>LR738713.1:104367451-104380170 GCA_902687465.1 Secale cereale
GAAATGAAACCTTCGCGAGAGAAATTTTTGGAGAAAATCACGCTCGGGAAACTTCAGGACCAAGTCAAGGGACAGAAGGGCTGACCTCGAGGGTGGGGGGCGCGCCCCCCTTCCCTGGGCGCGCCCCCTGCCTCGAGGCTGGCCCCTGTGGCCCCCGGTGCTCTCCTTCTTCCTATATATACCTACGTACCCCAGAAAATCCACAAGGAGAGAGAAAACCCTAATTCCACCGCCGTATCTTCTGTTCCCGTGGAGATCCCATCTTGGAGCCTGTTCCGGGAGGGGGATCCATCACGGAGGCCTTCATCATCATCATCATCGCCCTCACCATGAGTTGTGAGTAGTTTACCACAGACCTTCGGGTCCATAGCTAGTATCTAGATGGCTTCTTCTCTCTCTCTGGATCTCAATACAAAGTTCTCCTCGGACTTCGAGGAGATCTATTCGATGTAATCTCTTTTTGCGGCATGTTTGTCGAGATCCGATGAATTGTGACTTTATGATCAAGGTTATCTATGAAAGATATTTGGTTATTCTCTGAAATTTTTATGTGTGCTCATAATATCCTTGCAAGTCTCTTCGAATTATTGGTTTGGTTTTCCCTACTAGATCTATAGTTCTTGCAATGGAGAAGTGCTTGGCTTTGGGTTCAATCTTGTGGTGTCCTTTCCCAGTGACAGTAGGGGCAGCAATGCACGTATTGTGTTGTTGCCATCGAGGATAAAAAGATGGGGTTTTCATCATATTGCTTGAGTTTATCCCTCTACATCATGTCATCTTGCTTAAGGCGTTACTCTGTTCGTATGCACTCAATACACTAGATGCATGCTGGATAGCGGTCGATGTGTGGAGTAATAGTAGTAGATGCAGAATCGTTTCGGTTTACTTGTCTCGGACGTGATGCCTATATACAATGATCATGCCTAGATAGTCTCATAATTATTCGCTTTTCTATCAATTGCTCGACATTAATTTGTTTACCTGCCGTAGAATATCGCTATCATGAGAGAAGCCACTAGAGAAAACTATGGCCCCCGGGTCTATTCTCAACATATCAATCTACATCTACTTTACTTTTACCGCTTTTATTGTCTGTTTTATTAAACCAAAAATACCAAAAATATAATTATCATCTCTATTAGATCTCACTTTCGTTAGTGTCCGTAAAAGGATTGACAACCCCTTATCGCGTTGGCTGCGAAGTTCTTATTTGTTTGTGCAGGTGCGAGGGACTCACATGTGGTCTCCTACTGGATTGATACCTTGGTTCTAAAAAACTGAGGGAAATACTTACGCTACTGTGCCGCATCTCCCTTTCCTCTTCGAGGGAATACAATGCAAGCGCAAGAGGTAGCAGCGTGCCCCACTCTCGTGGGCCCCTCGTGGCTCCCCTGACGTGGCTCTTCATCCTATATATACCTACGTACCCTGAAAACACCCCGGAGGACGACGAAACCCTAATTCCACCACCGCAACCTTCTGTACCCATGAGATCCCATCTTGGGGCCTGTTCCGGAGCTCCATCGGAGGGGGAATCGATCACGCAGGGCTTCTACATCAAGACCATAGCCTCTCCGATGAGTTGTGAGTAGTTTACCACAGACCTTCGGGTCCATAGTTATTAGCTAGATTGCTTCATCTCTCTCTTTGGATCTCAATACAAAGTTCTCCTCGATCTTCTTGGAGATCTATTCGATGTAATTCTATTTGCGGTGTCACATCCCTAGATCAACCCCTGTGGTCTTTGCCTGATCATCATGTCATCATGTTTAAATTTTTGTTAAACTTGAATTGGGGATGTTCAAGCCCTAGCACCAAGTGAACTCAACTAGGTTCAAATAAAAAATCCTTTTCAATAAACCCAAAAATGCCTTCATCAATGTGTGATAATTTTGGCAAGGGTTTTGATCCAAACCAAAAATATTGAACATTTTTAGGGAATTATTGGGCTTTCAATTAAATCATAAGTATTTGAATTGGGGCCATTTAAATGCTATATATATTTTAAATTGCTCCAATAATTCTGGAAAATTGTGAGGGGCCTTGGAATAATTCTTTTAGTCCCTACAAATTTATCAGAAGATAATAAATTGATTTAGTATTTTTTTACTAAATCAGAAACAAATTACAGAAATAGAAAAGAAAACAAAACCAGAAAAGAGAGAGAGAGAAGAGCTCACCTGGGCTGCTTACCTGCACCAGAAACGGCCCAGCTAGACGGCCCAGCCCACCAGGGGCAAGGGCGTCTTCAACCTCCTGCCAGGAGGACAGGCAGGTGCGTGGCGACGATGCACGCCCACGGCCTCCACCTCCTCCCTGCCTGCTTCCCTCCTCGACGCCCTGGACGAGCGCCACGACACCCCTGGAACCCCCTCGAACCCTCCCCGTGCTTCTTCCACCTCCTCTGTCTCTCTCCCCCGTTTCCCTCGAACGCGACCGAACGAAGCCGTCGCCGCCGTCGAGCTCCCCCACGGCCACAGCCATCTCCGAGCCTCTCCGACTCGTCCACGAGCTCCGCCTCCGTCTTCTACGCCTCCCTACATACCTATGCGACG
Organism: Secale cereale; assembly: GCA_902687465.1. Lineage (NCBI taxonomy): Eukaryota > Viridiplantae > Streptophyta > Magnoliopsida > Poales > Poaceae > Secale > Secale cereale. The sequence continues at coordinate 104,370,007 of LR738713.1, forward strand.
TCGGACGCCCCCGAATGCCCTCGCCGCCGTCGTCTTCAACCGCGGCCGTCCGAGATCGCCGTCGTCTCTCCGTCGCCTCCAGAGCCTCCCCCGAGCCGCTGACCTGCTCTTCGACTTCTCAGTGAGCCCCTCCGTCGTTCCCCTCTACTCCCTATGCAGATTTCTTATTCTAGCTGGCTCCGCTGTTGCGGCCGAGAGCTTTGCTCCGCCGGCATGTCGCCGCCGCGGCCACAGCTACTGCCACCCACGTCCGAGGCCATCGGCGAGCTCAGTGCACTCCCAGGAACATTTTGCACCCACCATATCCTCCCCTAATGCACCGTAGCCCCGTTTCCATCGACGTTCGAACTCCGGCGCTGCCCCGCTCGCCGGTGCGGTCGGTTCCGGCGACCCCAAGGCCTCCCGATCGCTCTGTTGGATGCGGACGAACGCGGGCTATCTTCTAGTGCTCCTCGTGAGTCCAGCCGCCGCCTGTAGCTCAAGTCCGGCGAGTTGCCGCCGCAGTTTTGGTCGCCGCCGGCCGAACTCCGGTGACTGCCGACGTGGCGCTTAGATAGGAGCTAATTACACCACTAATCACCCCAAATAGCCATTGACAGTGGGCCCTAGCCCTGGTCAAACCCCAGTCAGCGCTGGCTTTGACCGGAGTTAGTCCATGTGTCACTGACGTGTGGACCCCACACGTCAGGTTTGACCCTGGCCGGTCAGTTAACCTGCTGACCTCAGCCTGACGCAGTGCTGACGCAATAAAGCCTTTCTGGAATTAAAATAAATCAGAAAAGGTTTAGAAATTCCAGAAAATGCTTTAAACTTCTAAAAATCATATAAAATCAACCGTAGCTCAGATGGAAATAATTTATATATGAAAATTGATCATAAAAATCCAAGGAATCTGTTTACGGCATTTTCATGCATGTTAGAACAACTTATGGCTGCTGTTTAGGGCAATTTGAATAAATGGCATTTGAATAATCACATATGGAGTTTGAATTTGAACCTTTGGTTCAAAACAACTTCATTTAATTGTGTTGCTAGTTGCATTAGCTCAATAAACATCATATTGCCATGTCACATTCATGCATCATATTGTTGCAGTGCATTGATTGTGTTCTTTCTCTGTTTATCGGTTTTGTCCCCTCTCAGAAGACGACGTTCCGACGATGAGTTCGATGACACCGATGAAGAACTATTACTATCTTCAGAAGTGCCAGGCAAGCAGAACCCCCTTGTTCATTCCGATACAATCCCACTCTCTCGCTCCTGCTCTCTTTACTGCATTAGGACAAAAACGATTGAACTGCTATTTGCTGCGGTAGCTGAACCCCTTTCCTCTGCATGACCTGTCATTGCCACAGTAAATAGTTGAAACCCACTAGCATGAGTAGGAGTTGTTTGAGCCATGTTGTGCCTACTGGTTCATGCTTTCTGGTTATGCATGCTATTGCTTACAGTTGTGTCAGGTCTAATTCACCGGGGATGAATTGGAATGTGGTGAACTTGCCCTACTGTTGAGAGCTAAGTGCGTGAACACGATTTGGTAAAGGTAGCGGTGAGAGGCCATGTAGGAGTACATGGTGGGTTGTCTCACTGGAACCGTCCTTAAGAACTGAGTTCTGTGTAAGTTGTCCAATGACAAAGCTACTACCACGCATTGGAATGCTTAAGTGCCCCTCTCGACTTATTAATCAACTCGATCTCTGTCCAGGAGTTGCAACTAGTTTCTGGTGTTTGTAGGTAGTGTTAGTAGTCTACCAAGTGGCACACGGTACATGTGGGCTTGGGGCAGACTAGGCACCGTGGCACGGTGTACCAAGTGTAGATCCATCCGTCGAGGTGGGCTTGGGAACCCTGCGCACATCTTTTGGGGTCGTGAGCGACACCCCAGCCGGATCTCCCCACGGATGGAACCCGAATAGGCGATAAACCTGGACGAGAGACTTGTGTGGTTAGTCAGGTCGTGGCCGACACCCTCGCCAGGCTTCCGCTTGAAGGTTGCCGAGATACGCGACGTGTACATGGCGGTAAGTGGCGAGAGCGTGTGTGAAGAAGTACACCCCTGCAGGGTTAACATGATCTATTCGAATAGCCGGGTCCGCGGTTATGGACTTCTTGGATGCTTACGTGGTACATAGACAAGTGAAAGTGGATACTCTAAAATGCTCAAGACAAGTGTGAGTGCTGTGGATGGCGTTCTCGTAGGGAGACGGGAGCGGATCCATAGTGGTGTATTGATTGGTGAATATGTGGACTCGTGTGCGCCACCTCAAAAGAGTTGCTTGCAGTCATAGTTCAGGATAGCCACCGAGTCAAAGCTGGCTTGCTGCAGTCAAACTCCACCACCTCTTTGTTGATACTGATGCATATGTAGCTAGTTCTGATGTAAGTCTTGCTGAGTACCTTTGTACTCACATTTGCTTAATTTATGTTTTTGCAGAGAGACTTCAGTCTCGCTAGTGGTTCCGCGTGGACTTCGATGTTTAGCTTGTTACCTCAGCTACGATCTTGTGCCCTTGGGAGGGTCTTGTAGTTAGTCAGGCTTCTCAGCCTTTTTCATTTATAGTTGTTTGTACTCAGACATGTTATGCTTCCGTTGCCTGTATGCTCTGTATGTTGGGTCATGTTACCTCTGATTGTAATAAATGCTATGATGGCTCTTCTGGGCCTTAATCTATATGAGTTGTTGAGTTATGTTGTGATGCCATGTTGTACAACACATACTTGCATGTTATGCGTACGTGTAATGTGTATTGCTATGTGTGGGATCCGACACCTAGTTGTTTACCTTTGGTAGCCTATCTTACAGGGAAATGTCTCCTAGTGCTTCCACTGAGCCTTGGTAGCTTGCTACTGCTCCGGAACACTTAGGCTGGCCGGCATGTGTCCTTCTTCGTTCCTGTGTCTGTCCCTTAGGGGAAATGTCACGCGTTGTTCCATTAAGTCCTTGTAGCTTGCTACGACTTGGGTTCATACGTTGATGACCGACACGTTCGTTGCTGGGTCATGTATGCCTGTCTCCGTAATTTAGTGCCACTTTTGGTTTATAACTGGTCATGTCGGCCCGGGTTCTCTGTCATATGGATGCTAGCGACACTATCATATATGTGTGCTAAAATGCGCAAACGGTCCCGGGCCAGGTAAGGTGGCACCCGTGGGGATACCATGCGTGAGGCCGCAAAGTGATATGATGTGTTACAGGCTAGACCTGTGTGACTTAGGATCGGGGTCCCGACAGCTTTGGTATCAGAGCCTGACTGCCTATAGGATTAGCAAGCCAAACTGGTCGAAGTCGTGTCTAGAAACTCTTTAGTTATGTAAGGGAATTGTTTGTGGAAGGGAACGTAAGGCTCTTTTTACTCCTTTGCCCTATGACCTACTGATCTGAGTCACCTTCTTCTTTCTACGGGGATTAAGAACTAGGATTCTCATTCTATTTATCAGGATCACGTTATTGTGGATTCAACCCTCAGTTCAGTTACTACTACTTCTGTTTGTTCAACTGTTGGTCTCAGAACCTTGACATTATGATGTTAAGTGGTTATGCTATCCTTGTGCATGAGTCTCAACAGTATTTTCGAGCATTTACAGCCGTTATGTTGTCCGAGTCATCCCAGGTTTCTAATAGTCTGATGCATTTGCAAATCCCTTCTTCTTGTCCCTATGCTCCTTTGGGCCAGATTAACCACACTAGTCGTTATGTTGAGGTACTTTGTTACCTCGACAAATGGTTGGACTTATTATTATGACCCTAGGTGTCTTAGAATATTACCCAGTAATGCAACAATACCTTGTATCCTCAGTGTGATGATTCTGGCCGTCATTCTCGAAAGCATCCCGTGATGCCATTTAGTTAGTAGGCATTATATTTCTGGGTTCTTGAATCCAAGATTCATTCTACCTACTTCATGTTGGTAGTATTTTCCCGTCCCTTTAGGATATTAGTAACCTTGTGATAGTCCTCGAGGTCCGTGGTATATCATTCTTCCAAATACCATGAACCATCCTTGGCAGAAGTTCTCCCGAACCAAAAGATCACAACCAGAGTGCTCTTGAGTAGTACTCCATTCATATTGTGACTCTGCCAGTCCTACATTTCTGCATGGGTTATCCGGGAGAAATATGTTGACTAGTTCGACATGCTAACCTATGCATCCACAACTCAAAAGGGTATATGTTCCTTGGAGTTGCTCTCTCTAGATATATCATGACCCCTCCTATCAGTTGATAGTCAGGAATAGTTGTGCATTCGTGTTCATCGATGCCTTCTACTCTTGTGGTCTGTCAAGCCATTCTATTCCGGAATGACTAGGAGAAAAAAACTCCAGTACCTTATCCATATCCAGGATTTGGTCAATGAAGTTGTACTTCGCAGATGAAGAATGCTAATGCAGCTTCTAAACTGTTCTATCCTGGAGTATTACCATCTTTATGTCAAGAATGTCATGGGAATTGCACCACCTCCTATGAACTTTTGATAAGGTGATACTTCTCGCCATCATCGTTTATTCCTCCGCCTCCGTGTTTTGTAACCGGAATGCTGACAAGTGAATTGTGATGTGTGAAATCAATACTCCTAGCAACTCTGTTGCTTGGTGGTTAATGGACGATAATCTCATTCTTAGTGTGTTGATTACTAAATCATCATTCTAAGATTTATCGTGCTACCTAGTCCATCTTACTTGGTGCACTCTTTGATCAATGAGTTAAGATTGTGTCAATCTCTCGCTCTTTGATCATATCGTCTTGCCCCAAAAAGCAAGATTGATCTCGAGCTTCCTAACATATCGGTGGTTCTTGATTTTCCGAATATCTTCTCGGAAGTATTACCAGGTTGTTCCCTGACCGCTATGTTGAGCTCGTGATCAAGTTGGTCTACCTATAAACCACCCCTTCTCCAAGAATCTGTGTTGGATATCCTGAGCTAGTTGGTTAAGCTAAACAACAACTTGGAGAGTTGGAAGATAAAAGCTTAATCCACATAGCTCACTTCAAGGGATATCTTGTGTGTGTATTGAAGATAGATGATATTTTCTTCAATTGATCTCCGTGCTCATTTGTGGATCTATTGTCTTATCTAGACTTTGATTTGAGTATGGGTTATCGCCAAGTCAAATCAGAACCAACGATAATCGTAACGTTGTCTTACTCGTGGTTGATTCCTCGAGCATACACCGTTATATCTATTGGTCTGACCAATACTATCACCGTGTTCACTTAATTGTGGAATTCCACTATATGGAAACCCGGATGAATTATTGTTGAGCCCATCGACAACCTCCTTATCCTCTCCATGAATTTGTTGAACATCCAGCTAGTATTGGAAACTTTTATAAGCATTATCTTCATGACCCGTTCGTGAAGTATATGTTTGGACGAAAGAAGTGGCTTCCCCTAACTCACGTGTAATTGATGTAAGTTGCCATCGTGAATTTGAGAAAGTTTGTTCTGCTTCCCCTGGAATCATCCCAAATCAGTCATGCATACGTGCAAAGTATTCTATGGTTTGGTAGATTAATTACCTCCACTCCATATGTATTCCGTAGCACACCAAGCCACCGATTGATTTGTTCAAGGAAGAGAAGTCTATGCTTGGGATCTAATCCATGGACTTGCCTAGAGACTTCGTTATCCTCAATGATGGTCCCCACCTGAACTCGGTAGTGTTTTATTATAAGACTACTACATGATCATGCTTGTCTTGGACAACGTGCTCACATGTATGTAGCAGAACCAGCTCATGTTTTGGAGCTTACTATCACAGTTCATTCCTCGAGAATCTCGCAACGTCATCTCGTCGAATTGTGTTGCGAACTTTCATTTTCTTTCTAGACTCGATGAGTCTAGAATATCCTGACACCAACCAGAACTGAATCTCAGGCAGATATGATGGTTGGAGTATATTCCAAGAACTATAATATTGGTCACTCGATAACCGGTAAAGTGGATGTCGTGGCCAACACACTCAGCCGGAAGACCTATTGTTGTAGTATCTTGATTGAAGAAGTTGGCCACCTCCCCATAAGGACCTCGTAGGATTTACTCCCTAGTTGTTCCTTATGGATTTTTGTGCTCCTGAAGTCCGACCTTTTATTTGACGTTCTAGGTACCAAACCATTATAATAAATGGGTAGTGCTAGCACATCAAGGAGAACATTAGAAGCGGAGTGCTAAATGTCTCTCGGTCGATCATCCAGATTTTGCCCCTTGACTCCGCTAAGGTGAAATCTGAGAAAGTGTTATCTTCCTTTGCATCTGCATCGTCCATCGTTATTCATCATGGTAGTATGTGATGTTGCCAGGATCCTTGACACGGATATTGGTAAAACCTTGATGAATATGGGAATGCTCAAGTTCTTGAGAGCACGCACAAGAACTAGGTGTTATCCTCGACACAGACCGGGATTGCTCCCAGTGTTCTTGGTTATGCTATAACCTCTCAAAGAGTAGATTCACTCTCTACTGTTGTGTTTCTTCACAGATACTAGAATCATTCCCAGCATTTGCATTTTGTTCCCAGCTTGCACCGCCAATGTGCCAACTTGCCATGGGTCCCATTCATTTCCGATGATAAGCAAAATCATCCCTGGTGTTGTCTTCAACAAGGTAGTCCACATCATCCATTCTGGCCGGAGAATGTCATTCTTACGGACTCTGTCAAACGATTGATTGTGATTTGCCTTAGGCTAGTATAGGGAATTTCAATGATCTCTATATCAAAAGTAATTCTTTTTGCCACTTAAGGGAATAATTGTACGAGTCACCTTCTCTAAGGTGCCCCGTATGATGACATCGATCACCATCCTCTTAGGTATGGAATTATTGCCTACTGAGTAAATCTTCATCGTTTGATTCACTCCATTCCTTTGGATGTGTGTTTCGTATCTCGGCTCAAGAGATGCTTCAACGTCTCACTCCATGAGTTGATCTTGATTTGCTCGATCTTTCAGAGGATCAATTTTGTAGGGTTTCTTTCGTCGTCACCGTGTTGGACAAAGACCTCGAAAGCAAGGATGCCAAGATCAACATGATGCAATGAATCAACATCTTCGAGAGGGAAAAATTGGATCGTGAAGATTGTGCTAGCTTGTGTCCCCTCTGATTTCTTACCCTACGCTTGAATCTCGGGACGAGATTCTTGTTTTAGTGGGGGTGAGTTGTCACATCCCTAGATCAACCCCTGTGGTCTTTGCCTGATCATCATGCTTAAATTTTTGTTAAACTTGAATTGGGGATGTTCAAGCCCTAGCACCAAGTGAACTCAACTAGGTTCAAATAAAAAATCCTTTTCAATAAACCCAAAAATGCCTTCATCAATGTGTGATAATTTTGGCAATTTTTTGATCCAAACCAAAAATATTGAACATTTTTAGGGAATTATTGGGCTTTCAATTAAATCATAAGTATTTGAATTGGGGCCATTTAAATGCTATATATATTTTAAATTGCTCCAGTAATTCTGGAAAATTGTGAGGGGCCTTGGAATAATTCTTTTAGTCCCTACAAATTTATCAGAAGATAATAAATTGATTTAGTATTTTTTTTACTAAATCAGAAACAAATTACAGAAATAGAAAACAAAACAAAACCAGATAAGAGAGAGAGAGAGAGAAGAGCTCACATGGGCTGCTTACCTGCACCAGAACCGGCCCAGCTAGATGGCCCAGCCCACCAGGGGCAAGGGCGTCTTCAACCTCCTGCCAGGAGGACTGGCAGGTGCGTGGCGACGGTGCACGCCCACGGCCTCCACCTCCTCCCTGCCTGCTTCCCTCCCCGACGCCCTGGACGAGCGCCACGACACCCCTAGAACCCCCTCGAACCCTCCCCGTGCTTCTTCCCCCTCCTCTGTCTCTCTCCCCCGCTTCCCTCGAACGCGACCAAACGAAGCCGTCGCCGCCGACGAGCTCCCCCACGGCCACAACCATCTCCGAGCCTCTCCGACTCGTCCACGAGCTCCGCCTCCGTCTTCTACGCCTCCCTACATACCTATGCGACGCCGGACGCCCCCGAACGCCCTCGCCGCCGTCGTCTTCAACCGCGGCCGTCCGAGATCGCCGTCGTCTCTCCGTCGCCTCCAGAGCCTCCCCCGAGCCGCTGACCTGCTCTTCGACTTCGCAGTGAGCCCCTCCGTCGTTCCCCTCTACTCCCTATGCCGATTTCTTCTTCTAGCTGGCTCCGCCGCCGCGGCCGAGAGCTTTGCTCCGCCGGCCATGTCGCCGCCGCGGCCACAGCTACTGCCACCCACGTCCGAGGCCATCGGCGAGCTCAGTGCACTCCCAGGAACATTTTGCACCCACCATATCCTCCCCTAATGCACCGTAGCCCCGTTTCCATCGACGTCCGAACTCCGGCGCCGCCCCGCTCGCCGGTGCGGTCGATTCCGGCGACCCCGAGGCCTCCCGACCGCTCTGTTGGATGCGGACGAACGCGGGCTATCTTCTGGTGGTCCCCGTTAGTCCAGCCGCCGCCAGTAGCTCAAGTCCGGCGAGTTGCCGCCGCAGTTTTGGTCGCCGCCGGCCGAACTCCGGTGACCGCCGACGTGGCGCTGAGATAGGAGCTAATTACACCACTAATCACCCCAAATAGCCACTGACAGTGGGCCCTAGCCCTGGTCAAACCCCAGTCAGCGCTGGCTTTGACTGGAGTTAGTCCATGTGTCACTGACGTGTGGACCCCACACGTCAGGTTTGACCCTGGCCGGTCAGTTGACCTGCTGAACTCAGCCTGACGCAGTGCTGACGCAATAAAGCCTTTCTGGAATTAAAATAAATCAGAAAAGGTTTAGAAATTCCAGAAAATGCTTTAAACTTCCAAAAATCATATAAAATCAACCGTATCTCAGATGTAAATAATTTATATATGAAAATTGATCAGAAAAATCCAAGGAATCTGTTTATGGCATTTTCATGCATGTTAGAACAACTTATGGCTGCTGTTTAGGGCAATTTGAATAAATGGCATTTGAATAATCACATATGGAGTTTGAATTTGAACCTTTTGTTCAAAACAACTTCATTTAATTGTTTTGCTAGTTGCATTAGCTCAATAAACATCATATTGCCATGTTACATTCATGCATCATATTGTTGCAGTGCATTGATTGTGTTCTTTCTCTGTTTGTCGGTTTTGTCCCCTCTCAGTAGACGACGTTCCGACGATGAGTTCGATGACACCAATGAAGAACTATTACTATCTTCAGAAGTGCCAGGCAAGCAGAACCCCCTTGTTCATTCCGATACAATCCCACTCTCTCGCTCCTGCTCTCCTTTACTGCATTAGGACAACAACGATTGAACTGCTATTTGCTGCGGTAGCTGAACCCCTTTCCTCTGCATGACCTGTCATTGCCACAGTAAATAGTTGAAACCCACTAGCATGAGTAGGAGTTGTTTGAGCCATGTTGTGCCTACTCGTTCATGCTTTCTGGTTATGCCTGCTATTGCTTAGAGTTGTGTCAGGTCTGATTCATCGGGGATGAATTGGAATGTGGTGAACTTGCCCTACTGTTGAGAGCTAAGTGTGAACACGATTTGGTAAAGGTAGCGGTGAGAGGCCATGTAGGAGTACATGGTGGGTTGTCTCACTGGAATCGTCCTTAAGAACTGAGTTCTGTGTAAGTTGTCCAATGACAAAGCTACTACCACGCATTGGAATGCTTAAGTGCCCCTCTCGACTTATTAATCAACTCGATCTCTGTCCAAGAGTTGCAACTAGTTTCTGGTGTTTGTAGGTAGTGTTAGTAGTCTACCAAGTGGCACACGGTACATGTGGGCTTAGGGCAGACTAGGCACCATGGCATGGTGTACCAAGCGTAGATCCATCCGTCGAGGTGGGCTTGGGAACCCTGCGCACATCTTTTGGGGCCGTGAGCGACACCCCGGCCAGATCTCCCCACGGATGGAACCTGAATAGGCGATAAACCTGGACGAGAGACTTGTGTGGTTAGTCAGGTCGTGGCCGACACCCTTGCCAGGCTTCCGCTTGAAGGTTGCCGAGATACACGACGTGTACATGGCGGTAAGTGGCGAGAGCGAGTGTGAAGAAGTACACCCCTGCAGGGTTAACATGATCTATTCGAATAGCCGGGTCCGCGGTTATGGACTTCTTGGATGCTTACTTGGTACATAGACAAGTGAAAGTGGATACTCTAACATGCTCAAGACAAGTGTG
>LR738713.1:104380180-104392535 GCA_902687465.1 Secale cereale
GCACCATGGCATGGTGTACCAAGCGTAGATCCATCCGTCGAGGTGGGCTTGGGAACCCTGCGCACATCTTTTGGGGCCGTGAGCGACACCCCGGCCAGATCTCCCCACGGATGGAACCTGAATAGGCGATAAACCTGGACGAGAGACTTGTGTGGTTAGTCAGGTCGTGGCCGACACCCTTGCCAGGCTTCTGCTTGAAGGTTGCCGAGATACACGACGTGTACATGGCGGTAAGTGGCGAGAGCGAGTGTGAAGAAGTACACCCCTGCAGGGTTAACATGATCTATTCGAATAGCCGGGTCCGCGGTTATGGACTTCTTGGATGCTTACTTGGTACATAGACAAGTGAAAGTGGATACTCTAACATGCTCAAGACAAGTGTGAGTGTTGTGGATGGCGTTCTCGTAGGGAGACGGGAGCGGATCCATAGTGGTGTATTGATTGGTGAATATGTGGACTCGTGTGCGCCACCTCAAAAGAGTTGCTTGCAGTCATAGTTCAGGATAGCCACCGAGTCAAAGCTGGCTTGTTGCAGTCAAACTCCACCACCTCTTTGTTGATACTGATGCATATGTAGCTAGTTCTGATGTAAGTCTTGCTGAGTACCTTTGTACTCACGTTTGCTTAATTTATGTTTTTGCAGAGAGACTTCAGTCTCGCTAGTGGTTCCGCGTGGACTTCGATGTTTAGCTTGTTACCTCAGCTACGATCTTGTGCCCTTGGGAGGGTCTTGTAGTTAGTCAGGCTTCTCAGCCTTTTTCATTTATAGTTGTTTGTACTCATACATGTTATGCTTCCGTTGCCTGTATGCTCTGTATGTTGGGTCATGTGACCTCTGATTGTAATAAATGCTATGATGGCTCTTCTGGGCCTTAATCTATATGAGTTGTTGAGTTATGTTGTGATGCCATGTTGTACAACACATACTTGCATGTTATGCGTAAGTGTAATGTGTATTGCTATGTGTGGGATCCGACACCTAGTTGTTTACCTTTGGTTGCCTATCTTACAGGGAAATGTCTCCTAGTGCTTCCACTGAGCCGTGGTAGCTTGCTACTACTCCGGAACAATTAGGCTGTCCGACATGTGTCCTTCTTCGTTCCTGTGTCTGTCCCTTAGGGGAAATGTCACGCGTTGTTCCATTAAGTCCTTGTAGCTTGATACGACTTGGGTTCATACGTTGATGACCGACACGTTCGTTGCTGGGTCATGTATGCCTGTCTCTGTAATTTAGTGCCACTTTTGGTTTATAACTGGTCATGTCGGCCCGGGTTCTCTGTCATATGGATGCTAGCGACACTATCATATACGTGTGCCAAAATGCGCAAACGGTCCCGGGCCAGGTAAGGTGGCACCCGTGGGGATACCGTGCGTGAGGCCGCAAAGTGATATGATGTGTTACAGGCTAGACCTGTGTGACTTAGGATCGGGGTCCCGACAGTGGTGTGTTTGTCAAGATCCAATGAATTGTGGGTTTATGATCAAGATTATCTTTGAACAATATTTGATTCTTTTTTGAAATCTTTTATGTATGATTTAAATATCTTTGCAAGTCTATTCGAATTATCAGTTTGGTTTGGCCTACTAGATTGATCTCTCTTGCAATGGGAGAAGTGATTAGCTTTGGTTCAATCTTGCGGTGTCCTTTCCCAGTGACAGTAGGGGCAGCAAGGTACATATTGTATTGTTGCCATCGAGGATAAAAAGATGGGGTTTATATCATATTGTATGAGTTTATCCCTCTACATCATGTCATCTTGCTTAAGGCGTTACTCTGTTCTTATGAACTTAATATTCTAGATGCATGCTGGATAGCGGTCGATGTGTGGAGCAATAGTAGTAGATGCAGAATCGTTTCGGTCTACTTTTCACGGACGTGATGCCTATATACAATGATTATGCCTAAATATTCTCATAACTCTGCGCTTTTCTATCAATTGCTCGACAGTAATTTGTTCTCCCACCGTAGAAATCTGCTATCATGAGAGAAGCCACTAGTGAAACCTGTGCCCCCCGGGTCTATCTTCTATCATATAAATTTCCATCTACTATTTATATTTACTTTACTTTTGTTTTGCAATCTTTACTTTCAATCTATAAAACAAAAATACCAAAAATATTATCTTATCATCTCTATCAGATCTCACTTTTTGCAGGTGGCCGAGAAGGGATTGACAACCCCTTTATCGCGTTGGTTGCATGGTTCTTATTTGTTTGTGTAGGTATGAGGGACTCGCGCGTGGTCTCCTACTCGATTGATTCCTTGGTTCTCAAAAACTGAGGGAAATACTTACACTACTGTGCTGAATCACCCTTTCCTCTTCGAGGGAAAACAACGCAAGCTCAATAAGTAGCATTCATCTTCACACCTCCTTGCGAGGCCAATCAACCACAAAGCTGGAGTAGGGTTTTACACCGCAAGGTGGCCCGAACCTGGGCAAATCGTCGTGTCACTTCTCTTCCTTCGACCATCCTGAGCGGCGAGCTTGAGCTTTGAGCATGGATGGTGTAGTGCTTAAGTGAAGCAAAGATCTTCATTCACGCCTCAGAGTTCGAATCTTTTTGGGTCTGCAGAGCCCCAAATCTGACAGAAGGAAATGTATAGTACAAGCTAGTAGATCCGAAAGAATATACTAGACACGGTGCTATGCATTCCATTCAAGAGATACATAACACAAACCCTAGATCTGAAGTGATTCAGATGCGAGGGATAACTACAAACCACATCCACACCAGCAAAGGTAAAAACCTAGATCTAAGATATGCGGTAAAATTGGAAGAAATTAACCGCAGACGAACTCGAATCATGAAGGATGGAGGTTCGAGTTCGAACCACACGTACCCTAGCTTGGTGATGTGCAAAAGCTACAGCGGCGCGGGGAGGAAGATGTCCCACGACAGCGAGGAAGGACTCAGGTGGCCACTTATCTCAGAATGCGCTTGACCGCTTGGTGATGCGATTCTTTCAGTGCAGCTTGATTGAGGGCACACATGCAAACACTCAACATAATATCAGGTCTAGATGCACATAAATAAAGAAGAGAACCAATCATAGATTGATAAGCCTTCTGATCGTAATCCTTACCATACACATCTGCATCCAGCTTACTATTCATGGGCATATGTGTTTTATAGCCCTTCATTTTGGAATCTTGCATTTTGAACTTCTTTAGGCATTCTTTCAAATATTTTTCCTCGGATATGAAAGGTCCATTTGTCTGTTGACGAATTTGCAGTCCGAGAAAGAACTTGAGTTCACCCATCATAGACATTTGATATTTATTGGACATCATTTTCCCAAACTCTAAGCTGCAAGCATTGCTAGTACAGTCGAAAATAATATCATCCACATAGATTTGGCGTATGAATAGATCATTATCAACAACACGAGTGAAAATAGTGGGATCAATGGATCCTGGCTTGAACCTTTATCGAGTAAGAACTTCTTCAAGGTGTCATACCAAGCTCGAGGGGCTTGCTTCAGCCCGTAGAGAGCCTTTTTCAACCTGAACACTTTATTAGGAAACTCAGGATGTTCAAAGCCAGGTGGCTATCTAACATAAACTTCCTCATCAATTTCACCATTGAGGAAAGCACTGTTCACATCCATTTGATAAAGCAAGATATCATTGTAATTTGCATAAGCGAGAAGAATGCGAATTGCCTCAACGCGTGCAATAGGAGCATATGTTTCACCGAAATCAACACCTTATACCTATGTGTATCCTTGAGAAGCAAGACGTGCTTTATTTCTCACAACAATTCCATTTTCATCTTTCTTATTGTAGAAAATCCATTTAGTGCCGATGATATTGTGCTTCTTGGGGTTCAGTTTGTCAACCAATTCCCACACATTATTTAATTCAAATTGCACCAACTCCTCTTGCATGAAATTCATCCTATCTGGATCATTCATGGCTTCCTCATACTTGGTAGGTTCGGCCAATGAAACCAAGGAGAAACTGCCACAATAGTTATCCAAACGAGTGCATGAACAGGTTGTTGGTCGATAACCTGGATTCCTGATATCATCTAGGATTAATGGAGGATCAACTCGATTTTCCACTCATGGATGAGAATTTTCATCATGATGATCATTGTCATTTTCGTCATCATTTTCTTCAGGATTGCCATTTTGATCGGCATTTGGATTTTGATTTCCATTATCATTCAGAGGAGCATTTGCTTCGGCGATGGCTTGACGAGTTCCGCATCGAGTCATAGGAGCATCATCATCAGAGGACTCAGGTGCGTTTCCTTCAACAGGCTTGATGCTCGCAATAGCCATTTGCTGAATAGCACCCAATATCAGCGGTTCATCTACCACATTTGGCAGGTGCTCCTTTTGGGAGCCGTTAGATTCATCAAACCACACATTAAACGTTTCAATAACTTTCATGTGGTGAGAGTTATAGACATGATACGTATGCGAGTTTGAGCCATAACCAAGAAGAAAACCTTCATGTGCCTTAGGTGCAAACTTGGAAGAATGATTCATATCAAGAATGTAACAAGGTGCACCAAAAACACGCAGATAAGTCACATTCAGTTTCTTGCCAGTGATAAGCTCATATGAAGTTTTTTAAGGAACTTGTGAAGATAAACACGATTGATAACATGACTAGCAGTGTTAATACCATCAGCCCATAAGCGAATGGGAGTTTTGTACTCCCTGAGCATGGTTCTCGCCATTTCAATGAGAGTTATGTTCTTTCGTTCAACAACTCCATTCTGTTGAGGGGTGTATGCGGCAGAGAACTCATGAGTAATACCGCGATCATCGAGAAATTCAACAATATGAGTATTTTTGAACGTAGTCCCATTGTCACTTCTGACATATGTGAGGAACATGATAGCCTTGAGGAATTTGATACTCAAAATTTCGACCGTTGCTGTGCTATGCGCCAGCTGTCCCAAAATATCTACCCACCATAATGGTCATATCATTGAAGGGCATTTATGTCTTATCATGTTGGGCTGCTCCCTAGGCTATAAATAACCGCCCTAACCACTAGCTGGTTGGCTGCTCCGAGAGAAACTGACACTTGTCATTAGAGCAACCCATCCTCCGAGGACTTTGAGTGAATATCATCAAGTGAGGAAAAACCCAAAACCCAAACACCTAAAACACCAAAGTGATTGAGCATCACTGAAGAGATTGTTCCTGTGTGGAACCGATGCTTGTTACCTTTGAAGACTGTGATCTTCCATACGGTTAGGCGTCAATAGTCTAGAGTATCTAAGAGGAATTGTGGATCACAGGGTGACCGAGTTTGTGAAGGTTTGGAAGTCACCTGTGAAGACTTACCACGAGTGATTGGGCAAGGTCTGTGTGACCTTAGCTCAAGGAGAATACGGTGAGGACTTGGTGTCCTGGACTGTGTGTCCGGGACTGGGTGTCCGGTACTGTGTGTCCTCAGGTTTAAATACCTCGCCGCTCCAACCAGACATACAACTATCGCATCAGTTGGAACTGGTTTACCAAATCATTGTCTTCATCAAGCCTACTGGTTCTATTTCCTCAACTCTTCCATTTACTCATTCATGTGTTGTTGAACTTGATCTGTACTGTTTGAAGAATTTGACTCAAGACTTTCTCAATTTCCTCAACCCTATTTCTTCAGTCCTAAGTCCTCAGCTTGCTTATCCTCTTTACACGCTACTTGTACTTTGTGCTTGTTTTCATTTCATCATGATGACCATGCTAATGTCTTGTTATGCTTGCACCTGAGTATTTATTCCACTGCGAAGTAGTTCGTTGCTTAGGAAATTCCTCAGTTATAATTTCCTCAGTGACGAATTTATAAAAATCTCCTATTCACCCCCTCTAGTCGATATAACACAGTTTCAATTGGTATCAGAGCAAGGTACTCCCTTGTTCTGTGTGATTTTGGTTTAACCGCCTGAGTTTTAGTTATGTCGACTGCAGGTATGATCAATGTCTCGGCTGGGTGTCCTGCCATTGATGGAAGGACTACCCCTACTGGAAGAATAAGATGCACATGCATCTTGAGGCAATTGACAACGATCTGTGGTACGTTGTGGAAACTGGTGTCCCCTCTGTCTCACCTTCCGTGAACGCTGCTGATGTGAAGAGATTCAAGCAACTCGACTCACAAGCGAAGAATATCATATGTGGCCATCTGAGCAAAGGGCAATATGGCAGAGTGAGTGCTTTGGAGACTGCAAAGCTCATCTGGGACAGGCTGTCCAAGGTCAACGAAGGAGTCTCAACACAACGTGACTCTCGAGTTGATTTTCTTCGCAATCTCTTCAACCGCTTCAAGAGACTTGACAATGAAAATGTTCAGCAAACCTTCGATCGCCTCACTGATATCTCAAATGAGCTACAAGCACTTGGTGCTACAAACATCATAGACCACAAGGTGGTGAAGAAACTGCTGAGATCACTTGACTCCCCATTCGACACTCTGGCACTGATGATTCAAGAGCGTGGACATTATAGTTCACTTGATCCTGCTGATATTCTCGAGAGGCTAAATACTCATGAGTTCCAACTTGCTGAAAAGAGAGATCTTTATGGTCCAAACTATGGTAGATCTCGAGAACTGAAGGCCAAGGAAATTTCCTCATCTGAAGGTGAAGAATCTGACAGCACCCTTGGTGGTTGTGAGGCCCAAGATGCGATTCTATCCCGATCACGTGACACTTACGTGATTGGGGCACAACCGCATTTCGGGCGCTTAGCAAGATGGATATCATTACATCGTACCATTACATACATACATGGGGGATACAACAATACATACAAGTCACATGAATACAACAACATCAATACAAGGCATCCGACTACGGATGCAAACATGAAAAACACACGACATCCATCTGCTATCCCAGGCTGCCGACCCGGAACCTAACCCAAGACTGAAGAAGAAGAAGAAGAAAGAACTCCAACACAACGATCATCGCTCTCACGTCAAGACATCGGAAACCTGCACCTTCAACTGTTGTTGTAGTATCTGTGAGCCACGAGGACTCAGCAATCCCATAACCATGGGTAACAAGACTATCAAAGCTTAATGGGTAGGAAGAGGTAAAGTGGTGAGGGTGCAACAGCGGCTAAGCAAAATATGGTGGCTAACTTACGAGTACAAGAATAAGATGAGCATCTACGCAAATGGTCGCAACTAGTAGTGATCGCTAAAGATCCTGAACTACCTACGATTCAAACATAACCCCACCGTGTTCTCTTCTCAAAGTGAAAAGAGACAGTCACGGTTACTCACACAGTTGTGTGTTTTACTTCGGATCCTCTGTCAAGTTTTCTACAACCGGACATTAACAAATTCCAATCTGCCACATAACCGCGGGCACGGCTTCTGAAAGATCATAACCCTGCAGGGGTTTCCCAACTTAGCCCATCACAAGCTCTCACAATCAGCTGAAGTAATAAAAATTATTACCCCTTATCTTAGGGAAAATCTGATCAAGCTCGGTATCCCGATGCACAAGACATTTCGACAATGGTTAAACAAGTCCAGCAAGACCTCCCAGCGTGCCGACACCCTGATAGTAGCCGCGCGTATCTCGTCTTAGGCCACAACCGGATGGGACAAGCTACGAGTAAAACTAGCCCTCGGGTTTCCCCAAGGTGGCCCCGCAGGTTGCCCGTTTGGGACCAACACCATCAGCACTGGCCCCCCTTGCTATGTAGAAAAGAATCTCGAGGGAGCGTCCCCCCATGCAATTTAATTAATTACTTAAGTTATTATTATGAGGCAAATTAAAACCAATGTTGGGCCTTGCTGGAGGAGTTTTATTCAAAGACGAAGTGTCAAGGGGTCCCCATATACCCAACCGTGTAAGGAACGCAAAATCAAGGAACATAATGTCGGTTTATCGGCGCCTAAGGTGGCATGAGTGGAACAAAACACCGAGCAAAAGGCCAAGCCTTCCACCCATGCCCAGTATATAGGTGTGTTAATAATAATAATAGATATTGTGATATTCCAACAATAAGATCCGACATGGATCAATCTTCATCTTCACCTGCAACTAACAACACTATAAGAGGGGCTGAGCAAGCGGGTAACATAGCCAAACAATGGTTTGCTAGGAAGGTGTCAAGGTTAGAGGTTTCATGACAACAAGGAGAGGGGCTGGCAATAATGATGGGTAGCACGACATGTAACGATAGCATCGAGACAACTAAGCATGTCAATGAAAGTAAAGGTATCCAAGGGTATGGTCATCTTGCCTGAGATCCTGCAAGGAAGAAGAACGGGTCCATGAAGAAGACGAAGAAGAAGCCTTGAAGAAGAACTACGGGTAGACGAACGGATCCTCACGATCGCAACGGAACAAGCACTAACGAGAAGAAGCAAGCAATACGGTAAACACACAGCACAAGAACATGACAATATGCTCAACCAAGTATGATGCAAGACAAGTCTATATATGATGCAATACATGGCAAGGCAGGAAGCACTCAAAAACAACACACGCCAACAAGTTTAAATGAGGCCGGAAACTACACATAACAAATCCGGTAAGTCCTCATATGCATAGTTTGAAATTAGTCCAGATCTGAACAAACCTTAAGTTAAAGTTGTTAAACAGCAGGTTAACATGCACCATGATGATCTACACGAAATTCTAGTCAAGTTTCATATAAAGTTTGTTTAATTCGGAGCTACGGCCTAGAAGATATGAGTAAAACAAGATAAATAAGGCAACGGTGCAAGATGCACCCAAACATCAAGCTAACACACTCTAAACATGAAAACAACATGATGTTATGATTCTACATGCAAAATCACACAAGTTTCATATAGGACACACTCAAAACGGAGCAACGGGCTAAAAGATACACATGAAACAAGATATAACAACAAGCTGAAGTTAACAGCCACATAGCAACTTTGGAGCAATGTAAATATAAGCTAAAGCACCCAAACATGTTAACAAAAAGCATGGATGTGAAGCAGACATGATACTTAACAAGTAGGAACTTAGAACACACCCAAAAGCTTGCTGGAACACAATTAAACAAGCATGGCAAGTTGCAATAAAATTATCCAGACTTAGCCAAAATCTGGGAAGGCAAAAACATAATCACGATGCTGCCTTCGGAGGCACAAAACAACATGCATATAAACTCTAACAAGAACATAAAGAGCATGGACATGTAGTAGACATATCCTACAACAATCAACTCCATTGGAGCAACTCCATAGGAGGCATGGATCAATAGCAACAAGCTTCACCAAATTGAACATGCTGATAAAATCCTGACAAGTATAATTTATAGCAACTTGAGAGCAAGAAATAAATAAGCTACAGCAGGCCATATGATCAAGTAAGGGCATGAATGGACAGACAATAACATGGACCACAAGGAATGATCATTAGCCACCCCAAAACAAGCATGGATTTGACTAGGGCATCAAGCAAACATAGCATCAGGTTATAACAGATTCCAGACCTAGCGGTTTTTTCACTAAGCATAAAACAATAACAGCAACATGGCATGTTTACAAGCATGTTTAAGTCACCTCAAGGCATATCATGGAAAGATGATTGCACCACACCGAAGACCATATTATTGTGCTTCTAAAACATCTAGACATGTGGCATGAAGACAAACACACCAATAGCAAAGAGCAATTCAAATCAGCATCTCATAACAAGTTTCAGCACTTAACAGCCAAATACACTTCTGCTGAGATAAACATGGCAATATGGACTCAAACAAGCATGCTACAACAACCATTATGTAGTACACTTCATAATGAACATTTTGACATATCATATGCATCATTTGGATAAACATGCACCAAGTTATCATATCTCAAACATGGCAACAAAATAACAAGTAGCACTCTTGCAACGGAGATTAGGGCATCTAGATGAAGTCAAACAAGCATGGCACAATGGAACAAAGTGTAGAGCATGTCACCACGATCATTTTGACATATCATACATTCAATTTGGATATACACACAAAAAGATATCAGCATGCAAACATATGACAAAAATTACACAGTTCTCAGGGACTTAGCCAAAAACTGACTTAGGAAAAAAAACACTACGGGCACAAAATAGAAAAACGACGCACGGGGCGAGGAATGGGGCTGCTCACCCTAGCGGGCCTGGCCCAAGTCGGACGAAGAGGCAGGGCATGCCGGGGGGAACGGGCCGGCGCGGTGCGGCCCATCTGCGGCAGCTGGAGGCGACCCGTTGCCCGCCCCTCTCCTTGATCCGCCTGGATCGGAGGTTGCAGAGGCGGCGGCGCGACCTACCGGCGGCGAGGCGGGGCGAGGGCCGGCCGGATCCGGGCCGATCTGGCCGGCAGGAGGAGGAGCTCCGGCGAGGCGAGCTCGGAGGGGCGGCGAGGCCGGAGTGCAGCGGCGGCGTGTGCTGGTGGCGGGGCGGTGGTGATGGCCGGCGGCGCGGTGCGGTGAGGCTTGCCGGCGGCCGGAGGCGGTCGGAGGTGTGGGAAGCGCGGAGGGGAATTGCGACGACCGAGCGGTCGCGCCCGGCGCGCCGCGGCGCTGGAGCGGCCCGAGGCGGGCCGGCGATGGGCTCGGCTGGGCCCGGGGAGGTGGGAGGCTGTCTGGGACAAGTGGCGCTGCGGGATTCGACACGGGCGGCATCGGCGCTGACGTGTCGTCCCGGGATTGGCCCGGGCGACGTGGAGGTGGCTAGACATGTCCGCCGGCGGAGATGGACATGTCCGGCGCACGGTGGGAAGAGGGTTAGGGTTTCATCTACGCGAAAATGGAGGGAGAGGCACATATTTATAGGTAGAGGGAGCTAGGAGTGTCCAAATGAGGAGCCGTTTGCGGCCACGCGATCGTGATCGAACAGCCAAGAGCATGGAGGGGTTAGAATGGGCTTGGTGGGCTGTGTGAAAGGGGTGCTGGGCCAAATACAAAAGGCTTCCGAGGTTAACCGTTGGGCTATCAAACAAACTCCGAACGCGACGAAACTTGACAGGCGGTCTGCCTATGCTATAATAAGACCACACGCCAAGTTTCAACCCATTCCGAGAATGTTTTCTGGCCACTCACAAAATAAATATCCGGAGGTGCCGCGGGCGCATGTGAGTGTGTCTGGGCTCAGAACGGACAACGGAAAGGACGAGGGGACTCGGACGGATGCATGTTTTGAAAACATGCTGATGCAACACACATGATGCCATGGAAAAATGCAACATGCAAACAGATGACATGGCAACGACGACGAATAACTGGCTGACACCTGGCGCACCGGTCTCGGGGTGTCACAGTGGTCCTCAGGAACTGAGTCAGGAGCTAGCAATGCTCGTAAGGAAATTTCAGAAGTTCTCTAGACGTGGTCGCTCTGTGAAATCTTCAAGAGGTGATGATTTAAGATCAGATTCTTCATCTCGCGATCCCAAGAGGAGGACCTGCCACAAATGCAAGAAACCTGGTCACTTTTGTTCGGGAACGTAGCAGAATTTTAAAATTTTCTACGCATCACTAAGATCAATCTATGGAGTCATCTAGCAACGAGGGAAAGGGTAGTGCATCTACATACCCTTGTAGATCGCGAGCGGAAGCGTTCAAGAGAACGGGGTTGATGGAGTCGTATTTGTCGTGATCCAAATCACCGATGATCCTAGCGCCGAACGGAAGGCACCTCTGCGTTCAACACACATATGGAGTGGAGACGTCTCCTCCTTCTTGATCTAGCAAGGGGGGAGGAGTGGTTGATGGAGATCCAGCAGCGCGACGACGTGGTGGTGGAAGCAGCGGGATTCCAGCAGGGCTTCGCCAATCGCAACTGTAGGAGGAAGAGGTGTCACGGGAGGGAGAGGGAGGCGCCAGGGCTTAGGGTGCGGCTGCCCTCCCTCCCCCCACTTTATATAGGGGCCCTGGGGGGGGCGCTGGCCCCCTAGAGATCCAATCTCAAGGGGGGCGGCGGCCAAGGGGGGGGGACTTGCCCCCCAAGTCAGGTGGGGTGACCCACCCCCAGGGTTTCCAACCCTAGGCGCAGGGGGAGGCCCATGGGGGGCGCACCAGCCCACCAGGGGCTGGTTATCTTCCCACTTAAGCCCATGGGGCCCTCCGGGATAGGTGGCCCCGCCCGGTGGACCCCCGGGACCCTTCCGGTGGTCCCGATACAATACCGGCGACCCCGAAACTTTCTCGGTGGCCGAAACTGGACTTCCTATATAAAAATCTTTACCTCTAGACAATTCCGGAACTCCTCGTGACGTTTGGGATCTCATCCGGGACTCCGAACAACTTTCGGGTTACCGCATACTTATATCTCTACAACCCTAGCATCACCGAACCTTAAGTGTGTAGACCCTACGGGTTCGAGAGACACACAAACATGACCGAGACGACTCTCCGGTCAATAACAA
>LR738713.1:104393963-104404271 GCA_902687465.1 Secale cereale
CCGTTATCAATGACATCCAATGTCCATGGTCAGGAAACCGTAATCATCAGTTGATCAACGAGCTAGTAACTAGAGGTTTACTAGGGACACGTTGTGGTCTATGTATTCACACATGCATTACTGTTTCCGGATAATACAATTAAAGCATGAACAATAGACAATTATCATGAACAAGGAAATATAATAATAAAATTTTTTATTATTGCCTCTAGGGCATATTTCCAACAATCTCCCACTTGCACTAGAGTCAATAATCTAGTTACATTGTGATGAATCGAACGCCCATAGAGTTCTAGTGTTGATCATGTTTTGCTCGTGGAAGAGGTTTAGTCAATGGATCTGCGACATTCAGATCTGTATGCACTTTACAAATATCTATGTCTCCATCTTGAATATAATTCCGGATGGAGTTGAAACGACGCTTGATGTGCTTGGTCATCTTGTGAAACCTGGGCTCCTTGGCAATGGCAATAGCTCCAGTGTTGTCACATAAGATAGTCATCGGGCCCGACGCGCTTGGAATAACTCCTAGGTCGGTGATGAACTCCTTCATCCAGACTCCTTCCTGTGCTGCTTTGGAAGCATCTATGTACTCCGCTTCACATGTAGATGCCGCCATGACGCTTTGCTTGTAACTGCACCAGCTGACTTGCCCTCCATTCAAAATATACACGTATCCGGTTTGTGACTTGGAGTCATCCAGATCTGTGTCGAAGCTAGCATCGATGTAACCCTTTACGATGAGCTCTTCGTCACCTCCATAAATGAGAAACATATCCTTAGTCCTTTTCAGGTACTTCAGGATGTTCTTGACCGCTATCCAGTGCTCCATACCGGGATCACTTTGGTACCTCCCCACCAAACTTATGGCAAGGTTCACATCAAGTCTGGTACACAGCATGGCATACATAATAGAACCTATGGCCGAGGCATAGGGGATGACACTCATCTTTTCTCTATCTTCTGCCAAGGTCGGGCATTGAGCTGTGCTCAATCTCACACCTTGCAATACTGGCAAGAACCCTTCCTTGGACTGATCCATATTGAACTTCTTCAATATCTTGTCAAGGTATGTGCTTTGTGAAAGACCAATGAGGCGTCTCGATCTATCTCTATAGATCTTGATGCCTAATATGTAAGCAGCTTCTCCAAGGTCCTTCACTGAAAAACACTTATTCAAGTAGGCCTTTATGCTTTCCAAGAGTTCTACATCATTTCCCATCAGCAATATATCATCCACATATAATATGAGAAATTCTACAGAGCTCCCACTCACTTTCTTGTAAATACAGGCTTCTCCCCAAGTTTATATAAACCCAAACACTTTGATCACCTCATCAAAGAGAATGTTCCAACTCCGAGATGCTTGCACCAGCCCATAGATTGAGCGCTGGAGCTTGCATACCTTGTTATCATTCTCAGGATCGACAAAACCTTCCGGCTGCATCATATACAGTTCTTCCTTGAGGTAGCCGTTAAGGAATGCCGTTTTGATGTCCATTTGCCATATCTCATAATCATAGAATGCGGCAATTGCTAACATGATTCGGACGGACTTCAAGATCGCTACGGGAGAGAAAGTCTCGTTGTAGTCAATTCCTTGAACTTGTCGATAACCTTTAGCGACAAGTCAAGCCTTATAGATGGTCACATTACCATCCGCGTCAGCCTTCTTCTTAAAGATCCATTTATTTTCTATGGCGTGCCGATCATCGGGCAAGTCCACCAAAGTCCATACTTTGTTATCATACATGGATCCTATCTTGGATTTCATGGCTTCAAGCCATTTGTTGGAATCCGGGCCCGCCATCGCTTCTTCATAGTTCGAAGGTTCACCGTTGTCTAACAACATGATTTCCAGGACAGGGTTGCCTTACCACTCTGGTGCGGAACGTGTCCTTGTGGACCTACGAAGTTCAGCAGTAACTTGATCTGAAGCTTCATGATCATTATCATTAACTTCCTCCCTAGTCGGTGCAGGCACCACAGGAACATCTTCCCGCGCTGCGCTACTTTCTGGTTCGGAAGGGGTGACTATCACCTCATCAAGTTCCACTTTCCTCCCACTCACTTCTTTCGAGAGAAACTCTTTCTCCAGAAAGGATCCATTCTTGGCAACGAAGACCTTGCCTTCGGATCTGAGGTAGAAGGTGTACCCAATAGTTTCCTTAGGGTATCCTATGAAGACGCATTTTTCCGATTTGGGTTCGAGCTTTTTAGGTTGAAGTTTCTTGACATAAGCATCGCATCCCCAAACTTTCAGAAACGACAACTTAGGTTTCTTGGCAAACCAGAGTTCATACGGTGTCGTCTCAACGGATTTTGATGATGCCCTATTTAAAGTGATTGCGACAGTCTCTAAAGCATAACCCCAAAATGATAGCGGTAAGTCGGTAAGAGACATCATAGATCGCACCATGTCCAACAGAGTATGATTACGACGTTCGGACACACCATTATGCTGAGGTGTTCTAGGTGGCGTGAATTGTGAAACAATTCCACAATTCCTTAGGTGCGTGCCAAATTCGTGACTTAAATATTCTCCTCCATGATCCGATCGTAAGAACTTTATTTTTTCGTCACGTTGATTCTCGACCTCATTCTGAAATTCCTTGAACTTTTCGAAGGTCTCAGACTTGTGTTTCATCAAGTAGACATACCCATATCTGCTTAAGTCATTAGTGAGGGTGAGAACATAACGATAGCCACTGTGAGCTTCAACACTCATTGGACCGCATACATTAGTATGTATGATTTCCAATAAGTTGGTTGCTCGCTCCATTGTTCCGGAGAACGGAGTCTTGGTCATCTTGCCCAAGAGGCATGGTTCGCACATGTCAAATGAATAATAATCAAGAGACTCCAAAAGTCCATCTGCATGGAGCTTCTTCATACGTTTGACACCAATATGACCAAGGCGGCAGTGCCACAAGTATGTGGGACTATCATTATCAACCTTACATCTTTTGGCATTCACACTATGAATATGTGTAACATCTCGTTCGATATTCATTAAGAATAAACCATTGACCAGCGGGGCATGACCATAAAACATTTCTCTCATATAAATAGAACAACCCTTATTCTCGGATTTAAATGAGTAGCTATCTTGCATTAAACGAGATCCAGATACAATGTTCATGCTCAAAGCTGGTACTAAATAACAATTATTGAGGTTTAAAACTAATCCCGAAGGTAGATGCAGAGGTAGCGTGCCGACGGCGATCACATCGACCTTGGAACCATTCCCGACGCGCATCGTCACCTCGTCCTTCGCCAGTCTCCGCTTATTCCGCAACTCCTGCTTTGAATTACAAATGTGAGCAACTGCACCGGTATCAAATACCCAGGAGCTACTACGAGCGCTGGTAAGGTACACATTAATCACATGTATATCACATATACCTTTGACGTTGCTGGCCTTCTTATGTGCTAAGTATTTGGGGCAGTTCCGCTTCCAGTGACCCGTTCCCTTGCAATAAAAGCACTCAGTCTCAGGCTTGGGTCCATTCTTTGGGTTCTTCCCGGCAATTGGCTTACCGGGAGTGGCAACTCCTTTGCCTTCCTTCTTGAAGTTCTTCTTACCCTTGCCTTTCTTGAACTTAGTGGTTTTATTCACCATCAACACTTGATGTTCTTTCTTGATCTCCACCTCCGCTGATTTCACCATTGAATACACCTCGGGAATGGACTTCTCCATCTCTTGCATATTGAAGTTCATCACGAAGCTCTTGTAGCTAGGTGGGAGCGACTAAAGGATTCTCTTAACGACTGCTTCATCTGGGAGATTAATTCCCAACTGAGACAAGCGATTGTGCAACCCAGACAATTTGAGTATATGCTCGCTGACAGAACTATTCTCCTCCATCTTACAACTATAGAATGTGTCAGAGACGTCATATCTCTTGACTCGGGCATGAGCTTGGAAAACCATTTTCAGCTCTTGGAACATCTCATATGCTCCGTGGTGCTCAAGACGCTTTTGGAGCCCCGATTCTAAGCTGTAAAGTATGCCGCACTGAACCAGGGAGTAATCATCACAACGCGACTGCCAGGCGTTCATAACATCTTGGTTCACTGGGGCGGGTGCGTCACCTAGCGGTGCTTCAAGGACATATGTTTTCTTGGCAGCTATGAGGATGATTCTGAAGTTACGGACCCAGTCTGTATAGTTGCTACCATCGTATTTCAGCTTGGTTTTCTCTAGGAACACATTGAAGTTGAGGGCAGCATTAGCATGGGCCATTGGATCTACAAGACATATTGTAAAGATTTTAGACTATGTTCATGATAATTAAGTTCATCTAAACAAATTTAATGAACTCCCACTCAGATAGACATCTCTCTAGTCAACTAAGTGATACATGATCCGAATCCACTAGGCCGTGTCCGATCATCACATGAGACGGACTAGTCATCAACGGTGAACATCTTTATTTTGATCATATCTTCTATATGACTCATGTTCGACCTTTCGGTCTTCCGTGTTCCGAGGCCATGTCTGTACATGCTAGGCTCGTCAAGTGAACCCTAAGTGTATTGCGTGTGTAAATCTGTCTTACACCCGTTGTATGCGAACATTAGAGCCTATCACACCCGATCATCACGTGGTGCTTCAGAACAACGAACCTTAGCAATGGTGCACAGTTAGGGGGAACACACTTCTTGAAATTTTTAGTGAGAGATCATCTTATTTACTACCGTCGTTCTAAGCAAATAAGATGTAAAACATGATAAACATCACATGCAATCAAATAGTGACATGGTATGGCCAATATCATTTTGCTCCTTTTGATCTTCATCTTCGGGGCTCCATGATCATCATCATCACCGGCATGACACCATGATCTCCATCATCGTGTCTTCATGAAGTCGTCTCGCCAAACATTACTTCTACTACTATGGCTAACGGTTAGCAATAAAGTAAAGTAATTACACAGCGTTTTGAGTGACACGCAGGTCACACAATAAAATAAGACAACTCCTATGGCTCCTACCGGTTGTCATACTCATCGACATGCAAGTCGTGATTCCTATTACAAGAACATGATCAATCTCATACATCACATATATATCATTCATCACATCCTTTTGGCCATATCACATCACACGACACATGCTGCAAGAATAAGTTAGACGTCCTCTAATTTTTGTTGCAAGTTTTTACGTGGCTTCTATAGGTTTCTAGCAAGAACGTTTCTTACATACGCCAAAACCACAACGTGATATGCCAATTTCTATTTACCCTTCATAAGGACCCTTTTCATCGAATCCGATCCGACTAAAGTGGGAGAGACAGACACCCACTAGCCACCTTATGCAACTAGTGCATGTCAGTCGGTGGAACCTGTCTCACGTAAGCGTACGTGTAAGGTCGGTCCGGACCGCTTCATCCCACGATGCCACCGAATCAAGATAAGACTAGTAGCGGCAAGTAAATTGACATGATCTACGCCCACAACTATTTTGTGTTCTACTCGTGCAAGATACTACGCATAGACCTAGCTCATGATGCCACTGTTGGGGAACGTAGCAGAATTTTCAAATTTTCTATGCATCACCAAGATCAATCTATGGAGTCATATAGCAACGAGGGAAAGGGGAGTGCATCTACATACCCTTGTAGATCGCGAGCGGAAGCGTTCAAGAGAACGGGGTTGATGGAGTCGTACTCGTTGTGATCCAAATCACCGATGATCCTAGCGCCAAACGGACGGCACCTCCGCGTTCAACACACGTACGGAGCGGAGACGTCTCCTCCTTCTTGATCCAGCAAGGGGGGATGAGTGGTTGATGGAGATCCAGCAGCACGACGGTGTGGTGGTGGAAGCAGCGGGATTCCAGCAGGGCTTCGCCAAGCGCAACTGGAGGAGGAAGAGGTGTCACGGGAGGGAGAGGGAGGCGCCAGGTCTTAGGGTGCGGCTGCCCTCCCTCCCCCCTCTTTATATAGGGTCCCTGGGGGGGAGCCGTCCCCCTAGAGATCCAATCTCAAGGGGGGGGCGGCCAAGGGGGGGGGGACTTGCCCCCAAGTCAGGTGGGGCGCCCCCCACCCCCAGGGTTTCCAACCCTAGGCGCAGGGGAGGCCCATGGGGGGCGCACCAGCCCACCAGGGGATGGTTCCCTTCCCACTTCAGCCCATGGGGCCCTCCGGGATAGGTGGCCCCACCCAGTGGACCCCCGGGACCCTTCCGGTGGTCCCGGTACAATACCGGTGACCCCCGAAACTTTCCCGGTGGCCGAAACTGGACTTCCTATATACAAATTTTTACCTCCGGACCATTCTGGAACTGCTCGTGACGTCCGGATCTCATCCGGGACTCCGAACAACTTTCGGGTTACCGCATACTTATATCTCTACAACCATAGCGTCACCGAACCTTAAGTGTGTAGACCCTACGGGTTCGGGAGACACAAAGACATGACCGAGACGACTCCCCGGTCAATAACCAACAGCGGGATCTGGATACCCATGTTGGCTCCCACATGCTCCATGATGATCTCATCGGATGAACCACGATGTCAAGGATTCAATCAATCCCGTATATGATTCCCTTTGTCTATCGGTATAGTTCTTGCCCGAGATTCGATCGTCGGTATACTGATACCTTGTTCAATCTCGTCATGGCAAGTCTCTTTACTCGTTCCGTAACACATCATCCCGTGACCAACCCCTTAGTTACATTGAGCTCATTATGATGATGTCTTACCGAGTGGGCCCAGAGATACCTCTCCGTCATACGAAGTGACAAATCCCATTCTCGGTTTGTGCCAACCCAACAGATGCTTTCGGAGATACCAGTAGTGTACCTTTATAGCCACCCAGTTACGTTGTGACGTTTGGCACACCCAAAGCATTCCTATGGTATCTGGGAGTTGCACAACCTCATGGTCTGAGGAAAGGATACTTGACATTGGAAAAGCTATAGCATACGAACTACACGATCTTGTGCTAGGCTTAGGATTGGGTCTTGTCCATCACATCATTCTCCTAATGATGTGATCCCATTATCAATGACATCCAATGTCCATGGTCAGGAAACCGTAACTATCTTTTGATCAACGAGCTAGTAACTAGAGGTTTACTAGGGACACGTTGTGGTCTATGTATTCACACATGCATTACTGTTTCCGGATAATACAATTAAAGCATGAACAATAGACAATTATCACGAACAAGGAAATATAATAATAACAATTTTATTATTGCCTCTAGGGCATATTTCCAACAACTTTATCACTGATTGTCCTCAGTGGGCAAAGGAATCGAAGAAGAAGAAATACAAGGACTACAGCTCATATGACTCAAAGAAAAAGAAGAAATCTTGAAATTCCTCATCATCAAAATCCTCAAAGTATTCCTCTAACAAGAAGAGCAGTTCCAGGAAATCTCGGTCATTCATTGGCAAGGAAATGGACTCAGCCGATTCGGAAGAAAATGAGGAAGAGGAGGAATCAGACTCTGGTGTGGCTAGTCTGGCTATCGCTACCGCATTCATCAGCAAGTCCATCTTCAACACTAAGGAAAAAGACTTCCCCGGCACAGTTGACGACGACAACGATGACTACTCTCCCACCTACTGCTTCATGGCAAAAGGTGCCAAGGTACTCAACTGTTCCACGTCTGATTCTAGTGAAGATGAATATGATGAAAACCTCAAACCTAGCTATTCCAAACTTGTTAAAATTGCCATAAAACAGCAAAAAGCTTTTGATAAGGTTCAAAATATGCTAGAAAGAAGCGATGATATGTTGGGTGAAGAAATGGATCGATCTAAAATCTTGACTAAAAATCTTCAGAGACTTCAGTCCAACTATGATAACCTTCAGGATAATAATAACACTCTCTTATCTGATCATGAAAAGCTTCCCTATGAATTTCTTCAAAGAAAGCAAGATCTTGAGAAGCTAAGGGAGAGTTATGAAGATCTTCAAAAGGAACGCGATTCATTGCTTGCTCAACAGATCAGCGCTACGCAGGAGGAATTCATTCCCCCATGTCTTAAATGCATTGAACGTGAAACTGCAAATTCTTCACCTGAAAGTTCAAATGCTTCTACTGTTACAAATACTTCAACTGCTTCTGTGGTGACAATTTCCTCAACCGAGGAAAACACCGATGCTACCGACGAATATGCAGGGTTGAAGGAATTGTATATGACATGCATATACAAAAGCCTCAAAGGTCATCAGACTCTTTGTGATGTGCTTAAAAAATAGATTCTGAACAAGAACCCTAGGAAAGAGGGTATTGCCTTTGAGAGGAAACTCAATGTTGATGGGACCTACTGGAAACCTGAGAAATATCCCAAAACCTCATGGGTTGCTGCAAAAGGACCTCCAGTAGATCCATCCACCTTATCTGGCTTTACTTGTGAAAACTTCACTTTCTTCTGATGAGTCATTTGACTCGAACTATAAACTGTTCAAAAATCAGAATGGTGAAGTATTTTCTAGATATGTTGGAACTAACTGTAGGAATGGTCCCCCTATGAAGAAAATCGGGGTCCCTAAGGGGCACCTTGAAAATCTTCAAGTGAATGTCCTCATGACACCTCGTGTGAGGAATAGGAACCCCATATCAAAATCTTCATATGGATCCAAATCCTCATATAGACCAAATTCCTCAAGTGGATCAAATTCCTCATATGATCATCATCGTGCTAACACATCAGTTTCGCAAGGAAAGAAGGATTATGAATATGTGCATTATTCTTCAAATCATTATGTTTATAAGTCCTCGAAGAATTTCTCTGCTTACTCATATTCATACTCTAACCCCTCTCCTGTGAAATGAAGTGCACTTGCTTCAATGCCACCATTCTCAATTGGTGCTCGTCGAATGATGAACTCTTTGCCACCCCTCCAGATGTGGGTGGTGAAAAAAAGAACTAATCTCTTATGCAGGGTCAGGTCTCCAGACGAACTTAAACATCTGAAGAATTTGCTAGAGACCTGAAAATGCTTGAAAGGACGCAAGCTAATCATGCAGAAATGATTCTTTCATTTCTCACGTCCTTATTCTTCATATAATTGATCTTATTGATGAAATTCATACTGATGAAATTGATGTCATATTCTTCTAAATGAAGCGTATGAGTTGTAAGATGTAGTAATTCTTCTACATGGTGACTCTCTCAAAGCTACTGAGTGGGTCCTCGACGGTGGATGCACAAATCACATGACCGGTGACAAGAACCTACTGATGGGCTCTCCTTTATCTCCATCTCACCTGAAGCATATCACCTACGCTGACAAAGGAAAAAGCAAGGTATTGGTTCTAGGTAAGGTTGCAATCTCGAAAGATCAACACATGGACAAAGTCATGCTTGTCGAGTCTCTTGGATTCAACCTCATGTTTGTCTCAATGTTTTGTGACCTTGATATGGTGGTTGTATTTGGAAAATATCGCTGTGTTGTAGTTTTAGAATCTGACAATTCCAAAGTCTTTGAAGGCTTTAGGAGAGGATACTTGTATATTGTTGATTTCTCTACAGGACCACATCCTGCCACATGCCTACTTGCAAAAGCTTCAGAAGGATGGCTATGACATCGACCACTCGGTCATGCTGAGATGAGGAACTTGCACACGCTTGTGAAGAAGAAGCATATCCTCGGAATTGAGGGTGTCAAATTCCTCAAAGATCATCTTTGTGGGACTTGCGAAGCTGGGAAGATGACCAAATCCAAGCATCCCTCGAAGACTATCTTGACTACCACTCGTCCATTTGAATTGCTTCACATGGATCTCTTCGGCCCTACACATTATTCTGCATTCACAAATGTAGCATCTCTTTATGACTTCGTCACTGTTGATGACTATTAACGTTATACATGGGTGCATGTCATCACATTTAAGCATGAAGTGCAGGAAATCTTCAAGCGATTTTCCTCTAGGGCCTCGACGAATTTCGATGTGAAGATCAAGCATATCCGGAGTGACAATGGGACCGAGTTCAAGAACACTGGTCTTGATGACTATCTTGATGAACTTGGTATTAATCATGAGCTGTCAGCCTGATACGTCAAAAACGTATCTATAATTTATGCGTGCTCCATGCCACTTTTGGGTGATATTGCTATGATATTCATACACTTCCATACACTTTTGATCATATTTGGACTAACCTACTAATCCAGTGCACCCCAGTGCCAGTTTCTGTTTTCGGCTGTTTTTGTATTTCAGGTTTTCACATTACGAGAACTGTCAGGAAAAATCCAGAAAAATTATATAAAAAATCAGCGTTCCAGAACCTACCTTGCGCCCGAAGTACAGCCGGGGGGGGGGGGCACCAGGGCCCCAGGCGCCCT
>LR738713.1:104410047-104427065 GCA_902687465.1 Secale cereale
GGGGGGGGCGCCTGGCCCCCCCGAGCCCCGTCTGGTGCCCCCCTTTGGCATATATTTAGAGCGTCCTTAGAAACCCTCGGGACGGGAACTATTTTTCGCGATCTCATCTCTGTTCCGCCGCCGCCGCCGCTTCCAAGATCGGGAGCACCAGGAGGACTCTTCCCGACACCCTGCCGGAGGGGAGGATCACCACCGGGAGCCTCTCCACCACCATGGACGCCTCCCGGATGAGTTGTGAGTAGTCTCCCTTGGACCATGAGTCCATGACCAGTAGCTATGTTATGTTCTCCTCCCGTTCTTGTGCTTCACTAATTAGTCCTCGTGAGCTACCCTACATGATCGAGGCACATATGTAATCCTTATGCTGTTGCTATGATGAGTTTGCTGGGATCCGATGGATTATGAGATTATGTTCAGATTGTTCTTGAGTATTATATTTGATCTACCTCTTTTATATTTATGTTCATAAGTAATTCTTGCATGTTCTCCGTTGTTATTTATTGCTTTGGCCAAGTAATACGTAGTGACTCCAAGAGGGAACGTTATGCTCGATTGTGGGTTCATGCCCCTCGATGACTAGTTTGAGTGAAAAAAACATGAGTCTAGGGGATGTGCTGTTGCCACAAGGGGGAAAACAACGGTGCTCGATTGTGGGTTCATGCCCCTCGATGACTAGTTTGAGTGACAGAAACATGAGTCTAGGGGATGTGCTGTTATCTGTTGCTTTGAGTTTACACTATGGGTGGGGCTCGCAACTTAATACCAGCGAGATGTTCTGGATAGATATCTCAAGGTGGATGATTAGTAGTAGATATTGATGGATTTCGCTCTATTTACTTTGGCGTACCGCCCATGCTTTGAACCTCAACCTTTCTTGCAATGTAGTCAGCATTGGTTTGCGTTCGTGGTCCTGTCAATTGCCCAGCTGTAATTCGTTTACCTCACATAGCTGTTTTATCGTCTTTTGGGAGAGAGACATCACTAGTGAACATCATGAGACTCCGGTCCATATTACCATCATTGATCACATCCGCTATTTACTTTTCGCTATTATTTACTATTGCAAACATTATCTATCACTACTATCATTTGCGTTTAATCCTTTGTGAACTACAAGGCCGGAGGGATTGACAACCTCTCTGTACTCGTTGGGAGCAAAGTTATTTGTATCTGTGTGCAGGTCCACGTTGATTGCTAATATCTGGCGCCGTTAGCAGTTGACACCTACTTGTTGAACCTAGGAGTCTCTAGGGATTCGATCATTAGCATCTTTGCTAAGGGAAAAACTTCCACAACACTGCATCTCACACCTTCCACTTGGGGTAACCAACGAGGGGTTAGAGGCCCATCACAGCCCCATACACTCCTTAGCAGAACAACGTTGTGGAGCGCAAGAACATGACTCTTGTTGAGATGGCTCGCACCATGCTTGATGAATACAAGATGCCTCTTAGGTTCTGGCCTGAGGCTATCAACACTGTGTGCAACATCATCAATAGGGTATATCTTCACAAATTCCTCAAGAAAACATCATATGAACTACTCACCGACAAGAAACCCAACGTGAGTTATCTCAAAGTCTTCGGTGCTAAATGCTGGGTTAGAGATCCTCACCACAATTCCAAATTTGCACCGATATCACATGAAGGTTTTATGCTTGGTTACGGAAAGGACTCGCACACCTACAGAATCTTCATCAATCATCTTCACAAGATTGTTGAGACTGTAGATGTGTGGTTCGATGAAACTAATGGCTCGCAAAGAGAGCACCTGCCTTCTGT
Source organism: Secale cereale (assembly GCA_902687465.1). Classification (NCBI taxonomy): domain Eukaryota; kingdom Viridiplantae; phylum Streptophyta; class Magnoliopsida; order Poales; family Poaceae; genus Secale; species Secale cereale. The sequence goes on from LR738713.1 coordinate 104,411,829, forward strand.
GTCAGGTGAAATACCTCTTGAGGAATCCATCAGGTTCAAAGCTACTGAAGATATCATCCCCACTGAAGAATTAGCTGAAGAAGTCATTCCCGACAATGAAGAAAATCATTCTGGTGCTCCTGAAGAAACTGCTGCTGAAGAAAATGCTCAGCCATACCAAAGTCGTCAGCCAACTCATCCTCGTGTCGCAAAAGAAGTGCAAATCGAGAAAATCATCAACGGCATCAATGCACCAGGTCTTCACACTAATCTAACTTTTGTGGGCACTTTGCTTTTGTCTCTATCACAGATCCCACCAAAGTTGATGAGGCATTTATGGAACCTAAGTGGATTCTATCTGTGCAAGAGGAATTGTATCAATTCGAGCTCAACCATGTGTGGGAACTCGTCAAGCGACTAGATCCTCAGAAGCACAATATCATCTGCACCAAGTCGATCTATCAAAACAAGCAAATTGAAAATGGCCTTGTGGTGAGGAATAAGGCTCGTCTCGTAGCTCAAGGCCACACACTGGTTGAAGGAATTGACTTCGATGAAACTTTTGCTCATGTTGCTAGACTTGAAGCTATTCGCATACTACTTGCTTATGCTAACCATCATAATATCATCTTATATCAAATGGATGTGAAAAGTGCATTCCTCAATGGTAAGCTTGAGGAATAAGTATATGTTTCTCAACCCCCGGGTTTTGAAGATCCTAAACATCCTGACAAAGTCTTCAAACTCAACAAGGCCCTCTATGGCCTCACACAGCCCCCCGGGTGTGGTATGATACTTTAAAGGAATTCCTCACGAAGAAAGGCTTCAAACTCGGTTCACTTGACCCAACTCTTTTCACTAAGTCATATGATGAAGAATTATTTGTGTGTCAAATCTATGTGGACGATATTATCTTTGGCTGTATTGATGAACGTTACAGTGACGAATTTGGCTACATGATGCGTGAAGAATATCAAATGTCCATGATGGGAGAGCTGAAATTCTTCCTAGGTCTTCAAATTTGTCAACAACGCAATGAAATCTTTATATCTCAAGAGAAATACCTCAAGGATGTTCTGAGGAAATTCAGCATGCAAGATTGCAAAGGCGTCAAAATCACTATGCCCACAAATGGCCAACTGTGCACCGATGAAAATGGTAAAGACTTCGATCAAAAGGTATACCGCTCCATGATTGGCTCTTTATTGTATCTATGTGCATCTAGGCCAGATATTATGCTTAGTGTTTGCATGTGTGCCCGATTTCAAGCTACACCGAAAGAATCACACCATAAGTCTGTGAAGCATATTCTTCAATATCTAGCTCACACTCTAACACTTGGATTATGGTACCCCAAGGGCTCTGATTTTGATCTCATTGTATATTCTGACTCTGGCTATGCTGGTGATCGAGTGGTTCGCAAATCAACATCTGACACATGCCATTCCTCAGACGATGCTTAGTATGTTGGTCCTCGAAGAAGCAGAACTATGTATCACTCTCCATTGCTGAAGCTGAGTACATAGTCGGGTCATGCTGTGCTCAATTACTATGGATGAAGCAAACCCTCAAGGACTATGGCGTCAACATGAAGAATGTGCCACTCTACTGTGACAATGAGAGTGCCATCAAGATTGCTCACAACCCAGTTCAACACTCAAGGACAAAGCACATCTAGATCCGTCATCATTTTCTTCGTGATCATGTCTTCAAGGGCGACATTTCCATCGACCACGTGAAGACTGAAGACCAGCTGGTAGATATCTTCACTAAGCCCTTGGATGAGAAGAGATTTTGCAAGTTGCGGTGTGAGCTAAATATCTTAGAATCTTCAAATGTTCTTTGAAAAGGACACACATCCTAACACTTATGAAAAATTGATGACTTTGATGCGCAACACACGAAGTAACATTTTTCTTCAATCAATGAAGACTAAACCTCCAAGTGTGAAGAAATTAATGAAGAAACTGATTCTCAGAGCCCTACGACAATTGTACGCGGTGTCTGAAATCATCATTCTTATACGGTGGGTCACGCCACCAACAAAAGTTGAAAATCTTCAATTTGAGTTTTTCCTGAGTTTTTGAAATTCCTCAACTTTTTCAAATTCTTCAACTTTGCAACGTCTTCACTCTTTCCGTAGGTGTTCTTCGTTGACTATATATATATGAGTTTATGTCCTCTACAGCATTCACTTATTGCTATTTCTTCAAGATTGTTTTTCTGCTAAGTGAATGTGATCGGGCCCTTCCCCTCTATGTTATACTCAACCTAATCTATTCACAATTTCTTCATATGCGTTCTATTTGAAACTTGTTCAAAATCTTCACTGTGTCCTTGACAACTGAAGAATTTGTGAACGCAACGTTAAAATTTTCCTATTAGAATTTTCGGCTTTGCCGCTCAAAGCGTTCCACATTCCATTGTACGACTTATCTATTCACCCACGATCTCACACGACTCCACCTCTCTGTACGTGGGTGACACATGGCGCACAGATGAGAAGGCTCAGGGGCACGTTCGTCCATTTTCTTTGGGCGAACGAGTTTTCACCTCAGCTATAAATACCCCCTCACCCTCCTCACTTTGTTTTTACCCTGCTCGACCTCCACTCCCTCGCTCGAGCTCACGAAACCTAGCGCCACCACTACTTCCATCGTCGCCGGTGAGGAATAGCTTCGCTGCCTCGACCTCGTCGCCGTCGTACTCACGCTGGACGCGGATTTTTTTACTCCACCATCGCCGTAGCTGTCTTCCTCTGCCAAGTTAGGGCATGGAAGATATAAACCGACAAGCTTCAAATATCCTATTCATAGTTCGTCGTGTTCTTCGTCAAGGGTAATTAAAAGCTACTTTTACTGCCCTTGTCAATTCTTGTGATTTCTACAAATCTTCAAAAGGTGTTTATTCTTCATTCTTCACACTCTAAACACCTCACACAAACATCTGTACTTGATCTGTTTCTCTAAGCAATGTTTTTCTTCAAAGATTCCTCAATTGTGTGTATTTACAATCTGCACAACTCTGGAACCTAAGTCAAAGCACGCTTAGCGAAATTCTTCAAGAGACAACTGGTCAAATTCCTTAAACTTGTTCCTTTTGCAAAAACTACTGAGAACACATATGACCTCTTCAAATTCGTCGCACCTATACTCTATTCACAGGTACAAATGTCTGCTGCTGAATCTCTAGGTTCTCATCAACTGAACTCATTTGAAGCGTTCCTCGAAGAAAAATTGCATACCTCCTTAGAGAACTCAATTGTTCAAAATCCTCAGCTGATGGCAAGAAACCTCAGAAAGGAGGGAAGAAATTGGAAGTCAGCACTGCTTTTGAAATTCCTGATGATATCTATGAAGAATACTGCACTCCTGATGAGGCCAAGTATGGCCAGGAGACCAAGAATCAGCGCAAGGTGCGCATACAGAGGATTGAAAGAAGATCTGTCAGAGAATGGAGGGAATATCACTGTGTCACACCCAAGTACATGAAGAAATTCGCTGTACACCCTCCATGCCCAAGACCTCCATTGGCACGTGGCCAAATTGCTGATCCCTCTAGCATCAGAAGAGGTGAAGAATTTCCCAAGGAGTGGGCCAAACATCAAGCCAAGTTGGCTGGGATGGCCAAAGAGGCAGTGAGGAAATTTAATGAAGATTCTGTTGCTACTGCTGAAGCCTCTGCTAGCAGGCCTAAAAAGTCTATGCCCAAGAAACCTGCTCGCAAGCCAAGCTCCTCAGCAATGCCCTCACGGCCCAGCTCTACAAATCCCTCACGGCCAGTTCCTCAAGCTGCTCCAGCTCCACCAAAGTCCTCAACACCCGTGCATCTCGCCACGTGCCAAAGGACAACTGGCATCTCTATTGCCTTAGGAGCCTCTGCAAGTTCTTCAGCTCCTCCGAATTCCTCAAATGGCCCACTATGCTTAAGTCTAAGGCCACTGCTGGACGTGGCGCTAGACCAAGTCCTCACAAGAAGCATGTCACCTTCCATGTGCCATCAAGTGATGATGAAGCTGCTAATGAGGAACTCGCCAAAATCATCAAAGACAGATATGAAAGGGCCGCTAGAGCCAAAGCCAGCAATGTGCCATTGATACTGGATCCCAAGTTGATCCTTGATTTCATTGACCTATGGCATAAGGACCCCAACACCCCTTTTCCTGAAATGAACCTCACTCCTGGTCAAAGTCATATGCTGGCTGCCTTCATTGGTGAGGAAAAATGGAAATTTGAACAGGCCAGAAAGGCAAAGAAGGATCAGTACAAGAAAAAAAGATTGCTGAAGAACAATATAGTGAATATGTCTTCTGAGGAACTTGTGAAGCTGCAAGCTGAGATCAAAACCCTCAATGATGAATTTGAAAGCTACCATGCTGATTGGCTGGGAGCCAAAGTCAGATTCATCAATCTGACCAAGGGATTCACATCACACGTTGCAGCACCAATGCAACATGCAATTCCTCAGGCTGAAGCATCTGCTCAGCCCGCTAAAGAACTTGCCATCACCACTGATGAAAATCAGTCTGCTGATGAAACTGAAGTTATCAGGGCTGATGACTCTATTCCAGCCGCTGAAGAAATTGCGAGGGCAACCGCTAGTGTTGTGCCTGAGGAACAAGCCAGGCCAGCCGAGACTTCAACCGTTGTGCCTGAAGAAACTGACCAAGCCAGGCAAACTGAAACAGTTGTGCCTAAGGTTATTGAACCAATTTCCTCTACTCCTCATGCACCAACACCAAGTTCAGTTCTTCCTTCTGCATCAAAAGTGAGGAAAACAAAAGCTGCGGAACGAGCAGAAGTGAAGAAAAGGAAAGCATCTGCTTCCTCAGAGTGTGTTGCCCCTAAGAAGATGAAGAAATTGACTAGTTCTGTCAACAATGCCATTGATGCTGTTCCTCTCTCAAGCATGCCATCAAAGGAAATCATACCTTTTGGCAAAAATTATGTGATCCCAAGCGGACTTGATGAAGATATTCCTTCTACTGCTTCCTCAGAGCAGTTGGACGAAGAAATTGAAGTGGATAACATCCCTTCAACCCCAGTGATCTCATCGCCTATGCCTCAGTTCACAGCTGAAGAGGCATGCGTTGAAGAAATGAGTGACAATGATGAAGACGTGGACATTGGGAGCACAACTCCTGTGATGAATGATGACTTTTGGGACAATGAGCACCCCAACTCTCCATTGTTCACGCCTTTGCAGCAAATTCCTCAGTCCCTAGAGCACACTGAAGTTCAAACAGGCTGTGACGAACCTCACGCCACTCCTTCCATACATGAAGAAATTCCAGCCACTAGTGCCGATGAAAATGCTGCTGAAGAAATGAAGACTCAGGCTGCAACTGAAGCAGAAACTGAAATTCCTCTGCCTGTGATTCCTGAGGCTGTGATGACATTAACTGATAATCCTCAACCCAAGCAAAAGGATCCCTTCTCTAAGAAGCAAAACTTCAAGGATGATGACTTCTTCCACGAGCATGTGTTCTTCAGTAACTTCAACCCATATGACTCTCCTCGTCTTAGAAGGAAGCTTTTTTGGACTGCCAGCCAAGCAAACTTCTATTCTTCACTGCTTTTTGGTAAGGACAAAGTCTTCGATCATGCGCATATTCCTCATGTGGATATGGAATCACTAGCTTGCTTCACGCCGGTCCTCATCGTTCTCTATGATGCTGGTTTGCTCACCCTCTGCACAGACATATGTGATTGGAATGAAGAGATCATTCTTCAGTTCTATGCAACACTGCACATCACCGGAACTGCTGAATATGTGAACTCTTGGGTGTTGGACTGGATGACAGAAAACACTCACTTCAAGGCACCAGCCTCTCAATTGCTTCAGGCCCTGCCTCTCAGTCCTCCCCTTGAAGGTGCACGGTGTGCATATCATGAACCTGAACTTACTGACCATTATATGTAAGTATTGGTGAAGCCGCTGAAGCCTGGTCAAGCACCAAGAACCAAATTCCTTGTGAAGGAATTGCTATATGTGCCTCGGACCGTCTATCGCATTCTGGCAAAGACGTTGAGTCCAATCAAAGGCCACGACTCGAATGATGAAGAAATCGTTGGCATCATGAAGAATCTGATGTTCTATATCATGCATGTGATCCCCATCAACTATCTTGATTTCTTCATGAGGACTTTGGCAAATGTTGCACAGTCTCCTTTTAACTTGAAGCCTTATGCTCCCTGGATCATGAGATTCATCAGAACAAGGTCTTCAATAGCTTACAAGGCTGACTTTCAAAATCATCTCAGCTATCTGCCTCCACTTGAAGTCCTCAAACGGATAAATTCCTCAGTTGACGGAATAGGCAAAGCCGCGGTCATTGATGAAGGTATTCGTCCATTGGATGGTCAATTCCGCAAAGCTGCATACTACTCTACCAATGATGAATCTGCCACTCATGACTCTGCCGCCAATGCCTCAAAGCAAAATCCTCAAGGCACAACTCCAAGGGCGATGACTGATCGTGAGCTACTCCTCAGTCTTCATCAGAAGGTCGATCGAAACCATAAATTGGTCAAGAGGCAGTTTGGTTCAATTCTTCACAACATGACTGGTACATACAATGCAGTGAAGAAACACCACTACTACCTCCATGAAGTTGAAAGTGTAGTATATCAACTAGAGGGGGGGGTGAATAGGCGATTTTTGTGAAATGCTTCAAAACATGGTAGTTTCTAAGACAAAGGGTAAATCCAATCCTATTGATATGCAGCGGAAAGTAGACTACACTAGACAAGCCATAGTCAGGTATTCAATAAAGTGAAAGCATGAAGACTAATAGCAGCTAGGCAGTAAGGATCAAGAGGGAAGAAGGAATGAAGGCAATCAGAACAAGTAGTCACATAGTGAAGTCAATCAGATAAGGCAGGTAGGCAATGACTTCACAACGTAAGACAATAAGTAAAGGGAAGGAAAGGATAGAACCAGTAGCTCGGGGAAGACAGTGATTTGTTAGACCAGTTCCAGTTGCTGTGACAACTGTACGTCTGGTTAGGGAGGCTGAGATTTAACTCAGAAGACCGCGTCTTCACCTTATTCCCCTTGAGCTAAGGACACCTAGTCCTCGCCCAATCACTCTGGTAAGTCTTCAAGGTAGACTTCCAAACCTTCACAGACTTTGTTCGCCGGCGATCCACAATGACTCTTGGATGCTCAGAACGCGACGCCTAACCGGCTAGAGGAAACACAGTCCTCAAGTGTAATAAGTCTTTAGGTCACACAGACAGAAAGACTTCAGTGATGCCTAACACTCTTTGGCTCTGGGTGTTTTGGCTTTGTCCTCGCAAGGATCTCTCTCTCAAATGCTTCGGAGGTGGGTTGCTCTCAAATGACAAAAGCCGTGCAATAACTCTGAGCAGCCTCCAATTTATGGTGTAGGGGGTGGGCTATTTATAGCCACTGGGCAACCTGACCTAACTTGTCCGAAGTGACCCTGGGTCACTAAGGAACTGACACGTGTTCCAACGGTCAGATTTCAAACACTCACACGGCAACTTTACTTGGGCTACAAGTAAAGCTGACTCATCCAGCTCTGGATAAGATTTGCTCTCATTGTCTTCGCTCGAAGACATAGGATTTGGTTGAGCATCACTTCAGTCAATCTGACTTAGTTCACTTGGACCCCACTTAACAGTACGTTGGTTCCTATGACTCAACAAAGAAGAAAAGGAAACAATGAAACATCTAAGTCTTCGCGCTCCATAGTCTTCACACAATGTATTCTCTTGTCATAGTCTTCAATAAGATTATCTTCATGTACCACTACTGTTGTCAATGTCTTCATACATTTTTAGGGGTCATCTCCGGTAGGTAAACCGAATCAATGAGGGACTACTACCTGTGTTATCCTGCAATTCTCACAAACACATTAGTCCCTCAACCAGGTTTGTCGTCAATACTCCAAAACCAACTAGGGGTGGCACTAGATGTACTTACAATCTCCCCCTTTTTGGTGATTGATGACAAACTGGTTGAAGTTTTCAACGGGGATAAAAGTATGTGAAATTTTAACGGATAAAGGTATTGTCTTCGTAAGTAGCAAAAGGCTCCCCCTGAAGATGTGCATATAGTTGATTTTCCTTCGAATGCAAATGCACATGGCAGGTTGTACTTGTGGAGATCCCCTTCAACTTATGAAGACAATTCATCATGCACAATTGATATGTCGAATATAATGATATGCATAATGAGAAATGGACGTCTGCAAAAATGACTAAGTGCAAAATATAACATAGCACATGCAGAATTTATCATCGCATTACAGAGTAGCAGAAAACGTAGCAGACGACCATCAGTTTAAGTGTTACAACTCAAAGAACCAAATGTAACAAAAACGAGAGTTGTAAACACTAGGCAAAATATAAAGCACCTGCCCATATGGACCCGCTTGAAGACTATCAACTCATATGCTTCTCCCCCTTTTGTCAGTAAGGACCAAAAAGGTTTGAAGACATAGAGCCTCTACTCGTTCCCAGTTGGAGCAGGAGAGGATGCAGGGTCGGCGTTGGTGTTTGGCGGTGCAGAAGTAGTTGGTGCAGTGTCGTCACGCGCTGAAGTAGGTGGTAGTGAGGTAGCATCATCTTGATCATCTATCACCCTGACGTCAACCGTTGCAGCGGAGGAGGAGTAGTCAGAATCTTCAAGAGATGGAGTTCTACGCAGAACATTATTCCTTGGAGGAGTGTGACCAAACTTGAATCTTTCTGTGAAGCCATCGTCTTGAAGATCCGCTTCAGCACTCAGCAAAGTTAAACTCTTGCATGACCGCTGATAGGTTTCATGAGCAACAAAGGCATTCTTGGTGGCAAGATTGCGAATGCGATTGACATGCACCAAGAGGCTTTGCATATGTCGCTTCAGCCAGTAGTGATGCTTATCCTGTTTCTGATGGAGGGCAACCACAAGCTCTCGGTTATTGAGAACACGAGAACACTTCTGAGGCCTTTGGGCAATGGTGCTCTCAGTGGCTTCAGTTTCAGCATGTCGAGGAAGAGGAGTACGGTCAGCCAGAGGATAAACGCGAGAGACTGCTGGAACTCCTTCAATTTGCTGAGTGAAGCTCTGGTGATCAGCGTTGTGAATACTAACAGGCTCTTTGGCAGGCTCTTGGTATATAGCTTCAGCTGACATATCAACTTCTGGCAAGAATATATGATGGTTGCGAGCAGAAGGCTGATAGGTGATGGCTGAATGAAGCTTGATGAGGCGCATAATCCATGGAGCATAGAACGTCAGACCAAACAGATCAGAGCCAGACACAGCCAACTGCCGGATGAAGAAATCTTGAGCATTGAAGCTGATGCCATTGAAGATATAGAAGACCAATGTCTTCATTGTGCCTTCAAGCTTGGCTGATGAAGAATGCCCTTTGACAGGCCATAGAGTACACCTGATGATATGATAGATGGTGCGTGGCAGATACTCTAGGTCTTCAACAAAGAATTCCTTTGGATATTCAGCATCGCTGGGCAAGGGCTTCATCATGCTCAGCATTTGGCTCATGTTGGGATTGCGCTTCTGGAAGATACTCTCCAAAGCTTCATTGTGCAATTGAAAGCCAGGTTCATACAATTCTCCTGGAGTGGGCAGGCCAGTAAGCTCAATGAGATCAAAGGCTCTGGCTTCATGATGGACATTGCCTGTCATCCACTCAAGGACCCATGTCTTCGGATCCCTGCTGTAGCCTCGAATGTGGAGGGTTTCATAGAATTGCAGAAGCAGCTCTTCATTCCAATACTCCTTGTCAGTCACAAAGTACAGTAGGCTAGCATCACAGAAGCACTCAAGAGCTTCCTCCAGACAGGGTAGTCCAGCAATGGCTTCAGTGTCAAGACCATATGAGGGAAAATGCGCCCTTGACCATAGAGTACTCTTGAGTAATAATTGCGCTGCTGATGGCTCCAGAACCTATCTGATGATATTCTTGGCTTGGAATAGGGGTTCTTGGCGCTGTCAAAGAATTTGTTGTGCGCAGTGAAGCTATTGGCATTGAAGGACCCTTGAGAGGTGGCAATACCTGGAAACCTTGGCAGTCTTGGCTTAGGCTTCTGGACTTGAGGCTTGTGCTCAACATGATGGTCAAATTGAGGACCAGCAGCATGCGGTCCAGTAGCAGGTGGTGGAGTCAGAATGGGCCATCGGACAATGATGAGCTGATCATCTTTGTTGTAAGCTTGCTCAATTGTATGGGGTCTTGGAGGCGGAACAGGAGCAGAGGCAGAGGCTTCATGCTGCTGATTTGCTCCAGGCGCAACACTTGCTTCAGGCACCATCACTTCAGGCACCACTATGACTTCAGGTGCCACATTGGCTTCAGCCATGACCACGTCATTGGCTTCAGGAGCTGGAGGGTCAGACACGTTCTCCTCGAGAACAGGGTCGGACACTTCAGGAGCTGCTTCTTCTTCTTGGGGTTGCTCTTCTTCGGCTGATGCAGCCTGAATATCTTCAGCCGCTTTGGCTTCAGATTCTGAGAGGTTCATAGTGGGAGTAGCTTTAGGAACTGATTGTTGCTCTTCTCCTTCAGGAACACTTGGGGTATCGACTTGAGGCCTTGGTCCTTTGCGAAGCCTACGAAATGCTGGCGACGCCTAAGGGGATGGAGTTTGTTGGGCCTCAAAATCTTCATCTTCAAGCACCGAACTGGTGACTTGAGTTGGTTGGGGAGTTGCTGGTGTATCTTGTGGGTGATCAGCCCACGAGTCATCCTGTGCAATTGGCGTCAATGGACGACCAATGCTGATGCGTTCGCTGTTCGTAAGAACAGGAGAAGATTCCACGTTGTACTCGATCTGAGGAAGGACTTCATCATCTTCAACATTGTCATGAGGACCAATGTCTTCAGCTGCGGTGGGGTCAACAGCTGGAATGTCTTCAGCCTCTATGGGAGCAGGCTCATGGACTGTCATGCGACGTTCTTGGTGTGTAGATGCGGGGCGAGCAAATGATATGGGCTCGACAAAGATGGGCTCTGTGGAATCAGCCTTGTCCTTCTTTGTCTTGCGCTTTTTGGTGGGTGGAGCATCATCAGTTTTTTGCTTGCGCTTGCGAGCTTCAGCTTCAGCCACCTTTGTCTTCTTGAGCTCTGAAGAAGCTGGGGTGACCTTAGGCTTCGTGCGAGTCATGCTGGCAGGGAAGACAATGCTAGGCATTTCCTGCCAAGATTCTTCAGCATCGGGCACAGGTTGCTTCTTCTTATTCTTGGCAGCCATCCTAGGGTCAATGCCAGGATGCCCAAGGGCCTTGCGCTTTTCAGCTTCATTATATGCTTGAACGCATTTGGCAGCCAATGCCTTGATTCTCTCACGAGAACCTTTGGCTTCGTCACGCCTCTTGCGAACGGCTTCCTTGAGCTCATGCATCATGACCTTGAAGTTCTGAATCTCTTGGACGCTGCACTTGTCCACAGGCTTCTTGAACTGAGCCTTTTAATAATCAATCTTTTGCTTCAGCTCAACAATTCTTTGAGCAAGAGCTAGCTCAGAAGCAATGGCGCCATGGAAGGAGACGCTGAGGCCAACTAGAAGCTGCAGATCGTCGAAGCTGAGGTTGGGGGTGTCAAACCATTCATCAATGAAATTGTTTAGCACTTCCACGTCGAAGAGCGACAAATCATTGAATATTTCTGTGTCTTGCTTGCTCTTGATCAATTGCTCCAGAGCATCGTCACCTATATCTTCATTGCTCGAGAGACCAAAGGCTTCATTGGCAGTCTTCAGAACAGCGTCAGGAGTGAGAGCTGGACTGGGGTTGTGCGAGGGCTTCTTCCTTAGCTGTCTGCTCTTGGAGATGCGAGAGTGCTCCTCAGACTGCACACTTGGTGCTGGTGGAGCAGTGGCCAAGGGCTTCACTCTGGAAGAAATTGGTGGAGTGGTCTTCGAAGCCTTGGATTTGTTCTTCTTCTTGGGCTTCGAAGTTGCAGGCGCTTCGTCAGAATCAGCGTCATCTGCAGGTTGATCCACATCCGCCCCTTGAACCCTGATGTGACTTATGATTCCTTCTAGGTTGCAGAAAGGCCCAACCAGGTTTGGTTCAGCTTCGCGCGTGCTGCGCAGAGGGGCCAGGATTGAAGTCCAATCCCCAGTTCTTCTTGTTCTCTTCGGCTGAGTTCTTGGCATATTGAAGATTGCGCTTGAACAAATTGTCGTCGCGACACCAGAGCAGAGAAGAAGGATCGGCGTTAGTTGGTTGTGGCCCTCTGACCATGCAAGGGTAGAAGCCTTGAGCAATGGCTTCAACTTGAGTCTTGGGTGGACGATTTTTGTTGGTAATGTCTCCCCATGGACGCTTAATGGCATTCTTTTCAGCATACTCTTGGGTCACGAACCTGTACTTGAACCACTGTTCAGCCCAATATCTTCGAATCCATTGGATTCGTGTCTTCCACTGATTATAATCCTCCTCTGGATCAGTCTTGTACATCTCACTTAGATCAGGAGGCAAATCTTTAGAGGTGTTGCCACGGCGCTGTCTGCCACCCTTCCTAACTGACTTGTCAGTTGCCATTGGTTTCAATCTTAAAGGCTTCAAACTGAATGGCTTCAACACTGGCAAATGCTTCGGTCTGCTGGTCAGACAGGAACTGGCTTCAGGAAAGTGAATGTGACGCTGCAAGAATTCTGCAAATGAATGCAGACTATGAGAACCAAGGGATTCTCCCACGGACGTGTACCTATGATAGCATTAGAGATGCGAGGGAAGGGGAAGAGGTCATATGCATTCTCAGAAGCTTTTAGAAGATAAATCAGTTTAGAAGACTTTGACCTCATAGCGCGAAGACATTCACTTATATGATGAGAGTTGGTTCCAGATTTGTACGAATCCATGAATAGGTAAAAGTGAGGAATCTAACTAAGTTTGAAGCATATGTGAATGTACTAAGCAAGATATGAGATGCAGACAAGATAGATCTATATATGTGTAGGCAGAAACTTCTTGTGGTAAAAGTGATGAATCTTTCCAGATCAAGAAGATGGTAAAAAGACAGTTTAATTTACCACACGATGAACTGCTTAGATGGAGAGGAATTGGATGCCGAGCTGTTCGATCTTCCATGCCCTAACTTAGCGACGGAGGACATCTACGGCGACGACGGAGTAGACGATGTCCGCGGCCGGCATGAAGACGGCGTCGACGAGGTCGCGGCAGCAAAGCGTTCCGTCGCCGGCGTCGTCGAGAGCTAGCGGAGGCGCTAGGGTTGGTCAAGGTGGAGAGGTGGTCGAAGAATTTTTGACCGTGATGGGACGTGCATTTATAAGCATGGGAGATGGCACAGCGCAATTACTCAGGTGCCCCTGGCGGTTCACATCTGAGGGACACGTGGCGGACATGTAACACATTGGGAGTTGTTCCACGATCCCACGTACACCATGACTGTCGGAGTGGTCGTTCCGTCTTCTCCGGGTTTCAGGCATAAAGGGTGGAGCATTAAAATCAGATTTAATGTTTGTCTCCGTATCTTCTGCTGACAAGGACACAGAGAAGATATTCGACGGTTCCAACAGAATGCATATGATTTGGATAGATAGAGTTTGAGGTGAGGAAGCATAGAGAGGTTAGGGTCCGATCACATTCACTTAGTTCAAAAGATTCAAATGAGATGACTTAGCTATAAGTGAATGCTGTAGAGGTGATGGGCCTCGAACCCCTTGTTGGTTACCCCAAGTGGAAGGTGTAAGATGCAGTAAGTAGAAGTGTTTTCCCCTAGCAAAGATGCCAAGGATCGACTCCCCAGAGACTCCTAGGTTCAACAAGTAGGTGTCAACTGCTAACGGCGCAATTAGCAATCAACGTGGACCTGCACACAGATACAAATAACTTTGCTCCCAACGAGTACAGAGAGGTTGTCAATCTCTCTGGCCTTGTAGTTCACAAAGGGTTAAAAGCAATATGATAGTAGTGATAGATAGTGTTTTGCAATAGTAAATAAAATAGCGAAAAGTAAATAGTGTATGTGATCAATGATGGTAATATGGACCAGAGTCTCATGATGTTCACTAGTGATGTCTCTCTCCCAAAAGACGATAAAACAGCTATGTGAGGTAAACAAATTACAGCTGGGCAATTGACAGGACCACGAACGCAAACCAATGCTGACTACATTGCAAGAAAGGTTGAGGTTCAAAGCATGGGCGGTACGCCAAAGTAAGTAGACCGAAATCCATCAATATCTACTACTAATCATCCACCTTGAGATATCTATCCAGAACATCTCGCTGGTATTAAGTTGCGAGTCCCACCCATAGTGTAAACTCAATGCAACAGACAACTGCATTAAAAGAACTTTGCGTAAAGTAAACAATCCTTGCACCCGCGGGCACAAGCACTGTTGTTTTCCCCCTTGTGACAACAGCACATCCCCTAGACTCATGTTTCTGTCACTCAAGCTAGTCATCGAGGGGCATGAACCCACAATTGAGCATAACGTTCCCTCTTGGAGTCACTACCTATTACTCGGCCAAAGCAATAAATAACAACGGAGAACATGCAAGAATTACTTATGAAATAAAATATAAAAGAGGTGAGTCAAATATATTACTCAAGATCAATCTGAACATAATCTCATAATCCATCGGATCCCAGCAAACTCAACATAGCAACAACATAAGGATTACATAGGTGCCTTGATCATGTAGGGCAGCTCACGAGGACTAATTAGTGAAGCACAAGAACGGGAGGAGAACATCACATAGCTACTGGTCATGGACTCATGGTCCAAGGGAGACTACTCACGAGTCATCCGGGAGGCGTCCATGGTGGTGGAGAAGCTCCCGGTGGTGATCCTCCCCTCCGGCAGGGTGCCGGGAAGAGTTCTCCTGGTGCTCCCGATCTTGGAAGCGGCGGCGGCGGCGGAACAGAGATGGGATCGCGAAAAGAAGTCCTGTTCTGAGGGTTACGGGGAACCCTTTAAATATATGCCAAAGTAGGGCACCGGGGGAGCCTCGGGGGGCCCAGGCGCCCCCCGGCACGACCTTGGGGGGGGGGCGCCCACAGGGCGCCTGGAGCCCCTGTGCCCCCCAGGCTGCCCTTCGGACGCAGTGTTGTTTCCGGTTCACTGATTTTTTATATAATTTTTCTGGATTTTTCTGGGCAGTTCTCGAAACGTGAAAACCTGAAATACAAAAATAGCCGAAAACAGAAACTGGCACTGGGGTGCACTGGATTAGTAAGTTAGTCCAAATATGATCAAAAGTGTATGGAAGTGTATGAATATCATAGCAATATCACCCAAAAGTGGCATGGAGC
>LR738713.1:104427075-104474209 GCA_902687465.1 Secale cereale
TCAAATATATTACTCAAGATCAATCTGAACATAATCTCATAATCCATCGGATCCCAGCAAACTCAACATAGCAACAACATAAGGATTACATAGGTGCCTTGATCATGTAGGGCAGCTCACGAGGACTAATTAGTGAAGCACAAGAACGGGAGGAGAACATCACATAGCTACTGGTCATGGACTCATGGTCCAAGGGAGACTACTCACGAGTCATCCGGGAGGCGTCCATGGTGGTGGAGAAGCTCCCGGTGGTGATCCTCCCCTCCGGCAGGGTGCCGGGAAGAGTTCTCCTGGTGCTCCCGATCTTGGAAGCGGCGGCGGCGGCGGAACAGAGATGGGATCGCGAAAAGAAGTCCTGTTCTGAGGGTTACGGGGAACCCTTTAAATATATGCCAAAGTAGGGCACCGGGGGAGCCTCGGGGGGCCCAGGCGCCCCCCGGCACGGCCTAGGGGGGGGGGGCGCCCACAGGGCGCCTGGAGCCCCTGTGCCCCCCCAGGCTGCCCTTCGGACGCAGTGTTGTTTCCGGTTCACTGATTTTTTATATAATTTTTCTGGATTTTTCTGGGCAGTTCTCGAAACGTGAAAACCTGAAATACAAAAATAGCCGAAAACAGAAACTGGCACTGGGGTGCACTGGATTAGTAAGTTAGTCCAAATATGATCAAAAGTGTATGGAAGTGTATGAATATCATAGCAATATCACCCAAAAGTGGCATGGAGCTCGTCCTCGAGTAGGTAAATGATAACAAGAATAATTTCTGTGGTGACATGCTATTAACCATATAGGAATTTCTCATAGTGATATGACAAAAGCTTACCGAGACAACGATTCTAAAGTAATTAAGTTTTCTCAAGAGAAAATCACAAATGACTGAAAGTTTTACAACATGAAACTGAAACATCAAAAAGATTTGCAATGAACATGATGTGCAAATATCATAAAGTGATATCTAGCTTGCCCCCTTTAGTGATGCAAAACATAAATGCAAGGGCACCTTCAAGGTTTAAGTGATGACTAGATACAATCATTTCAGAATAAACGATATCAAAATCATGCAAAAGACAATGCTACTTTGGGACAATGCACATTACACTCAGAATGACAATCATGCTCTCAGTAGTTGGTGCTTGAAGTGCTAGAGCTTTTTATTTTGAAACATGGAAGCAATTGTGTCAACGGTAGTAGTACTTCATATGTGTCATGCATAAAACATCTTATAAGTTGCAAGCCTCATGCATCGAATACTAATAGTGCTTGCTCCTTGTCCTAATTAGCTCGGATTCCCATGGGTTATCATTGCATTGCATATGTTTTAACCAAGTGTCACAAAGGGGTACCTCTATGCCACCTGTACAAAGGTCCAAGGAGATAGATCGCATTTGATTTCTCATTTTTGATAGATCTCAACTTGAGGACATCCATACCGGGACAACATAGAAAATAGATGATGGACTCCTCTTTAATGCATAAGCATATTCTCATGAGAGATTGAGGATTAAGGTCCAAGCTAAAACTTCCACCATGATGCATGGCTTTGGTTGGCGGCCCAATGTTCTTCTCTAACAATATGCATAGTTATTCAACCCACGGTAAATCACCCTTACTTCAGACAAGACGAACATGCATAGCAACTCACATGATATTCAACAAAAGTGTGACAGTTGATGGCGTCCCCAGAAACATGGTTACCGCTCAGCAAGCAACTCATAATAAATAAGATACATAGGCAACATATTCTTTACCACAATAGTTTTTAGGCTACTTTCCCATGAGCTATGTATTGCATGGTTAATTTGCTTAGTGCAGGTGTAGGTTAGCAAAATACTGGGAGCAACCAACTAAGAGAGCAATGACGGTCATAATCATGCAGAGCGACAAAGCAATATTGAATCAGGCATGGTAGTTATATCGCTACTCAGAAACAAAAGATCATCAAGGCTTGACAGACTTTCTTTACAGTCTTGAATATGCGTGAGCATATGCCAAGTCAATCAAAATAAATTCTTGAAGGAAGATATTACTAAACCATACCACATCATAGGCAAACAAACCAAGTTGGTACTCCAATAACATATTGGGAACCCCCCAGCTATTTGAGATTAACCATAAGAAAACCTGAACTACTAAGCACCATCATGCAAGTAGCATCTTTATCATAGACACATTAACCCATGCAATGGAAGCAAACTCTCTTAATAAGGTGAGCATGGTAATTAAAGAGAGTTCAAGCAACCAACTAAATAAAAGCTCTTTGAAAAGATAAGCATGAATACTAAGAGCAAAGCACGATAGTAGCTAGTTAAAAGACAAAGAACACACACAGCATAGATAGACATGAAAATTCTATGTAATGTTCTAGGTAGAGGTGGAGCGTGTTTCTCTCCCACATAAAGGAATGCTGGGTTCCGACTCGTTATGAAAAACTAAAAAGGAAAACTAAAAGCAAGACGCTCCAAGCATAGCACATAACACATGAAGTGATTAAAATATAGTGGAACGAAAGACGAACTGATAATGTTGATGGAGAAGGGGATGCACGGGGGCATCCCCAAGCTTAGACGCTTGAGTCTCCTTGAATATTTCTTGGGGGTGCATGGGGGCATCCCCAAGCTTGAGCGTTTGACACTCCTGAATCTTTTTATCATCTTCCCTCGCACACTTGAAAACTCCCTTCATACATAACTCATCATAATCTGATTAGCGAGGTTAGTACCCTTAATAAAATAATTGTTCCTTGCTGGAAATAAGGATATTCTTGAAGGTCTACTGTTTCTCAAGATTTCCAAAAGGTTTTTGCAAAGAAAAAGCAAGCTCTAGGTTTGCAAAATGAAGGAAAGGCAAAACAGGACAGAATCTGTGAAAAACAGAACAGCAGGTAGTAAATGATTTTTTCGGGGTACTTCTGCAACTCTAATCAAAAAACTCAAAACAGATGCACGAAAGACAATTATATAGAGCACGCTGTCAAAAACATTCAGACCAAAAAGATGATCTGGTGATTTTATACGAATTTTTCTATTCAAGGACAGAATCTGTTTCCTGGACAGCACATCACAACTTTTGAACTTTCTTGCAATCAGAGGCTACACTTGGCACAAAATTGAAAAGCAAAGATACAATGATGATGCTACTGTAGTAACAACATCAAGACACAACAAAAGCAAAATAAAATTTATTCATGTGGGCTGCCTCCCAAAAGCGCTTTCTTTTATGCCTTTAAGCTAGGCATAATGCAAAGAGATCAAGTTTTATCAAGAGTAAAAGAATAGCTAGCCCGTATAACGGACTCAAAAGGTAACTTAATCTTCTTTCGAGGGAAGTGTTCCATCCCTTTCTTGAGAGGAAACTGGAATTTTATATTCCCCTCTTTCATGTCAATGATAGCACCAACGGTGCGTAGAAAAGGACGTCCCAAAATAATTGGACAAGAAGGTTCACATTCAATGTCCATAATAGTAAAATCAACGGGAACATAATTGTCATTGACAACGATAAGAACATCGTCGATCCTCCCCAAAGGTTTCTTTATGGAAGAATCAACGAGACGAACACCAAAAGAACAAGAATCAAAAGGTTTCAATTTAAGCATATCATATATTCTTTTGGGCATAACAGAGGTACTAGCACCAACATCACATAAAGCATAGCAAGAGAAGTTATTCAACTTAATTTTAATCATAGGATCCCAACCATTTTCTAGCTTTCTAGGTATGGAGGCTTCTACTCTAAGTTTCTCCTCCCTAGCTTTGATAAGAGCATTAGTGATATGCTCTGTGAAGGCAAGGTTAATCGTGCTAGTGCGGGGATCTCTAGACATCTTGTGAAGGAAATCAATAACTTCGATAAGAGTGCAATTATCAAAATCAAGGTCACTACTATCAAGTAAGGTGGTAGTGGTGTCCTTTAGGTTCACTTGTTTGGTAGTTTCTATAGTCATAGCATCACCATTAATAGGTCCATCGGGACCAGGAGTGCATTGGGTGCTAAGAGTTTGGATATCCTCAACAACTTGGATAGTAGCAACAGTGTGGTGGGTAGGAAGGCTCTTAATTCTATCTTCTTCCTCCCTTTCTCTAGCCCATCTCTCTTTAAGTTTAGCCATCATCCTAATATTTTCATTAATTTGCACTTGAATAGCATTCATAGGAGTGTCCTTCCTCTCCTCAAGAGGAGAAGTTCTAATTTTAAGTAATTCAACCTCATTGGCTAAATTGTCTACCTTCGAAGAGAGATCACCTAGTTTGTTTAGTTTTTCTTCTACACTATTATTAAAAGATTTTTGGGTAGTGATTAAATCTTTAAGCATAATCTCTAGTTCAGTAGTGGAGTTCTTGGTGCTAGGATAAGCATTGTTGTTCCCATAAGAATTAGAGGGGAACGGTCTAGGATTGCTACCAAAATTACTCCTATAAGCATTGTTGTTAAAGTTGTTTCTAGAGATAAAGTTCACATCTACTTGTTCTTGAGCAATCAAAGAATTTAAAGGAACATCACGAGGATCAACAGAAGATTGCTTCGAATGTAGAGACATAATCAAGTCAACTTTTTCATTTAGGGAGGAAATCTCCTCGACAGAGTTTACCTTCCTACCTGTTGGAGCGCGTTCGGTGTGCCATTGGGAATAGTTGGTCATCATCTCATCGAGAAGTTTTGTGGCAGCACCAAGTGTAGTTGACATAAAGGTTCCTCCCGCCGCCGAATCTAACAAGTTCCGCGAGGTAAAGTTCAAGCCTGCATAAAAAGTTTGGATAACCATCCAAGTAGTCAAACCATGAGTAGGGCAGTTCTTGATAAGTGATTTCATACGTTCCCAAGCTTGGGCAACATGTTCATTATCCAATTGTTTAAAATTCATTATGTTACTTCTTAGTTGGATAATTTTAGCAGGTGGATAGTATTTTCCAATAAAAGCATCTTTGCACTTGTCCCATGAATCTATGCTATTTCTAGGCAAAGACTGAAACCAAATTTTTGCTCCTCCTCTCAAGGAGAAAGGAAAAAGCTTAAGCTTAACAATATCACCGTCTACTTCTCGGTACATTTGCATATCACAGAGTTCAACAAAATTGTTCAAGTGTAAAGCAGCATCATCTCCAGCACCGGAGAATTGATCTTTCATGACTAGATTCAGTAAAGCAGGTTTAATTTCATACGAAGGTGCTGAAGTGGCAGGTGTAGTGATAGTTGTGCAGATAAAGTCATCGTTGTTGTGACTAGTGAATTCACACAACTTGGTGTTCTCGGTGGAACCCATAGTAGCAAGCAAGCAAGATAACTATTTTTGTGATTTTCGATAAAAGATACTAAAGCAAAAACTGAAAGGTAAACTAACAAGACTAAAAAGCAAAGGTAAAAGATAGCGTGCAACTCCCCTATCCTGAAGAGTGGAGTCCCCGGCAACGGCGCCAGAAAAGTTTGCTTGATGGCTTCTCGCCCCTCGTTGGTTACCCCAAGTGGAAGGTTTGAGATGCAGTGTAGCGGAAGTTTTCCCTTGGCAATACCAAGGATCGATTTCCCTGAGACTCCCAGTTTCAACAAGAAGGTGTCAACTGCTAACGGCGCCAGATATTAGCAATCAACGTGGACCTGCACACAGATACAAATAACTTTGCTCCCAACGAGTACATAGAGGTTGTCAATCCCTCCTGCCTTGTCGTTTACAAAGGATCAAACGCAAGTGATAGTAGTGATAGATATTGCTGCAATAGTAAATAAAAGCGGAAAGTAAATAGCGGATGTGATCAATGATGGTAATATGGACCGGAGTCTCATGATGTTCACTAGTGATGTCTCTCTCCCAAAAGACGATAAAACAGCTATGTGAGGTAAACGAATTACAGCTGGGCAATTGACAGGACCATGTGCGCAAATCAATGCTGACTAAGTTGCAAGAAAGGTAGAGGTTCAAAGCATGGGCGGTACGCCAAGGTAAGTAGACCGAAATCCATCTGCATCTACTACTAATCATCCACCTTGAGATATCTATCCAGAACATCTCGCTGGTATTAAGTTGCGAGTCCCACCCATAGTGTAAACTCAAAGCAACAGACAAATGCATTAAAAGAACTTTGCGTAAAGTAAACAATCCTTGCACCCGCGGGCACAAGCACCGTTGTTTTCCCCCTTGTGGCAACAGCACATCCCCTAGACTCATGTTTCTGTCACTCAAGCTAGTCATCGAGGG
Source organism: Secale cereale (assembly GCA_902687465.1). Classification (NCBI taxonomy): domain Eukaryota; kingdom Viridiplantae; phylum Streptophyta; class Magnoliopsida; order Poales; family Poaceae; genus Secale; species Secale cereale. Next base: position 104,433,262 of record LR738713.1, read on the forward strand.
GCATGAACCCACAATCAAGCATAACGTTCCCTCTTGGAGTCACTACCTACTACTTGGCCAAAGCAATAAATAACAACGGAGAACATGCAAGAATTACTTACGAACATAAATATAAAAGAGGTGAATCAAATATATTACTCAAACACAATCTGAACATAATCTCATAATCCATCGGATCCCAACAAACTCATCATAGCAACAGCATAAGGATTACATATGTGCCTCGATCATGTAGGGCAGCTCACGAGGACTAATTAGTGAAGCACAAGAACGGGAGGAGAACATCACATAGCTACTAGTCATGGACTCATGGTCCAAGGGAGACTACTCACAACTCATCCGGGTGGCGTCCATGGTGGTGGAGAAGCTCCCGGTGGTGATCCTCCCCTCCGGCAGGGTGCCGGGAAGAGTTCTCCTGGTGCTCCCGATCTTGGAAGCGCGGCGGCGGCGGAACACAGATGAGATCGCGAAAAAGGGTTCCCGTCTCGAGGGTTTCGGGAGACGGTATAAATATATGCCAAAGGGGGGCATCAGACGAGGCTCGAGGGGCCCAGGCGCCCCCCCCGGCGCGGCCCAGGGGGGCGCCACCAGGGTGCCTGGAGCCCTGGTGGCCCCCTCCGGCTGTGCTTCGGGTGCCTGGTAGCTTCTGGAATGCTGATTTTTTATATACTTTTTCCGGGATTTTTCTGGCAGTTCTCGTAATGGGAAAACCTGAAATACAAAAACAGCCGAAAACAGAAACTGGCACAGGGGTGCACTGAGTTAATAGGTTAGTCCAAATATGATCAAAAGTGTATGGAAGTGTATAAATATCATAGCAATATCACCCAAAAGAGGCATGGAGCAAGCAGAAATTATAGATACATTTTGGACGTATCAGCCGTACATGGGCCGGAAGTTACACCGGGCTAGAATCGTATTAGACGGCCCAAATGAAGATAGTGGGCCGAATTAGGAAAGGCCATCATGGTCCGTGAGTTATCGGGCCTGAACGGGCTATATGCGAGCAGACTGTTAGCAGGCTTTCGATGGGCCGGCCTGTTATCCTTTGTCCAAGTCAAACGGGCTGGCCTTTTGACTTGAATGGGCCCCTGTTGGGCCATGACACATGTCGACGTATCATTCGCACCTCCTGTCCATTGGTTGGTTGACATCTGTCCGCATGTGGAGATGACACGTGGTTTGTTTGGCCAATGAGAATTTTACACGTGGAAAATCCCCATTGGTCCTGGCTGTTAACGGGTTATCAGATACAAAACCGGACCTGATAGGGTTAAAGGCGTGCCGTTATGGTAGATGCCACATGTCGGTTACCCTTGACAAAATCACTTCCATGACGCGCTATTTATCGTCATGGAAGTGAACACTTCCATGATGATAATTTTGGTATTGTAATGGAACACTTCTACGACAACACATGTTTGACTATCTTGATTCTATCATAAAATCGTCATGGATATACATGCATGACAGAAAACGTGACCTACTGTGACAAACACGTATTTGCATGGAAGTTTTTTTTGTAGTGAATATTTATGGAATACATGCCTACATTATATTCATGAACTGGAGCTAGTGCCATATCGCCCTAGGTTGTAACTGTCACATGATGAATATCATCCAGCAATTCATCGATCCATTGCCTATGAATTTCTCTTATATTGATCTTGCTAAGTTACCGAAAAAGGGTTCCCCCCCGCTTTGTATTCCAAAGCAAACCACCATTGTACACATCGCAAAGCTGGGGCGAGCAACACATCAAGCCCAAAGAAAAAGAAAAAGACAGAAATGCCAACGGCGGCAGCTCGACAAAGTGCGGAAGACCCGCAACCGCTGCGCCCTCTGGAAACAAACCACCACAGCCCGAGGCTCCGATCTACAACGAACTAAGCAGCACCTCCAAGAAGGGATGCGATGCCGACGACGCTGCTGCACGGACAAGTGCTAGGGTTTCCCCTAGTACGCGGAGGGAGGTGGGGATAGCTACTCCCGATACCCTCCAAGAAGGGATAGTGGCACCCGCCGGTGTCACCGCATCGGAGCCGGACGAACCAGCAAGGATTTCTCCCGCACGCCAAACCCCACCGGCCAACCGGAGCCGACCAGCCAAACCACCAGCCAACCCTGCGCCATCACGGTTGCGCCGCCACCAATACCGTCTCGTTGCGAGCACCGCCACGAGGCCAGAAGACAAGAGAGAAGATCCAAACAACGGGAGTAGCAACACAAGGCCGAGCGGGAGGGAACCACCTCCACCACCGTCGTGCGGGAGGCCCGCGCCTCCGGCACCGTCACGGTAGCCCTCCGGACACGGCAGCTGGGCACAACAGGCCACCCCTGGCCCGGCCAGGCCCGAAATGGGCCCGCTAAGCCCCGTCGGCCATAGTGCAGCAGGCTGGCGTCGATGCCGCCAGCCCTCGCCGATCATCGCCGCTCGCCACCGCCTCCTGAGGGCCACGCCACTGCCACGCCTATCGCCGGCCCGCCCAGGCCCAGATGGGGCCCGAAGGGCCCAGATCTAGGCAGGGCGGGCACCGCCAGCCCGCGCCGCCGCGCAGCCCTGCCGCTAATGGTGCCGCCGCCGCCCAGAGCTCGCCCCCGCCCACGACAGGAGACCCCGCCACCGCGCAGGATCGCCGCTGCCTGAAGACACCGCCTGGAGCGCTCCGTCCCGCGCCGGAGAAACACCAGACGAGGAAAGGCCGGGGGCCGCCACCGCCAACGTCGCCTGGGCCAGGCCCGCCGCGGGTGCCGGCGGCAGGGAGGGGGAGTGCTCGCGGGGAAGTAGTGGAGGCGCGGCCGGCCGCCCGTGGGGGCGACGAGGTCATGATCGAGGGCCCCGTCTTCCTTAGGCACCGTTTTTCATTAGGATTGCTAAGTTACTACTACTATTGTTACTGTTTCACTTGCTACACAACTATTGTTATCACTGTTACCGTTACTATTGCTGCTGTCACTACTATCAACCTATCATATTACTGTGCTACTGATCGCTTTGCTGTAGAAAATTAATCTCCAGGTGTGGTTTAATTGATAACTCAGCTGCTAATACTTATAAATATTGTTTGGCTCCCCTTGTGTCGAATCTACAAATTTGGGTTGAATACTCTACCCTCGAAAAATGTTGCGATCCCCTATACTTGTGGGTTATCCAGACCTTTTTATGGCGCCGTTGCCGGGGAGCATAGCTATATTTGTTGAGTTACTTGGGATTATTATCAATCTATCACTATGAAGAATCTGAAGGATGCTAAGACTAAGATTTTTCCCTCTAAGACAAGGGGAAGTAAGGAACTGCCATCTAGCTCTGCTTTAGATTCACCTTCTGTTATAAGTAAACTTGAAACACCACCACATGCTATTAATCCTGATATGGCACAACTTATTGTTGATGCTACTTCTATTATGAATGATGATTATGATGATGCTAGTACCTTGGTTGATGATAATGTGCCACTAGGCGAATTTCTTGATGAGAAAATGGCTAGAGTAAGACAACATGATGTTGTTGAACCTGAAAATCTTGAAACACCTATTAGAACTAGTCCTCCTTGATATGAACTGCCTAAGGTACCGGAAGATTACGTTATGAATGAGGAGACAAGTAGAGATATTCTTGCTTGTAAGGATAGAGATGATGTAGAGAAATTATTATGCAAGTATAAAGAGAAATCTTTAAATGCTAGAATGAAATGTGATCCTAAGTTTTCTACTTCACCCATCTTTGGTGATTATAAGGATTGTGAATTCTCTATCGACCCAGAGTTAATTACTTTGGTAGAATCCGATCCTTTTCATGGCTGTGAAACCGAAACCGTAGTGGCACATCTTACTATGCTGAATGATATAGCCACCCTATTCGCTCATGATGAGAAAATTCGCTACTATTATATTCTCAAGTTATTTCCATTCTCATTAAAGGGTGATGCTAAAGCTTGGTACAATACTCTTACTCCTGGTTGTGTGCGTAGTCCCGAGGCTATGATTTATTATTTCTCTGAAAAATATTTTCCTGCTCATAAGAAACAAGCTGCCTTATAGGAAATATTTAACTTTGCACAAATTGAAGAAGAGAGTCTCCCACAAGCTTGGGGGAGGCTTCTCCAATTGCTTAATTCTTTGCCTAATCATCCTTTAAGAAAAATGAAATACTTGATATCTCCTATAATGGTCTAACTCATGCTTCTAGGGATTTCCTAGATAGTTGTGCTGGTTGTGTTTTCAGGGAACGAACTATTGGACAAGCTGAAGAATTATTGGAAAACATATTAAAAAATTATGATGATTGGACTCTTCCTGAACCACCGCCTATACCCACTCCAAAGAACAGGGGTATCTTATATCTCAGTCCTGAAGATATGCAAGAGGCAAAGAAATCTATGAAGGAAAAATGTATTAAAACCGAGGATGTCAAAAATTTACCTCCTATTGAAGAAATACATGGGCTTGATACACCACCACTACCTAAGGTGGTAGAGGTAAATTCTCTAATGAAATTCAGTGATAATGATAATCGTCACGATATGCACCCTAGACAATGCCTTTATGAGTTTGAAAATTACATTAGGAAGCAAGATGTCTTCAATGCAAATGTCATGAAACAATTGAAATACAATTCTCATATGATTGCTCGCTTGAGTGACTTGTTATTTAGAGTCTCAACTGATGTTAGAGGTGTAGGGAAGCATGCTTCTATGGTTTAAACTCAGTTAGAGCAAGTTGCTAAATCTCAAAGAGAGTTACTTGATGAAATGAATAATAATATAAGTGACTTTGCTGTTAGAGTAGTAACTAGAGGAGGTAAAATGACTCAGGAACCACTATATCCCGAGGGACATCCAAAAAGAATTGAACAAGACCCTTAAAGAGTCCACACTGATACATGTAGTCCTTGTAAAAAGAAAAAGAAGAAGAAAAATGATAGGACTTTGCATGCCTCTAGTGAACCTGAAATAGAAAAGCCTCTTTATAATGAAGTCTTTATCCCTGATGCTGATACTCAACCTGGTAGTGAATACTCACCTACTGGTAATGAAACAGATAATAATGAGGTTCATGAAGATACTCAACCCAACAATGAAAAGGAACCAAGTAATGATGTTGAGATAGAACCAGCAGTTGCTCTTGATAGCCCACTACCTAAGAACAAAAGATATGATATAAGAGACTTTGTTGCTAGAAAACACGGTAAAGGAGAACCGTGGTTTTAAAATCCTATGCCTTTTCCACCTAAGCCAACTAAAAAGAAAGATGATGAAGAATTTGAACGCTTTGCTGAAATGCTGAGGCCAGTCTTTTTGCGTACTCGCTTGACTGATATCTTGAAAATGCCTCCTTCTGCAAAGTACATGAAAGACATCATCACTAATAAGACAAAAATACCGGAAGCTGAAATCTCCACCATGCTTGCTAATTATACCTTTAAAGATGTTGTACCCAAAAAACTTGGAGATCCGGGAATACCAACTATACCTTGCTCCATCAAAAGAAATTATGTGAAGACTGCTTTATGTGATTTGGGAGCTGGTGCTAGTGTTATGCCTTTCTCTTTATGTAAAAGACTTGATTTGAATAAACTCACACCTACTGAAATATCTTTGCAAATGACCGACAAATCAACTGCCATACCTATCGGTATTTGCGAGGATGTGCCCATTGTTGTTGCTAATGTTACTATTTTGACTGACATTGTTATACTTGAGATGCCCGAGGACGACAATATGTTGATTATCCTTGGTAGACCCTTCTTGAATACTGTAGGGGCTGTTATTGATGACAATAAAAGCAAGGTCACTTTTCGTATCAATGGTAATGGGCATACGGTGCACTTTCCAAAGAAACAATTCCAAGTGAGTGGTATTAATGTTATTGAAAAATCTCCAACACTCACTATTAGAAGTTTTCAACTACCTCTACCTACTGCCAAAAAGAAATATGAAATACTTATTGTTGGGGACATTCATATCCCCGTTGAGGTAATTTAGTGATTTACGATAGTCATTCGGTTTCATGCTAATTGAAAGTGGTTATTAATAAGACTTGATCAAACCTATTAATGGATCATTTTTGAGAGGTATGAGGTTGATGATTTTAGTAGCCACTATCTTCTGTCCCTACCTTTTGTTTTCTGTTTTTAATAGTAAAATAAAATAAAATAAAATGCCTTGTCTGTTTTTCGTGCAAAAAAAGACCCAAAAATAAAAGTGTTCAGAATGCTCTGAAATTTTGATACGATTTTTTTTCTGATTATTTAAGAATTTTTGGTGCATATAACATCTCAAGGAGGTGCACTAGGTGGGCACAACCCACCTGGGCGCGCGAGGACCCCCAGGCGCGCCCTGGTGGGTTGTGGTCCCCATGTGGGCCCCCTCACTTATTTCTTTCGACCGCATCATCTCCTACCTCCAGAAAAAATGACCATAGCTCTCTCTCTCTCATGTTCTTTCTCCCAAACTCGTGGATTTCGAACTCTTTGCTCAAAGCTCCGTTTTCGAAACTGTTTCAGGGGATTGCTGCTTGGTATGTGACTCCTCCGTTTGTCCAATTAGTTTTTGCTTTAGTGGTCTATATTTAGAGTAATTAGCTACTCTTGGTGCTACTGTAGATGAGCTTGCATGTTGAATTTTTTAGAGTTCTAAGTAGTTTGAATGCTTGTTTTGGCCTCTATGCATCCCTATGAGTAGTTGCTACCAATCTTATGAAGTTTTGTTGACAAATTTTTGTGGACTAAAAATTTCAGAATTTTTGTTCATAGGAAAACATGAGTATCTTTAGGAAGTTTGCTTCCAAGAAGAACTCCAAGTGAGTGATTGGGGAATCATCTAAAAGTGATCTCCGCATCCGTAGAATGGCGGAGCTACGACCATGCGAATGGCCACATGAACCATTCATGGAAGGGGCTAGGATCCTTCAGGAATTTACACGGTATGATGCTAATGACGACCTCACCGACTTCATCATAGCTGAATGTGAACAGTATCATCCCCTCAAAAATTCCTTTGTGCATTTTTTTTTGATTTTTACCTAGGAATAATCCCCCTGAGGTGCAATTTAGTTTATATGCTGAGCCCCATCTGATACCATTGACGGAATTTTGTAAGATATGCTTGCTTCCTTCTGATGGTAGTTTAGTCGAGCCTAGGCCAACGAAGTTTGATAGTTTTTGCCATACTCTGACAGTGGGGGATGAGAGAGGGGTATCGAGTATTACTGCCACTAGCTTACACTTTTCGGCTGTGCATTATTTTGCTCTTTTCATTGCCAAGTGTTTGCTTGCTAGAGAGAGAGAGAGAGTAGGTGCACTCAGTGCTCCAGACTTTGCTGTTTTACATCACGCACTTCACGACGACAATACCTATAGCTTGGGAGCTATTGTGGCACGTCGCCTCCACATTAACGGATCCAATGGCAAAATACATGGTGGGATCTACGCCACTCGCTTGGCGACTCATTTTAACATACAGTTACGCCATCATGATTATCCTCTACCTACGGTTTATTTAGATCGCCGGGCTATGGAACACCACTAGTTTATTGCTGCTGATTACCCCAACATTCCCATTCCTTATAACCTGGTTTTTAGTGAGAACACTCATGATATTATCCCATTGCCTACACCTGCTTTGTTTGATCCTATTGCCAGAGGCGGATACAGGATTTTGCCTAAGGACATCGTCGCCTACCGAAACAACCTAGCTCTAGCACAGGAGGAGCCTCAGGAGTGGGACCCTCAGGTACCCGCTCCCCAACACTTCAACATAGGACCCCGTGGTTTCTTTGAGTGGTGATTACCAGGCTAGGCCAAACGCCTAAGCTTGGGCGAGTACGTATTTCCACCGACATTACATTCATGTTCACACATTTCATTCCAGTTGTCGATGTCCACACTTTTTCATTGTATTATCCTTTCCAAATGTATTTTCTCACTTTCTTTTTGTGTGTTCGCAAAACTCTGAGAAAACACAAAAATATTTCTTACTTCCTTTTGATTTTTCTTCCTAGTTTAAATTGTTGTAGCACAAAAAAGAAAACCCAAAAAAATTCCTTATTCTTCTTTTACTTGTTGGGAGGTTTCCCGTGTAAATAGTTTTTCTCGTTTTTTTTATTTCCTTTTTTATTTGCTTGTTCAAGAAAACCAAAAACTATAAAAGTATTTGAGTGTGTTTCTCTGAATTTCTTTTCCTTTTTATTGAGTAGTACCAAGAAGAAGACCACGATGAAAATGTTGAGTGGCTCTCGGTTGCATAGTTGTTGATCTAACAAAGAGCCCATTTTACCTTGTCTTCTCTCGTTGAATAAAATATTTGCAGATTCCAGCTTAGTCCACGGCACTCTTGCACTATTATTATTTTCATATGGTTTGGTCGTGCAAGTGAAAGGCAATAATGACGATATTTGGTGAACTGGTCGTGGCAGAGAGAGACGGGTATGGACTCGACTTGTTCTGTTTATGTAAATATGTTTAACCTAGTATCAATGATTCAGCTCATTATGATTAAACAGGTTTGCAATGACAATTAGAGATTATAGTTTCTCATGCCATGCATAAGTAGCCAGGAGTGGATAATGATTTATTTTAGATATCAACATTGCGTTAAAATAATTGTGATGTAGTATGATGATATGGTATCCTCCTCCGAATGTTTCAAGTGTCTTAACTTGGCACATGTTCATGCAAGTAGTTGAATCAAAACCAACATAGCCTCTATGATATTTATGTTCATGGTGTCCATATCCTACTCATGCTGATGTCCAATGTTTATTATGCAAAATGCATGTTCATGACCATTGTTGCTCTCTAGCTGGCCACTTTACAACCTACTTGCTAGCCTTCACATGTACTAAGCGGATATACTGCTTGTGCATCCAATTCAAGAATCAAAGTTATTCTAGATGAGTCCACCATACCTACCTATATGCGGTATTACCCCGTCGTCCTAAGTAAATTTGCACGTGCCACCTCTAAAAACTTCAAACAAACACCCTTTTTGCATGCCTGGAATGTTCATAGAGTGACAGGATGTAGTTGGTATCTTCCATGCTAAGCGGGTTATTCTTCGGTCGAGTGTTTATTCACTGGCCATTGCACGAGAAAAGGGGCGGTAAGAGGGATTCCCAGTCCCAACTATGAAAGAAAGAGCTCACAAATAATTAAACAAAAACTCTCAATGGAGTAATGACCTTTACTTCATCGCTTGGGAACTGATACTAATGTGTTTAACATGGAAGATATTGATAACTGATGGTTGCAAAGTAAATATGAAGGGTGCACCTCTCAAAATTACACTAATCTCTGTTTTAAAACCTTGAGCTGTGGACCTCTGCAAATCCCTTCTTCCCTCTATGATGGGACTATCTATTTAATTTTATGTTGAGTCATCACCCTCTCTAATAAGCGCCAGATCAGAGAGCACTGTTGTCATGCTTATGCATTGTGTGTAGTGAATGTTGGGTGTTAGCATGACTGGATCTTTTCTATCATGAATTACAATGTTTAGTCGCTGCTTGAACTTTGGAGGTGCTCTGCATTTATGTTTTGTGGTCTTAGAAAGGGCTAGCGAGATACCACTATTGTCATATTATATCATGGTTGTTTTGATAACGTGTTGCTGTTTGAGGTATCTTATTATTGCTTGCTAGCTGGTTATGTTATTGATATGAGTTAATATAATTTCTAAGAGTAATTGCTGCCATGGTTAGTCAGGATCTTTGCTGAAAGCCTGGATGCTACTTAAGCTTATTTATGAAAACAAGAGCAAACGAGTTCGTAAAAGTTTTTCTTTTTCACTTTCAGTTTATCAACTAAATTGCTTGAGGACAAGCAAAGGTTTAAGCTTGGGGGAGTTGATACGTCTGCATCGTATCTACTTTTCCTAACGCTTTTCCTCTTGTTTTGGAATCTAATTTGCATGATTTGGATGAAACTAACCCGGAATGATGTTGTTTTCAGCAGAACTACCATGGTGTTGTTTTTTGCAGAAATAAAAGTTCTCGAAATGGAACGAAACTTTGCGAGGATTTTTTATACAACAGAAGATAATATCCGGAGCTAAGAACCACCGGAGGGGGCCACCTGGGTGGGTACAACCCACCAGGGCGCGCCCCCCTCCAGGCGTGCCCAGGTGGGTTGTCCACACCTGGTGGCCCCACAGACCCTGAAACCTATGTTATAAAATCCTATTTTTCCAGAAAAAATCAGGGAGGAAGAATTATCGCGTTTCACAAGACAGAGCCGCCGCCGTCTATCATTATTCATCGGGAGGCCTAATTTGGAGTCCGTTTGGGGCTCCGGAGAGGGGAATCTTTGATCTTCGTCATCACCAACCCTTCTCCATCGCCAATTCCATGATGCTCCCCACAGGGAGTGAGTAATTCCTTCGTAGGCTTGCTGGTCGGTGAGTTGGATGAGATTCATCATGTAATCTATTTAGTTTTGTTAGGTCCGGTCCCTAGTATCCACTATGTTCTGAGATTGATGTTGCTATGACTTTTGCCATGCTTAATGCTTGTCACTTTGGGCCCGAGTGCCATGATTTCAGATCTGAACCATTTATGTTATCACCATTATATCTATGTTCTAGATCCGATCTTGCAAGTTATAGTCACCTACTACGTGTTATGATCTAGCAACCCCGGAGTGACAACAGTCGAGACCACTCCCGGTGATGACCATAGTTTGAAGAGTTCAGGTATTCACCGTGTGGTAATGCTTTGTTCCGGTACTCTATTAAAAGGAGGCCTTAATATCCCTTAGTTTCCAATAGGACCTCGCTACCATGGGAGGATAGAACAAAATATGTCATGCAAGTTCTTTCATAAGCACACATTACTATTTACGGAATGATTGCCTACATTATATTTATGAACTAGAGCTAGTGCCGTATCGCCCTAGGTTGTAACTGTCACATGAGGAATATCATCCAACAAATCATCGATCCAATGCCTACAAATTTCTATTATATTGATCTTGCTAAGTTACTACTGCTGCTGTTACTATTTCACTTGCTACACAACTATTGCTATCACTGAAACCATTACTATTGCTCCTGTCGCTACTATCAACCTCTCTTATTACTGTGCTATTGATCGCTTTGCTGCAGATAATTAATTTCCAGGTGTGGTTGAATTGACAACTCAGCTGCTAATACTTACAAATATTCTTTGGCTCCCCTTGTGTCGAATCTATAAATTTGGGTTGAATACTCTACCCTCAAAAACTGTTGCGATCCCCTATACTTGTGGGTTATCATGGTGCCGTTGAGATCGACGTCAAATCAAGACATACCAAGTACCATTCATAAAACTCTCATCTCTTGCATTTACATTATTTGCCATTCGCCTCTCGTTTTCCTCTCCCCCACTTCTAAAACGATTTTCGAAAAGATTTGCCTTTTATTCGCCCTTCTTCCGTTCGCCTTTTCTCCTTTGCGGTTATGTCTTACTTGCTTTGTTTGCTCGTTTGCTTGGCATAATTGTGTTTACTGGAATTCGAAAGCAAAGCGAACTATGGATCGTCATTCATTTGCTAATATTTTTAAGATATCCAATTATGTTGAACCAATTGCTAGTGAGCTGAGTGCACTAGATTACCTTTATGTGGTTTTGCTTGAAATTCGTGAATCTGAAATTTGTGATGAAGTGTTGAAAGAAGAAATTTATGAAGTGATCCACGATAGCTCTTTGAATGAAAAACATGATTGCAATGATGTTATTATAAATTTTATTAGTGTCAATTGTGTTAATGATATTTAAAACCCTAAGCTTGGGGATGCCTATTTTGCTATGCCCACTACTTGTTGCAATGATCATGATTGGGGTGATTTTTTCTTATGATCTTGAAAATGTATGTAAGCCCCATGATGAATATGAGATTGATAATAATGTTTGTGTTGACACCAGATTTTGGCATGGTCAAAAACACAATTAAGATGGCCTCAAATGAAAAAGTGCTCAAAGGGGAAAGTTGTGTATCGTCGAAAGGATAAAGTTTGATATTTGGGCCATAGCCATCCGATCTCATCTCTAAGGCCATAGTTGTGTTTGAAGTACTCAGATTTTGTATTCAGAACACTATTTGGCTGATTACGCCCCCAAGACGGCATCGTATGGAAAAATGATCTACACGGATTGTCTTTGTCTCGTTGAAATGATCGATTTTGATATAAAAATCATTCCAATCTGAGTTCGAATGCAAAAGTTAAACCCATCGGAATACAACTCTGTCAGGAGGCAAAAAATGGCGCGCCCCACTGGACACCCTATCTAATGGGTAGCGCGAATACTAACCTGTTTTGCGCGAGCGATTTGACCCCAAGATGACCTCTGATAAAAAAACGTTCAACATGAAAATTGTTCGCCTCGTTGAAACGGTCAAGATTGCTTTTCGACTCGTTTCCATCCGAGATTGTCTACGACCACAAAAAAGACCCGCAAGGTACAGCTAGTTTAAACCGAACAGTTTTGGAAAGTTCGGACAAAACCAATCCGAATTTGACTAGGCTTTTAGATGTGAATAAAGCCTTTTCCTTGCACGGGATGTCCAGCTACCTCTTATATACCTAAGGGGTGACGGCCAATTAAACAACACACAATCGATCAATTCATCTACCACTTTTTATCTTTTATCTTTTCTCCTTAACCCTAGTTCTTCTTCTTCTCGTTCTTCGCTCATTCTTTGTTTGCAGGGCGGGAAACCTCGAGGCCCTAGGGGCAGTCAGGCCGACCTAGGGCAGACCATACACTACAAAAAAGACACATCCGTGACATTTTGGGCCGAACGAATTTTTTTCTATCATACTTATGACACTTCTGTGACGATAATTGTGATAAAACCCGGTATCATCATAGATGTGGTGGGGTCCTACTTCTATGAAAAAAAAATGACAGAAAATGGGCTTTTCGTCCTGGGCGGGCCAGAGACGTAGCTGCATGACATTCTTTGGGCCGTCCCTGACGGAAAAAACCGTGGTAGAAGCGAGGGCGAGGAAAATATCGGGGTGTTCCCGGTTACGGTGGATGGTCGGGGCCGAGCGATGCGCGTTTCTCTCGTACACGCATGCGCGTGGGTGCGAGGCGTTGGGCTCTAATTGAACCTGAGCGAGGCGTTGGGCTCTAACTGAACCCGAGCGATTGCACTGCAGGCTACGCGTTACTGAACCCGAGCGATCGATCGATGGCTGTTAACTGAACCCGATCGAGCGATTCCTTCGCTACTGCTGCTAAATGAAGCCGATCGATGCTGCCTCTGCATGACCAATGAGCGTTGCTGGGGGTTTGGATGAATAGTTCCTGGTGAGGGTGGATGAACAGGACCCCGTGGTGTTGCCTCTGGATGAACATGACCCCGATCGATCGAGCCGGTTGGGGCTGGATGAACAGGAGCCCGTGGAGGGCTGGATGAACAGGACCACCCCGTGGAGGGCATGATGAACAGTAGACGGTGGAGGGCTGGATGAACAGTAGCCCGTGGAGGGGTGGTTGAACAGGAGCCCGTGGAGAGGGCTGGTTGAACAGTAGCCGATGGAGTAGCGCGCGGTGGAGACTGAACAGTCGTAGGTGGAGGCTGGAGGAGGTCGATGGTGGATGAACAGTAGCCCGTGGAGGCTGGAGGGGGTCAACGGCTGAAATGAACAGTATCCCGTGGAGTCCCATTTTGCGGTACGCAACACCCCTCCCGATGAACATGACCCCCATTTCGATCGTAGCGCTCCAACACAAGTCCGTTTCCTCCGTTTTGCGGTACGCCACACCCCTCCTGATCAACAAGACCCCCGTTTTGACCGTAGGAGGTCCGTTTCCTCCGTTTTGCGGTACGCCTGACCCCTCCCGATGAACAGGATCCTATTTCGAACGTCGCCGGTCGAACACAAGGCCGTTTCCTCCGTTCTGCGGTACGCCAGGCCTCGTTTCCATCGGCTGTTCCGTCCAAGCCGGTTGGCTCCCACGCATTCCGTTGCCTCCTGATGAACACGACGCATTCCGTTGCCTCCCCATGAACACGACGACGATGCAGTTTCTCCGTTCCGACCCAGGCATGTACACGAGCCCTGGCCGTAAGTATGCGCGAGTAGGCGTTCGAGACCCTGTCCGTATGTACGTACGTGGCCATATTTTCTTTCTTGCACACTGGTCGCTGTACGTACATGTACATGCATCGTGCACGCCTCTACTACGACATGAGCGCGCCTCTACATCGACCAGTATGTACATACACGTTCGCGATCAAAATGACAACGCTACGTACGCTTCGACCAGGTGGGTCCCATTGTCAGGCACTTCCTTTCGTTGGAAGATGTAGCTGGTGGGTCCCAGCAGTCAGGGGGGCGAATCGTTTTTTTGCCCGGACGCACTTCCTTGCATGCAAAGATATAGCTGGTGGGTCCCAGCAGTCAGGGGGAAACGTTTTTTTCGCGAAATACGGTGGCCCGTCTGGTGGGTCCCTGCTGTCAGGTGGAGGAATAATTATTTTGTGCGTAATAAGGAGGTACTTCCTTGCTACGGCCGTGGACCCAACTGTCAGCCTCTCCACATACAGTCCACTGATACGTACATTTTGCTTCATGCTTATATGTTAATATTTATTGAATTATGGGCTGTTCTTACATGTTTTGTCACAATACTTATGCCTTTTCTCTCTTAATTTACAAGGTTTACATGAAGAGGGAGAATCCCGGCAACTGGAATTCTGGGTTGGAAAAGGAGCAAACTCTAGAAACCTATTCTGCACAACACTGAAAGCCCTGAAACTCAACAGAACGCCATCTCGGAAAATATAAAAAATATCTCGCGAAAGAAGTCCATGAGGGGGGCCACCGGCTGTCCACGAGGGTGGGGGGCGCGCCCCCCTTCCAGGGCGCGCCCCCTGCCTCGTGGGCCAGCCGGAAGGCCCCCGATGCCCATCTTCTCCTATATAAGGAGTTTTGACCTGGAAAAAATCATAAGGAGGCTTTCGGGACCAGACGACGCCGTCTCGAGGCGGAACCAAGGCGGAAACCAATATAGGGAACCGGCAGAGCTGTACTGTCGGGGATACTTCCCTCTGGGAGGGGGGAATCATCACCGCCGTCATCACGAACAACTCTGCCATCTTGGGGAGGGCTATCTTCATCAACATCTTCACCAGCACCATCTCCTCTCAAAACCTAGTTCATCTCTTGTATCCAATCTTTGTACCCAAACCTCAGATTGGTACCTGCGAGTTGCTAGTAGTGTTGATTACTCCTTGTAGTTGATGCTAGTTGGTTTATTTGGTGGAAGATTATATGTTCAGATCCATTGTGCATATTAATACCCCTCTGATCATGAACAATATTATGTCTTGTGAGTAGTTACTTTTGTTCCCGAGGACATGGGAGAAGTCTTGCTATTAGTAGTCATGTGAGTTTGGTCTTCGTTCAATGTTTTGATGAGATGTATGTTGTCTCTCCTCTAGTGGTGTCATGTGAACGTCGACTACATGACACTTCACCATTATTTGGTCCTAGAGGAAGGCATTGGGAAGTAATAAGTAGATGATGGGTTGCTAGAGTGACAGAATCTTAAACCCCTGTTTATGTGTTGCTTCGTAAGGGGCTGATTTGGATCCATATGTTTCAGGCTATGGTTAGGTTTACCTTAATACCTCTTTTGTAGTTGCGGATGCTTGCATGAGAGGTTAATCATAAGTGGGAGGTTTGTCCAAGTAAGGGTAGCACCCAAGCACCGGTCCACCCACATACCAAGTTATCAAAGTACCGAACGCGAATCAGATGATCGTGATGAAAACTAGCTTGACGATAATTCCCATGTGTCCTCGGGAGCGCTTTCCTTTATATAAGAGTTTGTCTAGCCTTGTCCTTTGCTACAAAAAGGATTGGGCCACCTTTCTGCACCTTATTTACTTTTACCTTTTGTCACTTGCTACCAATTATCTTATCACAAAACTATCTGTTACCTATAATTTCAGTGCTTGGAGAAAATACCTTACTGAAAACTGCCTATCATTTCCTTCTGCTCCTCGTTGGGTTTGACACTCTTACTTATCAAAAGGACTACAATAGATCCCCTACACTTGTGGGTCATCAAGACTCTTTTCTGGCACCGTTGCCAGGGAGTGAAGCACCTTTGGTAAGGAAAAATTTATATAGTGTGCTGAAATTTATTGTCACTTGTTACTATGGCTCAAAATCCTTTGAGGGGCTTGTTAGGGGTATCTTCACCCCGATCAGAAGAGCAAAGAGTTTCTCCTCAACCTACTGCACCTATTGAAAATGTTTGCTTTGAGATTCCTTTGGGTATGATAGAGAAACTGCTTGAAAATCCTTTTACAGGAGACGGAACACTGCATCCCGACTTACACCTAATCTATGTGGATGAAGTTTGTGGATTGTTTAAGCTTGTAGGTATGCCCGAGGATGTATAAAGAAGAAGGTCTTCCCTTTATCTTTAAAGGGAGATGCATTGACATGGTTTAGGCTATGCGATGATATGTGACCATGGAACTATAATCATCTGAAGTTGGAATTTCATCAAAAGTTCTACCCTATGCACTAGGTTCATCGTGATCGTAATTATATTTATAATATCTGTTCTCACGAAGGAGAAAGCATCGCTCAAGCTTGGGGGAGGCTTAAGTCAATGTTATATTCATGCCCCAATCATGAGCTCTCGGGAGAAATGATCATTCAAAATTTTTATGCTCGGCTTTCTCATAATAATCGCTCCATGCTCGATACTTCTTGTTCTGGCTCTTATATGATGAAGACAATTGACTTCAAATGGGATTTATTGGAAAGAATTAAACGCAACTCTGAAGATTGGGATCTCGACGAAGGTAAGGAGTCAGGTATGACCCCTAAGTTTGATTGTGTTAAAGCTTCTATGGATACCGATGTTTTCCGTGAGTTTAGCACTAAATATGGACTTGACTCTGAGATAGTAGCTTCTTTCTGGGAATCTTTTGCTACTCATGTTGATCTCCCCAAGGAGAAGTGGTTTAAATACCATCCCCCTATTGAAGTAAAAGTAGTTGAACCTATTAAAGTTGAAGAAAAGACTATCACTTATAATGTTGATCCTGTTATACCTACCGCTTATATTGAGAAACCACCTTTCCCTGTTAGGATAAAGGATCATGCTCAAGCTTCAACTATAGTTCATAAGAGTAATACTAGGACACCTACACCCTATGAGCAAATTAAAGTTGAACCTAGTGTTGCTATGGTTAAAGATCTCTTGGTAGAAGATTTAGATGGACATGTTATTTACCTCCAAGAAGAGTCTGCTAGAATAGCCAAACCCAATGCTAGGAATAAACATAAACCTGTTGTAGGCTTGCTTGTCATCTCTGTTAAGTTAGGAGATCATTGCTATCATGGTTTATGTGACGTAGGTGCTAGTGCGAGTATTATCCCTCTTGATTTATATAACGAAATTATGCACGATATTGCACCTGTCGAGCTAGAAGGGATTGATGTTACTATTAAGCTTGCCAATAGAGACACTATTTCACCAGTTGGAATTGTTAAAGATATTGAAGTCTTGTGTGGAAAGGTCAAATACCCTGCTGATTTTCTTGTTCTTAGTTCCCCACAAGGTGCATTATGTCCCATTATATTTGGTGGACCCTTCTTGAATACAGTTAATGCCAAGATAGACTGCATGAAAGATATTGTTACTGTTGGATTAGGGGATACGTCTCATGATTTTAACTTTGCTAAATTTCGTAGACAACCCCTTGAGAAGGCACCACCCAGTAAGGATGGAATTATTGGTCTTGCTTCTATTGCCGTGCCACCTAATGATCCTTTAGAACAATACTTGCTAGACCACGAAAATAATATGCATATGAATGAGAGAAGGGAAATAGATGAAATATTCCTTACACAGGGACCCGTACTGAAAAACAACTTGCCTGTTGAAATCCTAGGGGATCCTCCTCCACCAAAGGGTGATCCCGTGTTTGAACTTAAACCTTTACCTGATAATCTTAAGTATGTTTATCTTGATGAAAAGAAGATATATCCTGTTATTATTAGTGCTAACCTTTCAGAGCATGAAGAAGAAAAAATATTGAAAACTCTGAAGAAGCACCGTGCTGCTATTGGATATAATCTGGATGATCTTAAGGGCATTAGTCCCACTATATGGCAACACAAAATAAAATTAGAAGAAAATGCTAAACTGGATATTGATCATCATCGACGGTTAAATCCTAAGATGAAAGAAGTGGTAAGGAAGGAAATTCTAAAGCTTTTAGAGGCAGGTATTATCTATCATGTTGCTAATAGCCAGTGGGTAAGTCCTGTGCATTGTGTTCCTAAGAAAGGAGGTATGACTGTCGTTCCTAATGATAAAGATGAATTGATCCCGCAAAGAATAGTTACCCGTTATAGGGTGGTAATTGATTTCCATAAGTTAAATAAAGCTACTAAGAAAGATCATTACCCCTTGCCATTTATTGATCAAATTCTAGAAAGGTTATCCAAACATACTCATTTTCGCTTTCTAGATGGTTATTCTGGTTTCTCTCAAATACCTGTGTCAAAAGGGGATCAAGAGAAGACCAGTTGTACTTGTCCTTTTGGCACCTTTGCTTATAGACGTATGCCTTTTGGTTTATGTAATGCACCTGTTACCTTTCAAAGATGCAAGATGGCTATATTCTCCAATTTTTGTGAAAAGATTGTTGAGGTTTTCATGGATGATTTCTCCATTTACGGAACTTCTTTTGATGATTGCTTAAGCAACCTTGACCGAGTTTTACAGAGGTGTGAAGACACTAATCTTGTCTTGAATTGGGAGAAGTGCCACTTTATGGTTATTGAAGGCATCGTCTTGGGACTTAAAATTTCTGAAAGAGGTATTGAAGTTGACAAAGCTAACGTTGATGCTATTGAAAAGATGCCATGCCCTAAGGACATCAAAGGTATACGAAGTTTCCTTGGTCATGCCGGGTTTTATAGGAGGTTCATAAAGGACTTCTCCAAAATCTCCAGGCCTTTGACTAATCTCTTACGAAAAGATATTCCTTTTGTCTTTGATGATGATTTTCTAGAAGCATATGAAATACTTAAGAAAGCATTGATATCTGCACCTATTGTCCAGCTTCGTGACTGGAATTTACCCTTTGAGATTATGTGCGATGCTAGTGATTATGCTGTAGGAGCTGTTTTAGGGCAAAGAGTTGATAAGAAATTAAATGTTATCCAGTATGCTAGTAACACTCTAGATAGTGCCCAAAGAAATTATGCTACCACTGAGAAATAATTTTTAGCAGTTGTGTTTGCTTGTGATAAGTTTATACTCTATATTGTTTATTCTAAAGTAACTATTCACACTGATCATGCTGCTATCAAATACCTTATGGAAAAGAAAGATGCTAAACCTAGACTTATTAGATGGGTTCTCATGCTACAAGAATTTGACTTGCATATTATCGATAGAAAGGGAGCTGAGAACCCATAGCAGATAACTTGTCTAGGTTAGAGAATATACTTGATGACCCACAACCTATTGATGATAGTTTTCCTGATGAACAATTAGCTGTCATAAATACTTCTCGCACTGCTCCATGGTATGCTGATTATGCGAATTATATTGTTGCTAAGTTTATACCTCCTAGCTTCACATACCAGCAAAAGAAAAAGTTCTTCTATGATTTGAGACATTACTTCTGGGATGACCCACATCTTTATAAAGAAGGAGTAGATGGTATTATTAGACGTTGTGTACCTGAGCATGAACGTGAACAAATCCTACGCAAGTGCCACTGCGAAGCTTATGGAGGACACCATGCGGGAGACAGAACTGCACACAAGGTATTGCAATCCGATTTTTATTGGCCTACTCTCTTCAAGGATGCCCGTAAGTTTATCTTATCTTGTGATGAATGTCAAAGAATTGGTAATATTAGTAGACGTCAAGAAATGCCGATGAACTATTTACTTGTTATTGAACCATTTGATGTTTGGGGCTTTGATTATATGGAACCTTTTCCTGCCTCTAATGGGTACACACACATTTTAGTTGCTGTTTATTACGTTACTAAGTGGGTAGAAGCTATTCCAACTAGTAGTGCTGATCATAACACCTCTATTAAGATGCTTAAAGAAGTTATATTTCCGAGGTTTGGAGTCCCTAGGTATCTAATGACTGATGGTGGTTCACACTTTATTCATGGTGCTTTCCGTAAGATGCTTACTAAGTATGATGTCAACCATAGAATTGCATCACCCTATCACCCACAGACTAGTGGTCAAGTTGAACTAAGTAATAGGGAGTTGAAATTAATCTTGCAAAAGACAGTTAATAGGTCTAGGAAGAATTGGTCCAAGAAACTTGACGATGCATTATGGGCCTATAGAACTGCACACAAAAATCCTATGGGTATGTCTCCATATAAGATTGTATGTGGAAAAGCATGTCACTTACCTCTTGAGCTAGAGCATAAGGCATATTGGGGTATTAAGGAGCTCAACTATGATTTCAAACTTGCCGGTGAGAAGAGGTTATTTGACATTAGCTGCCTTGATGAATGGAGAACCCAGGCCTATGAGAATGCCAAACTGTTTAAAGAAAAAGTTAAAAGATGGCATGACAAAAGGATACAAAAGCGTGAGTTTAACGTAGGTGATTATGTCTTGCTATTCAACTCTCGTTTAAGATTTTTTGCAGGAAATCTTCTCTACAAGTGGGAAGGACCTTACGTTATCGAGGAGGTCTATCGTTCTGGTGCCATAAATATCAACAACTTAGAAGGCACAAATCCGAAGGTGGTGAACGGTCAAAGAATCAAACATTATATATCAGGTAATCCTATAAATGTTGAAACCAATATTATTGAAACCATAACCCCGGAGGAATACATAAGGGACACTTTACAGAACGATTCAGCCTCCGAAAAGGAAGAGGTACGTGATACGGCGAGTAAACTGACTCCAAAACAGTTCTAAAGGCAATTTTTCTCCTTTTGGAATATCTAGAAAAATAGAAAAGTAAACCGTAGTCAGGAAGAGACACGGGCCGTCCACGAGGGTGGAGGGCGCGCCCCCCTTCCCAGGGCACGCCCCCTGCCTCGTGGGCACCCCGTGTGTCCCTTGGACTCTGTTTTCTTGTGGGTTACTCCTTTTGGTCGGTAAAAGTTCATTATATATACTCCCAAAGGTTTTGACCTCTGTATCATGCAAAATCCTCTGTTTTCATTTCGAGCTGCTATTTTTGACAGATCGAGATCATCATGGCATCCTCCAACACCCCCAAGAACAAGTTCTTCGAGAAGGTCATCAACCCCTACCTTGCGGAGGTGCTGCACCACCCCAAAACCATGGAGTTGCATGAGGGGGTGCTGCACATCCGTGATGTTGAGGGGCCGAGGAGGACCGGAAGCATGGAGACAAGACTCGAAGCAATGGAGCAGCAAGTTTTCAAGTGCCAAGGTATGGTGGAATGAGGACTCAACGCCAACCACATGATGATCTCGGAGCTCGCCAACAACCTCAAGCTGGACTCAAGGATCTTTGGGGAAGCTATCTCCAATCTTCAAGAGAAGATCGAACACCTTCAAGCCCAGATCTATGACCTGCAAAACCAAAACTATGAGTATGAATATATATTCAAGAAGATAAGTTTGGCTGTAGATTTGACTATCCCGGAGACTCGATCATCCTTCTACGATGGTGAACCCATGCCTTGGAAGGTGGACAACAAGCCTACGTCATCAACAACTCCATCATCACCACCCCCGAAGAAGGAGACATAATCATATGGGTATGGGCACTCCCCTTGGCAACTGCCAAGCTTGGGGGAGTGACCCCGGTATCATATCACCATCACTCATATCTTTACCGTTTTACTTAGTTCGATCCTTTTGGTAGTATCTTGATCTACTAGAATAAAGTTAGCATGATCTAGCTGTGAGCTTTTGCCTTGTGAGCTTTATCCTTTGTAATCGAGTCCGTGAGCTATATAATAAAGATTAGTGTTGAGTCAAGGGCTTGATTTCCTTACTTGGGTCATGATAAAAAGAAAGAAAACATAAAGAGTATCAAAGAGATCATTTCGATCTTGTGGGAAGTAATGACTTCGCATATAAGAGTATGATAAATAAAAGTTGTTGGGGGGTGACAAACATAGTTTTGGTCATCGTTGCAATTAATAGGAAGTAATAAAAGAAGAGAGGCTTCACATACAAATATACTATCTTGGACATCTTTTATGATTGTGAGCACTCATTAAAGTATGACATGCTAAAGAGTCGATGTTGGACAATGAAGACAACATAATGGGTTATGTCTTCTTATATCCGAAATAAAGTATAGTGTCATGGATCATCCAACATGATGAGCTTGCCTTTCCCCCTCATGCTAGCCAAAACTCCTCGCACTAAGTAGAGATACTACTTGTGCTTCCATATATCCTTAAACCCAGTTTTGCCATGAGAGTCCACCATACCTACCTATGGATTGAGAAAGATCCTTCCAAGTAAGTTGTCACGTTGCAAACTCGCTAAAATATGTTTGATTTATTAGTGTGGGAGAAACTAGCTTTATACGATCTTGTGATATGGAAGTAATAAAAGCGATGGACTGCATAATAAAGGTCCTTATCACAAGTTGCAATATAAAGCGATGTTCTTCCATGCTAAGACTTTGTGCATCCAACCATAAAAACACATGACAACCTCTACTTCCCTCTGCGAAGGGCCTATCTATTATTCCTGTCTTATAAGTGTCAAGGTGAAATCCACCTTTCCTTTTTACATTTTATCCTTTGGCAAGCACATTGTGTTGGAAAGATCCTGACATATATACCCACTTGGATGTTAGTTTTCATGATCTATTACTGTTGACATTACCCTTGAGGTAAAAGGTTGGGAGGCAACACAATAAGCCCCTATCTTTCTCTGTGTCCGATTAAAACTCCATAAACATAAATATTGCGTGAGTGTGAGCAATTGTGAAAGACTATACGATGGTTGAGTATGTAGGCTTGCTGAAAAGCTCTTATATTGACTCTTTCCGATGTTACGATAAATTGCAATTGCTTCAATGACTGAGATCAAAGTTTGTTAGTTTCCAATGGAGTTTATGACTCATACTTGATATTGTGGATGATTTGTTACTTCAGCATAA
The DNA here is from genome assembly GCA_902687465.1 of Secale cereale. Taxonomy (NCBI): domain Eukaryota; kingdom Viridiplantae; phylum Streptophyta; class Magnoliopsida; order Poales; family Poaceae; genus Secale; species Secale cereale. The sequence continues at coordinate 104,456,370 of LR738713.1, forward strand.
GAATGATCATGATGCCCCCATGTCTGTATTTTGTTTTTATCGACACCTCTATCTCGAAACGTGTGGACATATTTTTCGATATCGGCTTTCGCTTGAGGACAAGCGAGGTCTAAGCTTGGAGGAGTTGATACGTCCATTTTGCTTCATGCTTATATGTTGATATTTATTGCATTATGGGCTGTTCTTACATGTTTTGTCACAATACTTATGCCTTTTCTCTCTTATTTTACGAGGTTTACATGAAGAGGGAGAATGCCGACAACTGGAATTCTGGGCTGGAAAAGGAGCAAACTCTGGAAACCTATTCTGCACAACTCCAAAAGCCCTGAAACTCAACAGAATGCTGTTTCAGAAAATATAAAAAATATCTAGCGAAAGAAGTCCACGAGGGGGCCACCGGCTGTCCACGAGGGTGGGGGGTGTGCCCCCCTGCCTCGTGGGCCAGCCGGAAGGCCCCCGACGCCCATCTTCTCCTATATGAGGTGTTTTGGCCTAGAAAAAATCATAAGGAGGCTTTCGTGACCAGACGCCGCCGTCTCGAGGCGGAACCGAGGTGGAAACCAATCTAGGGTTTCGGCAGAGCTGTTCTGCCAGGGATACTTCCCTTCGGGAGGGGTAAATCGTCACCGCCGTCATCACCAACAACTCTCCCATCTTGGGGAGGGCTATCTTCAGCAACATCTTCACCAGCACCATCTCCTTTAAAACCCTAGTTCATCTCTTGTATCCAATCTTTGTACCCAAACCTCAGATTGGTACCTATGGGTTTCTATTAGTGTTGATTACTCCTTGTAGTTGATGCTAGTTGGTTTATTTGGTGGAAGATTATATGTTCAGATCCATTATGCATATTAATACCCCTCTTATCATGAACAATATTATGTCGTGTCAGTAGTTACTTTTGTTCTTGAGGACATGTGAGAAGTCTTGCTATTAGTAGTCATGTGAGTTTGGTCTTCGTTCGATATTTTGATGAGATGTATGTTGTCTCTCCTCTAGTGGTGTCATGTGAACGTCGTCTACATGACACTTCACCATTATTTGGGCCTAGAGGAAGGCATTGGGAAGTAATAAGTAGATGATGGGTTGCTAGAGTGACAGAAGCTTAAACCCTAGTTTATGCGTTGCTTCCTAAGGGGCTAATTTGGATCCATATGTTTCAGGCTATGGTTAGGTTTACCTTAATACTTATTTTGTAGTTGCGGATGCTTGCATTAGAGGTTAATCATAAGTGGGAGGCTTGTCCAAGTAAGGGCAGCACCCCAACACCGGTCCACCCATATCAAAGTACCGAACGTGAATCAGATGATCGTGATGAAAACTAGCTTGACGATAATTCCCATGTGTCATCGGGAGCGCTTTCCTTTATATAAGAGTTTGTACAGGCTTGTCCTTTGCTACAAAAAAGGATTGGGCCACCTTGCTGCACCTTATTTACTCTTACCTTCTGTCACTTGCTACCAATTATCTTATCACAAAACTATCTGTTACCTATAATTTCAGTGCTTGCAGAAAATACCTTACTGAAAACTGCCTATCATTTTCTTCTGCGCCTCGTTGGGTTCGGCACTCTTACTTATCGAAAGGACTACAATAGATCCCCTACACTTGCGGCTCATCATCCACGTCCGATGGAAGCCGTTCCTTGACCACGTTGACCACGCCGCACCAAGAGCACCAGGGCGGTGGACGACGGCGAGGCCTAGGAAGGGGACAACGCGGAGCCGGGGAAGATGCGGCAGTGGATGCCCACGCAAGAGGAGTATGAGGGTTCACTGGTTCCCTGCGGTGTGAGGCCGCCGTCGCCGCAGAATAACAGGGGGTGTGGGTGAGTAGAGGGATGGCCTGGCCAGCGATGGGAATAGTAGGGGGCGGTGAGGCCTCCGCGGCAGCATAGCCGGCCACGGGAGGCAGGACCATGCGGCACGACCGGCGCTGCTTTGGCGGCTAGAGCAACAAGACCAGAGGTTGAAGAAGCACTACGGCCGTTGGATGGACATCGTACGATCACTGGAGCTAGAATCGTTCTTATTGACTAAGTTGACAAAGCATTCCGTCCCCGTCAACTTAGTAGGCGCACAAGTCAGCCTCCCACAAAGGTGGGTCCCAACCAGCAGGGGGAGTATTCATTTTTTTATCCGTAATAAGGAGGCACTTCCGGTGGGTCTGAGCTGACAGCGGAGGGAACGTTTTTTTCGTGAAATACGGTGGCCCGTCCGGTGGGTCCCCGATGTTAGGTGGAGGAATAATTATTTTGCGCGTAATAAGGTGGCACTTCCTTGCTGCGGCCGTGGACCCAGCTGTCAGCCTCTCCGCGTATAGTACTCTTTCGATGGAAGTTGTTCCTTGACCACATTGACCACGCCGCGCCGAGAGCACCAGGGCGGTGGACGACGGCGAGGCCTAGGAAGGGGACGACGCGGAGCCGGGGAAGACGCGGTAGTGGAAGCCCGCGCGGAGAGGAGTACGAGGGTTCACTGGTTCGGCTGCGGTGTGAGGCTGTAGTCGCCGCAGGGCCTGGTCAGCGGTGGGAATAGTAGGGGGCGGTGAGGCCTCCGTGGCAGCATAGCCGGCCATGGGAGGCAGGAGCATGCGGCACGGCCGGCGCTGCTTTGGGCGGCTGGAGCAAGAAGATCAGAGGTTGAAGAAGTACTACGGTTGTTGGATGGACATCGTACAGCCACTGGAGCTAGAATCGTTCATATTGACTAAGTTGTCAAAGCACTCCGTCCCCGTCAACTTAGTAGGCCCACAAGTCAGCCACCCACCAAGGTGGGTCCCAACAAGCAGGGGGACTATACAATTTTATGTGCATAATAAGGAGGCACTTCCGGTGGGTCCGAGCTAACAGCGAGGGGAACGTTTTTTTCACGAAATACGGTGGCCCTTCCGATGGGTCCCAGCAGTCAGGGGGGGAACGTTTTTTTCGACAAATACGGTGGCCCGTCCGGTGGGTCCCTGCTATCAGGTGGAGGAATAATTATTTTCCGCGTAATAAGGACGCACTTCCTTCTGGCTGCCGTGGACCCAGCTGTCAGCATCTCCACATACAGTACTCTTCCGATGGAAGTCGTTCCTTGACCACACTGACCACGCTGTACCGAGAGCAAGGGCGGTGGACGACGGCGAGGCCTAGGAAGGGAACGACACGGAGGCAGGGAAGACTCGGTAGTTCTTTCCCACGCAGAGGGGAGTACGACTGTAGGAGGGTTTACTGGTTCGTCTGCCGTCGCCGGAGAATAACAACAGGTGTGGGTGAGTAGAGGGATGGCTAGGCCAGCGATGTGAGTATGGTGGGGCGGTGAGGCCTGCGCGGCAGCACAGCCGGTCGCGGGGAGGAGGGAGCAGGCAGTCCCGCCGGTGCTTGTTTGAGCGGCTGGAGTAGGAAGAGCAGAGATTGAATAAGCACGACGGCCGTTGGATGGACATCCAACAGTGACTACTTGTGCGTCAACCTTTTTTTAAGGAAAGCCCCAAATCTGTGGAAAACATCATAAAACCCATCTGCCATTATTTCTAATAATTTACATCCCATTTGCTAATTCTTAAGGTTTTTTAGAGCCCATATTATTTTTGTTAGCATTACAGCCCATATTGTGGCCACGGTTAAAAAACTATACGAAATTTTGCTTATTTCGGTGCGGTCCGAGCTGTTTTTAATCCCAAAATTTTGAGTCGCGTTCAAACTTATTTAAAAAATGAATGTATCTCAGTATAAAATCCAACAAATTGTCCACGCATAAAAATCAATGCAATTTAAAATCTCGAAATGAAAGAAAGAAATTTGAAACTAATTGCCGGTTTGATGTGTTTTAAAAATGTACATCCCATTTCTCATTACTGATAGGCCATTTTCTCGGCCAGCCGAATGAAGCTCTCCTCGTCCTGAAAGATTTGCAGCCCAACAGGCCTGACAAAGCGACTTACTTGGCAAATCACAAAAAACTGTGCTATGGCCATGGACCCAGCTGCGGCCATGGACCCAGGTGTCAGCCTCTCCATGTACAGTACTCTTCCGATGGAAGTCGGTCGTTGACCACATCGACCACGCCGCGCCGAGAGCACCAATGCGGTGGACGACGGCAAGGCCTAGGAAGGGGACGCCGCGGAGCCGGGGAAGACACGGCAGTGGATGCCCACGCGGAGAGGAGTATGAGGGTTCACTTGTTCGGCTATGGTGTGAGGCTGCCATCGCCGCAGAATAACAGGGGTTGTGGGTGAGTACAGGGATGGCCTGGCCAGCGGTGGGAGTAGTAGGGGGCGGTGAGGCCTCCGCAGCATCACAGCCGGCCACGGGAGGCAGGAGCATGCGACACGACTGACGCTAGTTTGGGCGGCTGGAGCAAGAAGACCAGAGGTTGAAGAAGCACTACAGCCGTTGGATGGACATCGTACGGTCACTGGAGCTAAAATTGTTCATATTGACTAAGTTGACAAAGCCCTCCATCCCCGTCAACTTAGTAGGCCCACAAGTCAGCCTCCCACCAAGGTGGGTCCCAGCTAGCAGGGGGAGTATTCCTTTTTTCTGCGTAATAAGGAGGCACTTCTGGTGGGTCCGAGCTGACATCGGGGGGAACATTTTTTTCGCGAAATACGGTGACCCGTCCGGTGGGTCCCACCAGTCAGGGGAGAAACATTTTTTTCGCAAAATACGGTGACCCATCTGGTGGGTCCCTGCTGTTAGGTGGAGGAATCATTATTTTCTGCGTAATAAGGAGGCACTTCCTTGCTGCGGTTGTGGACCCAGCAGTCAGCCTCTCCACGTACAGTACACTTCCGATGGAAGTCATTCCTTGACCACGTTGACCACGCCACGTTCCGTTGCATGCATGCGTCCATGGGTGTGGTGCGTCCCCACTGGCAGCCTCTCACGTACAGTCATCTTCCAATGACTCTCGGTTGTTGACCATGTTGACCACACCGTGCCGAGCGCACCAAAGGCCAGTGGATGACGGCGAGGCCCTAGACTGGAACGACCCGGAGATGGGGACGACGGGGCAGTGGAGTCGCAGATGGAGAGGAGTGGGAAACTTGACTGGTTCGGGTGTGCGGCAGCACAGCCGCGGTGCCGCCCACGGGAGACACGAGCAAGATCAGAGGTTGAAGAAGGAGCACGGTTGTTGGATTAACATCCAACAGTCCAGCTGCTAGAATCATTTGTTGATTAAGTTGACAAAGCCCTGCGTACACGCCTGCTTAGTAGGCCCACAAGTCAACCACCAAATCTGACGGGTCCCAGCTGTCCACGTGAGGAATAATTTTTTCGCATAACAAGGAGGCACTTCCTTCCGTGCGAAGATACAGCCGGTGGGTCCCAGCTGTTAGGTGGAGGAAACATTTTTTTAGCTTAATAAGGAGGAACTTTCCTTACGTGCGACCATGTACCTCGTGGGTCCCAGCCGTCAGGCTCTCCACGTACAGTCCTCTTCCGACGACTCTCATTTGTTGACCACGCCACACCGAGCGCAGCGAGGCGGTGGACGACGGCGAGGCCCCGGACGGGAACATCTCGAAGATGGGAAGACGCGGCAGTGGAGTTGCAAATTGAGTGGAGGAGAAGGGTTATAACTGGTTCTGGTGCGGCGTGGGGCTGCAGTCGATGGAGAATAACATGAGGTGTGGAGGGGTGGAGGGATAGCCTGGCCGACGGTGGGGTAGCGCTTCGCAGCGATGCGTGCTAAGCAGAGCCGCTAGCCGCCGGAGGCCGGACCAGGCGGTCCCGGCGACGCTGGAGGAATAAGACGAGAGTTTGAAGGTGCATTTCGACCAAGTTGACAATGCCCTGCGTAGGCTTCGACCTATTGGCCCACATGTCAGCTTGCAAAAATGTGGCATATATTTAACCCATGTTTTCTAGAATGTACAGTCCATTTGCTGGGTCGGTTGAACAAATAATTTCGCGTCAATGCGGCCCATTTATATTATCTAAGAAATCCCATCCCATTTGCACTTCCTTCAAATACACGAATTAACTAGGCTCGTTATATATATAATGTTATGTTAGAAGAAGCAATTAATATAAAAAAATAAACCAGAGAGACACATTTTTATATACATAATTAACAAATTAGCGATATATTCAAAAAAAAATTAACAAATTAGCGAGTTATTGCTCAAAATAAAAATGAGCATGTTATTATTACATTGATCCTTAAAATCTTCGCAAGCTTTTGTACGCAATCACCAGGATTTTCCTTGCCGGTGAATCAAAAACAACCATGATTTTCCTTGCCAACTTCTGTTAAACATTTACTTTTATAAGTTAATAACACGTGCGATGTTTTTATAATGTATATATATGTCTCTATAAAATATACGATAATAGTAGTAATATAAATATATATAATGTGGTTAAAAAATACATTGGGCTGCCGATCTTTAAAAAAAGCCCATATGCCGGTATGGACCTAAATAAATAAGTTGAAACCACTATCATCGTATGTCGTGGGCTACGCATGTTAAAATACAAAACCTAGGCCTAGCTGATACTTGTTCGCCCTTTGAAAAAAAATGATACCAGATCCCCGAGCGAACTAGATTATAGAGGGGCCGACGGCACGACTAAAGAAGCAAATCAGGAGCGATTTTCTTTCTTCAGTTGATGGCTCTCGATGGCGTTTTTTTACTTGCCTCTGCACCATACAACTTGTATTTTTAGCCTCCTAGTCCGTTGTGGACCAGCAGCCCATTTGCTGGGCAGGCCAACCTACAGAAACCAACACTCGATTTTTCATCGAGCCCCAAAAACAAAGCAGTACTATGTTTGTTTTGATGCCGAAAAAATTACGGCAGGGTTGAGCGGGGGAGGGTGCAAGATAGAGCAAAAAGGTTAAAAAGAGCTGATGCGCCGTTTCTACCCTAACAAAGCAGGTGCAATTCTTCTCGAGAAGAAGGTGTGCCGTTGACATCCACACGTCACATACCCCACAGTAGGCATACTAACAAGTTCACACACAAGCACAATAGAAAAGGTAAACATTCGTATCAAACTCAGGTTCACAGGACACGTTCATATTCATAGCCAACATTCACTATCAACAACTCAAAAGATTCATATATACACAAGTTCAACATGTCTATGGATCCAAATGATTGATAGATCACACGACAATATTCATAGATAATTCACAAAAAGATTCAGATATACACATGTTCAGTATGTTTATCCATCCAAATGATTGAGATCACAACCAATATGGTCCATGGACGAACTTTAATTACCTAGGGTACAGACTGGTAAATGGTGTTCAGTCGGAGCTACTTCTTGCTAAAATTAATGCTTGTACGAGTAACCTTTCGAGTACATAAGAGGCAGCACAGACAATCTGAACTTTGCTTGTAGGTTTATCCTCCAATAGTGGCCTCCCGCCGAGGGAGGTTTGAGCAACTTGGCCACTACTTTCATCCAACTAGTTTACTGGCTCATCTTGGTCCTGTAGCTTGCCAAAATTCTACATTGCAAACTGGTAAATGGTGTTCAGTCGGTGGTCCTTCTTGCTAAAATTGATGCTTGTACGAGTAAACTTTCGAGTACATAAGAGGCAGCACAGACAATCTGAACTTTGCTTGTAGGTTTATCCTCAAATAGTGGCCTCGTGCCGAGGGAGGGTTGAGCAACATGGCCACTACTTTCATCCAACTAGTTTACTGGCTCATCTTGGTCTTGTAGCTCGCCAAAATTCTACATTGCAGACGAGAAAGGAGGTGGTTGAGAAAATGAACCACCCAATTTTTTTGTGCAGTTCAACTAAAATGGAGCATCCCTAGCGTGCAGACTGATTAAGTGCTAGATGAATATACACGTTAACCAACTTGTCTGGAATCTTTAGACTCCATGCCATACAGTTTGCTATCATATCTGCCGATAACCAAAAGGCACAAGTTGGGACCAAAGACTGGACTGTGTTTTTCTGGGCTATGCGCCAAGCAATATTTTTAGCGTTCACTCTCCTAATACTTGGAGTTTGACAACTAGTTGACGCCGGTTGATACTCGAATGAATATAGGCACTTCTTGTCAACATCGATGCTTGTCTGAGTGAACTTTGGAGTACATACCAGCAGCATAAGTATTTGTCCATATGATCTTTTTGTGCAGTTCTACTGAAATCACACAATGCAATGATTTGCCTGCGAGTTCAGGCTCCAAGTTACTCCTTTATAAAATCGGCAAACAATAGCACAATACCAAATTACCAATACATGACAAGCACAATAACCAGGATAAAGACCAGTACCAACCTGTGTGAGGTAGCATATCAATTAGTTTTTCCTTTGACTGGAAGCCGAGATAAGCGAAGCGACTGATAGCAATGGAAGAAAGCAGGCTCAGATTAGCGACTAATAGGAAAGGACGGAAGCTGCCGAGGCAATGAAGCACCCAAAGTTTTTGTGCAGTTCCACCAAAATCGAGCATCCCTGTTGGCACATATATTGAGAGAGTGAGATTACTGTAATAGTGGGACTAGTTGATGAAACATACACTAACAAATAGAAGCACCCTCATTATCTTAATGGGTAAAGTTAGCAACATAGTAGTCTTGCTTAAAGAGAGGTATTAGTTTATTTAATCAGTGCCAATTAGCTCAACACTCAAAGCATTGCCATGTATCATAGGTTGCAAAACATTAACATGCAAAGATAAAGGAGTTTCTCACGATAGTAGCACGATACAAATAGAGATGACAGCAAACTAGTATGGATGAAGACCTTAGGCCCGTACCAACCTGAGGAAAAAGCTTATTCATGTAGTCCCATAAGAGATGATAAAGCAGTCATTGGAATCACTCAATAGTATATATTTTTGTGCACTTCAAATGTATGGTTGAAATCACTCTTGTTTACGAGTGCTGAGAATATATCGAAAGATTATCAAGAACTTCTAGCATAATTAAAGCACATGCTTGGATATAGTTCATTGTATTGTCTTGTGTAGTTCATCTGTAATGTATGATTGTCACAACATGATCCCTGTTTTCACAAGTAGGAACAAGGTGAAACCTTCATTAGCTTAGTGAAAAAGGATAGAAAGACATTAGCATATTACTCTAATAGTAGCATCAAATTCATGATGGACAATACGCAAAACATTGCCTCATTGAACCAATGGCAATAAATTGACAGGCAAAACGATAGCACTATTATGTCATGACACTAATAATATTCCCTCCTTGGTCCACCACATGATTCACCTCCATAGACAAACATACACACGTACATGATTCAGCATAGGGTGCTACTAAAGATTTGTTTAACTCCGACAAGAAAATTAAGCAGCAATAAATTAGTGGTACTTAAGTACTCCTAATTAATTAAGTGAGACAGCAGAAGTCGAAGGGCTCCCTGGAGGATCATCTCACATGTAAGGTAGTCGTTGCCGGAGCCCTTGAATGGCCTCGACTGAGGCCTCTGGCTTCAGCAAGATTGCCTTGGCACTATTTATTCTTCTTCTTCTTTCTCTTCATGCTCTGTTTCTCATTATCCTCACCAGTTGGTGAAACCAAGTACATGATTGGCCTTCTATTTCAAAATTGGTTTTGTAAGTGAGGGAGTACAAGTGTACTAGTAAAAAAGCATTATTTTCTCATGGCAGTCGCAAAATAGAGATGAACACATGCATTAAATATCATTCTTACCTAAAGGAAGGTTATGGTGCCAATATGGATGATGAGGATTGGAACACAGATCTCCCTTTGTGCAGTTCCACCGAAATGAACCAACTGTTCCATTCTGACATTCTAGTTAAACAGCACAAAAGTCACTTCTTTTAAGAAGAGTTTTGTGCAATGCACCAAAAGGTCACAACAGCAACCAGGTGAAATGGATATCCACGTTTACACAAAAAGCTATAGAGGAAACAGTCAGAGTCTCAAACAATTACAGGCAAAAACATTTGGCTAAACTTGTCATGGCTTATAACAGTGGCATGGCTTCATTTTAACCAGGGGCATTAGATTAAGAACAACTAAATATTTGGTATAAGGGCATGGGACAGAGGGTGCACCAGCAGTCCAGCACCATGTACCTAAACAAGGGCATAAAGTGGTGATCCATAGTTTGTTGCCCCGAGAAACAAACATCCAAGAAACATATCTGTGTTGGTCCCTTTTTTGTTCACTCTAGCCACCTACTCCTATGTGTGGATAGCAAATCTAGTCCTGGTCATACCACTGTGTTCAATGTTACCCCTATATTTCCCTTTTCGACCAAGAGACCGGTTGGATGACCAGTCTGTACTACTTTCACCCCCTTTCCTTCCTGTTTGTACCAAGTCCGATGTACTACATACTAAATTCCCCCACCCCCACTTTATTTCTTGTTTGAACCAAGTACAAGATTCGACTCCATGAAGTAGCTTTACCTCTAACAATAGAAGAAAAAATAGGTGAAGTTGGACCATCCGATCGAGAGGGGCCGAGAGGTAGAAAATGATGCACATGCAGCGATGTAGCGAGCTAGGGAAGTAGAGCTAAGGCGGTTTCGAAGGAAGATATACTTGAAGGTCGTCCGGATGTGGATAGGTGGGCGGCGGGAGGCCGGATCCGCCCACACTAGGGCAACGACGAAGGGATCGGAGAACCTCCCGCGCCGGCGCTCGGCCAGAGATAGCGGTGCGGCCGGCAGTGGTCTCCTCCCTCGCTGTCGACGACGGCCTAAACGCTGCCCCTCCTCCCCTTCACCGGCGGAGGGGGATACGTCCGGATCTGTAAGCAGCACTGAGGATAGAAAGACATTGTTTTTTGAAGGGAGAAAGACAGTGTTACCACCCCTATCTTGTTTAGATCTGGAGAGGTTGAGAGTGCGTGAATAGAGCAACCCTAGCAAGCAAGCGTGGAGGCTCCGACCTATATATACGTAGTGGGATAGTTTTCCTTTTTCACTCCATCAAAACAATTGTTTAAAATTGTGTACTACGTGCCAGGTCACCGTTTTTTAGTTGTTGATTGTTTTTTGAGATAGCTACCCGCTTGTTCCAAGTGGTGTTATGGTGTGCCAGGTCACACTTTGTATCGTTCAAGTCTGGTACAAGTCCCTCCATTAAATGAACAACCACCCCCTCGTAAAAATTGTGAACAAGCCCACGGCTAAAATTATCGGAAACGTGGGTTTCCCCAACATGCATTATTATTTATATTTTCTACTCCCTCCATTCCTAAATATAAGTCTTTTTTATTAGCCACACCTAAGAGAAGAAATTTTTTATTAGCAGTGAACCCCACATGTCATAGACACAAAAAGTGTGGAAAGATTCCCTTAGGCAAGACAAAGTGTGTCTAACAATTTGAGCAACTCAAGTTAGGCAAGTGTGGGAAAAATAATGTGGCAACATAAGACAAACATAGTCACAATCCAAACAGCCCCGTAATTTTTTGTGACATGCATGAAAATTTGGTTAGTTAAATTTATAGTCAAAATTTGGCAAGGTGCATCAAATCAACACATGCAAGTATCAAAAAGGAAGTCACAGCATGCATACATGCGTTGTGCTCCCGCCGTTTTCAAATATAAGTCTTTTAGAGATTGCAACAAGTGACTACTCCCTCCGTCCCGAAATGTAAGACGTTTTTTTATAATATGATAGTGTTAAAAACTGTCTTACATTTTGGGACGAAGGGAGAAAATACGAAGCAAAATATGTCTACATACATCCGTATGTAGTAGTCCATTTGAAATGTGTAAAAAGACTTATATCGAGTGCAGTGCTTTGATGTGTCGCGTCAACTCGTACAAGACCGAGAAGTTTGATTACTGCAACGCCCTCTCCCTCGTGAACTGAGCTTCGATGCCTTAACTGCACCTGCCTTTGGCTGCATGACAGTTGGGCCAATTGCCTGTTGGGCCCACCTGTCATAGACGCAAAGGCAGGAGCAGTAAGTCAATGAAGCTGCGTCCCTCCATCGCGCATGAGCGTGGTGGCTGGCAGGACTAGTAGGAGCTTTCGCTACATGCTTCTTGACGGCGGAAAACTTGCGAACGGAGTTGACCATCATGTCGTCCATGTGAGAGGCGAAGCCAGCATCGGCGAGGGCTACGATGTCGGCGGTCGCCAGCACCGTCTAGAAACGCTACGCGGTGCGGAGCCGCAGGCCGGCACCTTAGATGATTTGGCACAGCCACTGCCGCTCACGACCATCGCCTCCATAGGTGCTTCTGGCTTCTGGTCACTTGGTCTTGGATTGGAGTGAGCAGTGTTGCGCAGTGATTGAGAAAGAACATTTATTGTCAATCTAACCCTGCCATCCATACACCTCTTTGGTTTAGATTAAGTCCAGGGTTAGAATCTAACTCTAACCTCTAACTGAGTTAGTAGAGTTCTCCTCGTCTCGGTTCATCGCCATCATACTTTCCCCATTTCTGTGTTTTCTGTATCCTGCGAATCAAAGAGGCCCTTAGACTGGTTTAGGTCCGGTAGTTTTTTATAAACATGTTATGTCCAAAATTTAATGAATGTGCTCCGGTTTATACAAAAATAATCCGGTTTCATGTAATAATTTATTTATTTATTTATTCTTCTGCGGGGGGTTTGCATGTAATTCGTGAGGTCTAAAATGTAAAGTACCCCGGCATATGCTCCGAGTTGTGCATACACTACGACCCAGATGCTCTATGTCCCACATGTCGGCGAATGGGAGCACGTGGAAATAGCCTAGGGGTACATATAGGAGGATAAATGCGTGAAAAAATATGTACGGTGAAGCATAGCTGCGGTTCGAAAAAAGACCTAAAGTGATGACAGGTATAGGTCGCCCGCACGCAACTAGTGGTAGTACTAGACATACGACTGCTTTTTCCCTAAAAAAAGAGGTACGAGTGCTCAGTACTCCTATTCTATCAACGCGAGTCCCATCTGACAACAACGTCTGTGCTACAGCTAGCTCTTCTCCCTCGTTTCTTTCTTCTAATTCTAAACACAGCCGACGCCCGGTGGGCGGGGTGGCAATTTGCCGATGGTCAGTTTGCTCAACTGCGGCCCCACCTCATAGTGAAAACGTTACAACTGGAACAAAAATGCCATATAGTCCTATTCTAATAAAACATTACGGCCGCGAGGAGATGCAGTGCTGGTTACAGGAGGCAAGAAGAAGAGATGCATCCATCGACGATGAAAGGATCGATATGGTTGACTAGAGGGGGGGTGAATAGGCAACTAACAATTTTTAGCTTTTCTTAACCAATTTAAACTTAGCAACAAAGTAAGTTGCCTAGATATGCAACTAGGTGGACAACTTATAGGAGGCAACAATAAAAACCACACAAGCAAGCAATCTAAGGTATACAAAGAAATCTTGCACAAGTAAAGGATAGAAATCACCACAAGTGGAGCCGGTGAAGACGAGGATGTGTTACCGAAGTACCTTCTCTTTAAGAGGAAGTACGTCTCCGTTGGAGCGGTGTGGAGGCACAATGCTCCCCAAGAAGCCACTAGGGCCACCGTATTCTCCTCACACCCTCACACAATGCGAGGTGCCATGATTCCACTAGTGGTGCCCTTGAAGGCGGCGACCGAACCTTTAAAAACATGGTTGGGGCAATCTCCACAACCGAATTGGAGGCGCCCATCGACAACACGAAGCTTCACCACAATGGAATATGGCTCCAAGGTGACCTCAACCGTCTAGGGTGCTCAAACACCCAAGAGTAACAAGATCCGCAAGGGATTAGTGGGGGGAATCAAATATCTCTTGGTGGAAGTGTAGATCGATGCCTTCTCAAGCAATCCTGAGGAAATCAACAAGTTTGATTGGCTAGGGAGAGAGATCTGGCGGAAATGGAGCTTTGAGCAACAATGGAGCTTGGGGAGGAAGAGGTAAGTCTTCTTGGGGAAGAAGACTCCCTATATATAGTGGGAGGGCAAATCCAACCGTTATCCCACCAATCTGCATGCAGAGCGCGGTACTACCGCACATAAGTTGCGGTACTACCGTACGGCCCAGCGGTACTACCGCTAGCGCGGTACGAGCCAGATCTAGCCCCTGTTGCGTTAAAACACCTGGCGGTAGTACCGCTCCTTGCGGTATTACCGCAAGGCAGGGTCAGACTGGTCGAGGAGGAGTGCGGACTAAATAAAATACGTCTGCAGCTACTTCCGCAGATTTACGGTCGTTGCAAAAACCCGACACGGTACTACTGCTTGCACGAAGCGGTACTACCGCGTAGGACGCGGAAGTAAAAAATTACTTCCGTGCCTACTACCATACTAGCTACGACGCTGGGCCGGTCACACGGTACTACCGTGTCCACGGTACAGTACTACGGCATGGTGCGGTACTACCGTAACCTTGGAGCGGTACTACCGTGGGGCCGTGTGGTACTACCGCGTTCTGTGAGTGGTACTACCGCATGCCCAACAGCGGTAATAGTAGGACGCCACTGTTTTTGTACTGACAAGGAAAACAGCTGGAGCTCCAGAGAAGCGAAGGAAAGGTGGTGCAAATGAATAGACGTGTACGTGTTGATTCCACCCAAACCTTTCCGAAGCGTACCCCTCTTAATAGTACGGCTTTCCTATGACTCAATTCCACCAAAAAGAAACAGAAGGAAACACTGTCTTCCATAGGTTCCGAGGGGCACTTAATCGTCTTGTGCCTAGGTGAGATATATCTGAAAAGCTCAGTGCACACGATTAGTCCGCAAAAGCATTATCATCAATCACCAAAACTACTTAGGGAGAAATATGCCCTTACAATCTGCCCCTTTTTGGTGGATTGATGACAATACGGGAGTTGCACAAAGATATATAAGAATAGTAAGCAAACCCAACAATGTTATAGAATATAGGTAAGCTCCCCCTAGATGTGTGCATACATAAGAAGGTGCTTTGGACTGCACAGCACACATACTAGGATCAATGCTCCCCCTATATTCTACAAACAACATACTCCTTGCAACAAAGAATAAGATTCTGCGCATGGATGTAAGGAGGATAACGTGAGCACGTATTAAGGGCAAGTGAAGCAACCGCTCACAACCTAGCAGATAGCATAGACATAATAATGAGATAAATAGTAGAGTGCATATGTCTCACACCATATGTAAGGTCTCACACACACGACACAAACCAACGGAAGCAGATAAGGTTCGACCAACGAAAAGCAAATAAACATGGCACAAGATGCAAATCCTACACTCTCTCCCCCTTTGGCATCGAGACACCACAATGGGAAAGAGGACACCTACAACATAGGTGGTAGCTCAGGTGGAGTCAATCAGTCGTCACGTGCTCCCTCAGACTCCTGCTGCTCCTCCTCGGAATCAGACCACTGGAAGCCCTGTTTGGCAATTCACTCAGCCTCTGGAGTGATGATCTCCACTGACCCATTAGACACATCCTCACCAAAGATCCCCATAATCTTCTTGTCACGCTGGCAAGTTTGCTTGTGAGTCACATGAGCCTTGTACTGCCCCTTTGCCTGCATACAAAATAGAGCCTTCATCTTCCTCTTCAGCTTCTTACCCACGAGTGCTCAGAAGAGGGGGGAACATACCCTCCAGAACTGTCCTCAGCAGCTGCCTCCTCCTCCACTTGCTCCTCATCTTCATCCATCTAAGCTGCAGCAGTCTCTGCACGGGTAGTGGTGTTAGCCCATCGACTCTTGATGCGAAGTTTGATAGGCTCATGACGAATCCAGTGAGGGGCTTCAAACTCTTCATCGGGATACAACTTCTCCCAAGTCTTGGAGATAAGCAAAAACAGAAATGGACCGTAGATATGCACTTTGCGAGTGAAAATCGCAAAGCGGAGCTCACACCACATGATATGTGAGATATCAAGTGGTTGAGTCTGAGCACTGCCGGCCTCCTCACACATAAGCAACATGTCCACGAGGTATGCATGTACCTTGTCCTTGTCCCCAACACGAGGAAACAATGAGTTGCAGAAGATCCTATGCATGATATCCGGAAAGGGGTTCATCACCCAAGTCTTCTTGCCACTGGCGAGCGTCTTCTCCACATAGAAAGGCAGCAATTGGTCCTTGTTGGCAGATTCTTTGTTGGCATGAGGGCGAGCTCCAACAGGAGTGTGGAGCCCCTCATTAGCAACCTGAAGCAGATCCATAAAGTCCTTCCATGTAGCAGTCATATTATGTCCATTTGTCATCCAAGTCATGTTGCGTTCCTCCTTAGGATGGAAGTGAACCGACGCATAGAACTGTGCCACAATTTCTGGGTAAAAGTCCATCTGAAATGACATGATGTGCTCAATGCCAAACTACTCCGCAAGATATAGAGCCTCAGCAAAATAGGCCCGGTGCTCCTCCTTCCTCATGTGGGCCATGTCAATCCAATGTGCATCCACATATTGGTTGTGTTTGCTCTTGAGTACCTCTGTGTAGATAAGATACTGCTGCTTGGTCCAGAACAATTCATCTCCACGGAACTGAGTCAGGGGATCTGCATAGGGGTTGATCTTCCTCCTAGTAATGAACTCATGTGATGGTATCTCCTCCAAGGTCATAGTTGGTTCCTTGTTCTTGGTGGCAGTGGTCTTGGTTCTGCGTTGGGGGGCATTGAAGCCCTCAGGAACATCACATTGGGTGCACAGACGCTTAGACCCTGTGTCACGGCTGGGATTCGAGCGACGGACATTGGAACCGGAGCCACCACCTATGACACAAACACAAGAACATGAAAGAAAAACAAAGAGAATCAATGCAAAAGCCACAATACAACACAAGAAACATGTAGAAAAGATAATATATATGTGCTACGAAGTAGGTGTGGACCGAACGGTAGTACTGGTCGAAGCTTGCGGAAGTAAATTTTTAGTGCCGCCAAGGGGGCGGTAGTACCGCACCAAAGTGTTGTGGTAGTACCGCACCAGACACGGTACTAAAAAATTACTTCCGCGTCCATCACGGTAGTACCGCTCCATAGGAGCGGTAGTATCGTTACGCGTCAGAGCGGTAGTACCGCTGTCAGCCAGTGGTAGTACCGCTCATGGTCAGATCCAAAAGTTGATCTGGACAATGAACGCGTGGGACGGGCGAACGGTACTACGACTGATCACAACAACTTGGTAGCAACATACTTACTAGCATTTCTATTGCACTAGAACTCTCCTAGACCCTAATCTTCCATGGATAAGGTAAAAAGAACAAAAGAACAACATGCATCTCCCCAAAACCTAGAAACAACAAACGAGCAAAAAGAAGAGGGGATTTTGGGGAGAAACCTTCATCCATGGCAAGAGGTCGAGGTGGGGAACGATCCCACCGTTTGGAATGCGAGGAGAGTGGCCGGGTACGGAGATCCGGCGAGGTCCTCCGGCGCCGTTCTTGAGAGAGAGAGAGAGAGAGGTTACGTGGGGGAGATGAGATGAAAGGGTATGGGGGAGTTAGAACTCCCCCTGCCCGCTTATAACCCCTAGTCGTTCGAACAAATGCGGTGGTACCACGGTCATCGCGGTAGTACCGCCCGGGCGGAAGTACCGCACGTAGGGCGGTAGTATTACTCTCCAGCGACAATAAAAAATTACTGCCATGCTGGTAGCGGTAGTACCGGAGTCTCTCTTGCGGTAGTACCGTGATAGTTCACGGTAGTACCGCTTCCCCAAGAAAGTGCAAGTTTTGACAAGAAGGCTTAAGCAACGCAACTGCGGGCAAGAGCGCATACACACGTCAAACGGAAAGAAAGGCAACAGACAGCGGAAACAACACACGAGACACTCCTCCTTGAAGGAAGTCGGTGGCCGAAGCCACCTATGTTTGAGTTATTTGATATGGCACCGCGAGGAATTATCCTTGGGCCCATGACCAACACTCGTCTTGAAGCACTCATACCATCTAACATGGCAAAAATAAAGACTTGATCGATTTATGCATAACGGGGGGGGGGGGGGGG
>LR738713.1:104474276-104502661 GCA_902687465.1 Secale cereale
GGGGGGGGAGGAAGAGTTCATTGAGAGAACAATACTCCCCCTATGTCCATGCCTACATCTAGGCAAGATAATCATGTTGAGTGGGAGGAGGGTGTGCAATGTTTCAAGCTACATTGCTCAAATCTATGATATTTAGGTAATGCCTTAACTCGCGAAATCTTGCTTCATCCAATGGCTTCGTGAAGATATCTGCAAGGTTATCATGAGTGTTGACATAGTGAAGCTCTATTTATCCTCGCCGAATAAGATCCCAGATGAAGTGATATCGAATCTCAATATGCTTCATCTTGAAGTGTTGCACCGGGTTGAGAGAAATCTTGATGGCACTTTCATTGTCACACCAAAGGGGCACTTTGTCACAAGTGACACCATAATCCTTTAAAGTTTGCCTCATCCATAGAAGTTAAGCACAACAACTGCCAGCTGCCACATACTCTGCTTCGGTGGACGAGAGAGACATACAACTCTGCTTCTTGGAAGACCAACTTACCACAGAGCAATTAAGGAATTGGCACCCTTTGGAAGTGGACTTCCTATCCACTTTGTCTCCCGCCCAATCCGAATCAGAGAAACCTACAAGGTTGAAGTTTGCTCCTCTTGGGTACCATAAGCCAAAGTTTGGGGTATGAGCCAAATATCGAAAGATTCGCTTGACTGCCACAAAGTGATTTTCCTTAGGTGAGGCTTGAAACTGTGCACAGATTCCCACACTCAACATAATATCCGGTCTAGATGCACAAAGGTAAAGCAAGGAACCAATCATAGAACAATATACCTTTTGATCCACCGCTTTACCATTGGGATCAATGTCAAGTTGGCACTTGGTTGGCATTGGGGTAGTGGCCGACTTGACATCACTTAGATTAAACCTCTTGAGCATGTCTTGAGTGTACTTGGCTTGTTTGATGAATACTCCTTCTCTTCTTTTCTTAATCTCAAACCCAAGGAAGTACTTCAACTCTCCCATCATGGACATCTCAAAATGTGTGGTCATGAGTGCGGCAAACTCATCATTAAAAGCTTTGTTAGGTGAACCAAAGATAATATCATCAACATATAGTTGGCAGACAAACAACTCCCCTTTGACCTTCTTAGTAAAAAGAGTGGGGTCGATTTTCCCAATTTCAAACCCATGATCTTGCAACAACTCGGTAAGATGCTCATACCACACACGTGGGGCTTGTTTAAGGCCATAGAGTGCCTTATCGAGTTGATACACGTGATTGGGGAACTTAGGATCCTCAAACCCTGGGGGTTGTTTGACATATACCAACTCATTAATAGGATCATTAATAAAAGCACTTTTCACATCCATTTGTTGCAACTTAAAGTTATGATGAGAAGCATAGGCAAGCAACAAACGGATAGGTTCAAGGAGAGCAACGGGGGCAAAGGTTTCTCCGTAGTCGATAACCTCGACTTGGGAGTAGCCTTGAGCCACCAAACGCGCCTTGTTGCGAATGACAATGCCATGAGCATCCTGCTTGTTCTTAAAGATCCACCTGGTTCAAATGACATTATGGTTCTCCTTTGACCTCGGCATCAGATGCCACACTTTGTTGCGCTCGAAGTTGTGGAGTTCTTCACGCATGGCATTAAACCAATCAGGGTCTTCGAGCGCCTCATCGACCTTTTGAGGTTCAACACAAGAGACAAAAGCTTGATGAGGACAATAGTTTGCTAATTGTCTACGAGTGCTTACCCCCTTTGTGATGCTTCAAGGAATATTCTCCATGTGATGTTCTCTAGAAGCAAGCCCGAAGGCAATTTTTGCAGCACGACGCTCCAATTGCTCTTCAAGTGATAATTGAGGAGCATGAGTTGATCATCTTGAGCGACGTTAAGAGCTTGATCTTGATCTTGAGCTTCCTCTTGATCTTGATCTTGCTCAGAGGAGAGAACTTGGCCTTGTGCATCATTTGGTGGCTCACCACCATCTTGTGATTGATCTTGCACTTGGCCTTGTTCGTCCGGTTGAGGGCCTTCACTTTGTTCTTCGGAAGCGTGTGGGTCTTGGGTTGATGATGGTTCAACTCGTGTGGAACATTGTCCTTCTCTTTCGGCCACAAGGGGTTCCTTAATGGGTAGGATATAGCCAACACCCATTCTTCTTATGGCTTGAGGAGGAATTTCGTTACCCACATCAGAAGTACCACTTTGCTCCACTTGGGAACCGTTATTCTCATCAAACTCCATGTTACACGTATCCTCAATAAGTCCATTGGAATTGTTGAGGACACAGTAAGAATGAAAGTTTGTAGCATAACCAACAAATATGCCCTCATGAGCTCTAGACTCAAATTTAGACAAACGAGCACCTTTCTTGAGGATGAAACACTTACACCCGAACACCTGGAAGTACTTGAGATTAGGCTTGTTACCGGTAAGAATCTCATAGAGAGTCTTGTTCAACCCTTTGCAGAGATAGAGCCGATTGGATGCATGACACGCGGTGTTGATGGCTTCGGCCCAAAAGTTTTATGGAGACTTGAATTCGGCCATCATGGTCCTTGCCGCGTCCATCAATGTCCGGTTCTTTCTCTCCGCTACACCATTTTGTTGAGGGGTATAAGGTGCGGCATATTGATGTTTGATCCCCTCATCACTAAGAAACTCATCCAAGTTGTAGTTCTTGAACTCGGTGCCGTTGTCACTTTGGATCATCAAGATCTTTGCCTCAAGTTGACGTTGAGCTTCATTTGCAAAGTTGATGACCGTTTGTTGGGTCTCACTCTTCTTCTTGAAGAAATATACCCATGTGTATCTTGAATAATCATCTACAATCACCAAGCAATACTTTCTGCCCCCAAGACTATCAAAGGATGGAGGCCCAAAGAGATCCATGTGAAGGAGCTCTAACTGTCTTTTTGAGTAGATCATAGTCGCGGGAGGGTGAGCCGTCTGATCTAACTTTCCTTCAATACAAGCACTGCAAGCACGATCTTTGGCAAAGCTAACATTTTTTAGTCCATGGACATGTTCCCCCTTGAGAAGACTTTGCAAAGATCTCATATTGACATGGGCTAACCGGCGATGCCAAAGCCATCCCACATCAACTTTAGCCATTAGGCATGTCGCGGTCTTAGTGGGTTGCTCCGAGAAGTTAACCACATAGAGACCGTTCGACATGTCCAACATAGGCTACTTTAAGAGTCTTGCGCTACAAGAGGGCCACGGTATCAATATCAAAGAATGTGCAAAGCCCATGAGTGCAAGTTGACGAACAGAAAGTAAGTTGTATGCAAGGGACTCAACAAGCATGACTTTCTCGATCGTGAGATCATGAGAAAAACAACCTTGCCAAGCCCAAATACCTTAGAAGATGAAGCATCATCCCATTCGACGTTGGTGGCCATGGATGAACCTTGATGCACGTCCACCACCAAGTCTTTGCTTCCGGTCATATGATTTGTGGCTCCACTATCGAGCAACCATGATCCCCCATCGGAAGCAAACTCCTACATGAGATCAATGCTTGGATTTAGGTACCCATTTGGTAATGGGTCCTTTGAGGTTAGTAACAAGGGTCTTAGGAACCCAAATAGACCATTCAATGTACTCATAAGAAGAACCAACAAATTTAGCAAAAACATCACCATCACTAGCACGACATAAAACATATAAAGAATGAAAGTCGCTGGCTATGTTTGATGGCATGGCGGATTTTTTCTTGACTCCACCACTTTTCACATTGTTCTTCTTCTTAGAAGTACCCTCTCCCTCTTTCACAAAGGTTTGTTTGAGAGGAGGAGGTTTCTTGGTCTTGTCATTCTTCTCCTTCTTGGGCTTGGGAGCAAACCCAATTCCTTCCTTTGCCACAACTTCCTTTTGATTGCTCAAAAGATTGTTGAGGTTCTTCTCACCTTGTATACATGTCACAAGGCCTTTCTCAAGCTGCTTCTTCAACTTGGCATTCTCTTCAACAAGATGCACATGCTCGCAAAATGGGTTAGTAGCATTTGCATTATCAATCAACACCATGCGAGGAAAGATAGCTTTCTCCTTGGTTAGCGAAACTTGAAGTTGATCATGAGACTCTTTGAGAGAAGCATGTACATCTTTCAAGGCCTTGTGAGCCTTGTCAAGCGTAACAAACTCCTCCTTGAGTCTAGCATGGTCAACCACAAGCTTTGCCTTCTCGGAATTAATTGTACGAGAGACAACTAAAGCATGATCAAGATCTTTCTTTAATTTAGCATGCTCATCGTTGTGTGACTCCTCAAGAGCCACACGAAGACCACGCTCTTCCTCTAGAGCATTAAAGAGATCCGATATCTCATCGGCATAGTCTCGACTATGTCCTTCCATTTTAGAAATGGTCTCCTCATGAGCCTCGATAATGGCATTGGCCTCACCGAGTTTTTCCAAGAGAGCAACGAAGTGCTTCTTGGGTTTGCCCTTGAGTTTAATCATAAAAAACTCAAATTCATTTTGTTCCTCCTCTGCCCCCTCACTCTCATCAATATAATCCGTCAATGAAGGACTAGAGGTTATGGTAGTGTTGATGTTGGGAGTTACCTTGTTGGTGGCCTTAGCCACGAGGCACTTGGCAGTGATGTTCTCATTTGGTGAGTCAAAGAGAGATGAGCGTGGAGTAGTTGCAATAGCAATGGTGGCCATAGTGACCATCTCATCATCTTCATCATCATCATCATCCTCAACATATTCTTCTTGGGCCACCAACCCTTTGGGAGGGGTCTTCTTGTTGAGGTTGTTCTTGTTGGGATAAGACTTGGCCTTGTCCTTTCGGATAAGCTTGCCTCCATTGTCTTCTCTTTTCTCATATGGGCAATCTACAATTTAGTGGCTCACATTCCCACAGTTGTAGAACGTCCTCACTCGTTGCTTGCCCTTGTTGCCACTTGAGTTGTTCTTGTTGAAGTTGGGCCTTAAGTTCTTCTTGTTGCCCCAAAATTGCCGTGATGCAAGAGCCATGTGCTCATGATAGGCATATTTGGTGTCCTCGGGGCAACTTTCATCGTCACCCTCTTCCTCCTCTTCCTCCACACAAGCCTTGGCCTTCAAGGCAAGATTAGGCTTCTTTGATCATTGAGCTCTTTAAACCGCATTGTCTGCGGTCTTGTCCAAGATCCTCATGGCAATGAACTCATCAAACACTTCACTTGATGACAAAGTGTGGAAGTCCTGTCTTTGGCGAATGCCGGAGGACATGGCCTTGTGGTAAGGCATCATGGCCTTGAGAAACTTGTGTTTGATCCAATTGTCATCTGTGTCCTTGCTCCCATGATCTCGAAGTGAAACTGCAAGAGTGGTTAATCTCCGATAAAGTTCAAGGGGATCTTCATCTTCGATCATAGCAAACTCATCGGCTTCATCTTATGGACTCGTTGAATTGATGATCTGCAGCTTCTCTCGGAGTTAAGTTGTCGGGATCATATGGGTAGAAACCTTGCTCAATGATTCTCCAAAGATTAGTAGAAAAATGATTTAAATGACGTCTAAAGCGAAACATCCAAGTAGCAAAATAAGAATTTTTCACAAACTTAGGAGGAGGACCAACGGAATTTAAATACGGAGTAGGAACGGGTCCTCCATAGTGGGTAGGAGGAGCGGAGTAGGCCAAAATCCTATTCCCAATCTTAGTAACGGGACTTGCTCACTACTAGCTTCTCCCTTGCCGGGAATAGCCTCCGACACGTTGTTAGCCGGACGAACCACTTCCAATGGTGTGGTGGATAATTTGAGACCCTCAAGTAATTCCTTAAACATGCCTTTAACCTCGGTCGCTAGTGACTCTTTCAATGTGTCCATTGCCACATTTAACTCCTCACGAGAGACCGCGGTTCCCCCATCGGACGTAGGCAAGGATGGAGTTCCACCGGAGTGTCCCTCCGTCTCGACTACATTGTCATCCATACTCTTTGGACGGTAAAGTCCTTATAAAGAGATGAGGCTCTGATACCAATTGAAAGGATCGATATGGTTGACTAGAGGGGGCGGGGGGTGAATAGGCAACTAACAAATTTTAGCTTTTCTTAACCAATTTAAACTTAGCTACAAAGTAAGTTGTCTAGATATGCAACTAGGTGCACAACTTATAGGACGCAACAATAACAACCACACAAGCAAGCAATCTAAGGTATACAAAGAAAGCTTGCACAAGTAAAGGAAAGAAATAACCACAAGTGGAGCCGGTGAAGGCGAGGATGTGTTACCGAAGTTCCTTCCCTTTGAGAGGAAGTACGTCTCAGTTGGAGCGGTGTGGAGGCACAATGCTCCCCAAGAAGCCACTAGGGACACCGTATTCTCCTCACGCCCTCACACAATCCGAGGTGCCGTGATTCCACTAGTGGTGCCCATGAATGCGGCGACCGAACCTTTACAAACAAGGTTGGGGCAATCTCCACAACCGAATTGGAGGCTCCCAATGACACCACGAAGCTTCACCACAATGGAATATGGCTCCGAGGTGACCTCAACCGTCTAGGGTCCTCAAACACCCAAGAGTAACAAGATCCGCAAGGGATTAGTGGGGGGAATCAAATATCTCTTGGTGGAAGTGTAGATCGATGCCTTCTCAAGCAATCCTGAGGAAATCAACAAGTTTGATTGGCTAGGGAGAGAGATCGGGCGAAAATGGAGCTTTGAGCAACAATGGAGCTTGGGGAGGAAGAGGTAAGTCTTCTTGGGGAAGAAGACTCCCTATATATAGTGGGAGGGCAAATCCAACCGTTATCCCACCAATCTGCCTGCAGAGCGTGGTACTACCGCACATAATTGCGGTACTCCCGCTGGCATGGTACGAGCCAAAACTAGCCCCTGTTGCGTTAAAACAACGGGCGGTAGTACCACCGGAGCGGTACTACCGCACATCCTTGTGGTACTACCGCAAGGCAGGGTCAGACTGGCCGAGGTGGAGTGCGGACTAAATAAAATACGTTTGCAGCTACTTCCACAGATTTACGGTCGTTGAAAAAACCCGACACGGTACTTCCGCTTGCACGAAGCGGTACTACCGCGTAGGACACGGAAGTAAAAAAATTACTTCCGCACCTACTACCGTACTAGCTACGACGCTGGGCCGGTCACACGGTACTACCGTGTCCACGGTACGGTACTACCGCATGGTGCAGTACTACCGTAACCCTGGAGCGGTACTACTGTGGGGCCGTGTGGTACTACCGCGTTCTGTGAGCGGTACTATCGCATGCCCAGTACTGGTAATAGTAGGACGCCACTGTTTTTGTACCGACAAGGAAAACAGTCGGAGCTCCAGAGAAGCGAAGGAAAGGTGGTGCGAATGAATAGACGTGTACGTGTTGATTCCACCCAAGCCTTTCCGAAGCGGACCCCCTCTTAATAGTACGACTTTCCTATGACTCAATTCCACCAAATAGAAACAAAAGGAAACACCGTATTCCATAGGTTCGGAGGGGCACTTAATCGTCTTGTGCCTAGGTGAGATATATCTGAAAAGCTCAGTGCACACGATTAGTCCGCAAAAACATTGTCATCAATCACCAAAACTACTTAGGGAGAAATATGCCCTTACAGACGATGTCCACCTCCTCGACTCAGGGCGCCGGCCCACCGAACGGCGGCTAAGTAGGAGCAGCTTTCGTGGCCATGTCGACGTGCTTCTGAACAATGGCGTCGAAATATTCCAGCCGCTGGAAGGAGGCCAACATCTTTCTGTCCTCGCTGGCCTTGTAGTGGCCTATGTAGACGATTTCCTCGTAGACGTGGATGTGCATGTCGATGGTTTCTTGCATGGCGAGGCGCTACGCGACGAGTGCGGCCTTGAGTTGCACATTCTTCATCTCGACCTCCGGCAACAGTAGGGCCACTAGGGCTTGAAAGAGTTCGTCACGATGGAGGCCGATGAGGGTGGCAGGCAATGAGGAGCCTGGGCGCGCGGGCTGGAGCAGTACGGCAAGGTCATCCGCGCGCTTCTTGACGGCGACGAACTTGCGGATGGAGTTGATCATCATGTCATCCATGCGAGAGGCGAAGCAGACATCGGCGAGGGCTACGATGCCGACAGTCGCCAGCACTGTCTGGAAATGCTGCGCGGTGTGGGGCTGCAGGCCGATGCCTTGGATGATTTGGCACAGCCGACTGCCGCTCGCGTCCATCGCCTCCGTAGGTGCTTCTGGCTTCGGGTCACTTGGTCTTGGATTGGAGTGAGCAGTGTTGCGCAGAGACTAAGGAGTAGATGGATTGGAGTGGTGGGGCGCCTTTATATGAGAATCCAAACTCTGTTGCATTCACATCGTGCTGGCTCTATTCTCCTTCTCCAATTAATTCCCTCTGCATGTAGAGTAATTTGAGGATGCATCATTGACCGTTCAACGTCTCGGGAACCACTACCCTCTCCCTCCTTGGCATTCAAGCACCTATGGAGGCAACTGCCGCTCTCATCTATCGCGTGTCAGGAGGCGTTCCTGTCGACGACGAGGTGCCTATGGTGACTTCGTAAATTTCAAGATGATACTAGTATAATCAATATTGTGCACCGCGACCAAGGTCGAGAGGAAAACAAGAGAACTACATATTTATTTACGGTGTAGATTCACTCATTTTGCTCCATATGTACTCCATCTCTGTGTAGTCTAGTCACTTGTTGAAATCTCTAGAAAGGCAAATACTCCTTTCTGGTTTACAGTGTTGTACTAGCAAGTACTCCCTCCGTCCAAAAATACTTGTCATCAAAATGGATAAAAAAGATGTATCTAGAACTAATATACATCTAGGTACATCTCCTTTTACTCATTTTGATGACAAGTATTTCCGGACGGAGGGAGTACTACAATAGTGGGCTCATTTAGCATTTTTGTCTCATGCAAGAGCCTGGCTATGTGCGTGCTCCAAGGTTCGCAACTGCCACGTTCGGGTTGCACTTCTGCTTCTACAGTGGCCCTGTTTGGATACTCTAACTCAGTTAGAGGTTAGAGTTAGATTCTAACCCTGAACTAATCCTGAACTAACTCTAACCAAAGAGCTGTTTGGATGGTATGGTTAGATTGACAATAAATGTTTTTTCTCAATCATTTGACTACTCTAGTGTGGGAGGGATAACTTTTTTACTAATTTTAGTGGGCCTAGGAGAACTAACCCAAATAAGCTCCTCTAGTGTGGGCTAGTTTTTTGGGGTGGGTTAGATCCAACTAACCCAAACTAACCCATCATGTTTGGATACTTTTGGGTTATTTGAGCCCCAAATAACTAAAACTAACTCTAACTTAGGGATCCAAACAGGGCCAGTATCAAAGCCACAACTGCATGTCCGTCCGCCGCGAGCGGGAGGGATAGCTTGTTGTAGTACTATAAGCAAAAGCATGTCCTCGTGTGCGAGCCACCACGTGCATGGGCGAGGGAGAAGGCGTCTAGTAGTAAAATCAAGCTTCTCCTCGTTGTACGAGTTGACGCGACACATCATAGCACTGGCCCCACATGGTTGCCTCTAAACTTGGCTGAAAGACACGCAGTGTACATTACTCCATTTGCTGCAACCTCTAACATTTACCCCACCACAAATTAAAATATATATTCCTGTCTTGACCAGTTGAGCGTGCAAACTAGAATCTAACAGGTAGGGCGAGAAGATTATTTTAATCAAAAAATATAGCATGGAGCTGAGTAGCCGACCCCAATGATTTTAAGCTTACAGGCACGGTACACGCTATCCTAGACTACTCTACACATGAAACTGCCACACAAGCGTCCGGGCTGCGCTTGGCTCTTCGCCTCTTTGGGAGTACTACTGCAGTGGAGGAGTCCTACAGTATGCTTCTGGCCATCCGACACCGATTGAACTACTGCATGTCCACCGCGTACGGGAGGGAGAGCGTGTAGCAAACTAAACCTTCTCCTAGTCCAGCCTGCCACCACGCTGATGGGCGAGGGAGGGACACAACTTCATTGACTTACTGCTCCTGCCTTTGTGTCCATGACAGGTGGGTCCAACAGGTCGGTGGCCCACCTGTCATGCAGCCAAAGGCAGGTGTGGTTAAGGCGAGAGGGCGTTGTAGTAATCAAACTTCTCGGTCTTGTACGAGTTGACGCGAGAGATCAAAGCACTTCACTCGATATATTTCAATAATTTGCGTTTACTGATGCATTAATTACAACGCATGCATGCATGCCGTGACTCTCCTTTTGATACTTGCATTTGTTGATTTAATGCACCTTGAAGTAGTATGAATATGTGATGGTAATGCTTTGTAATGCCTCGGCCCTAATAAAGCGAGAGATGGTTGTGCACGAGGAGGGCGAGATCATGCAGACGGAATAAGACCCCGACGATGGAGCTCTCTATGGTCTCGATGGACCTCACCTTGCTCCACTGCCCCTTGTGCCTCCGCCCCTTGAAGCCTTGATGGTCCCCAAGTGCAGGGAATCATCATAGCAATTCCCAATGGGGGAAGTGATAAGTATGGAGTGTCGAACCCACAAGGAGCTATAGGTAAGATCAATATTCTCTCAAGTACTATCTGCCATTGATATGACTCTACGTACACTGAACGTTTGCTTCCAACTAGAAACTAGAAATAAAACTACGTTGTGGGTATGAATAGGATAACTTTGCATGATATTGGAGAGCTAAAATATAAAAGTAGGTGATGTTATCATAAAGTTAGAATATATTACTAAATATTATAAATAGCGAGTGTGGAATAATGATGGATCGGTGTGCGGAATTGTCCTAGGAAATTGTTAACAAGATCGGTAGTCGTCATTGCAATTTCATATGAGGGAGAGGCATAAGCTAACACACTTTCTCTTCTTGGATCATATGCAATTATGATTGGAACTCTAGAAAGCATCCGTAACTACTAAAGATCATTAAGGTAAAACCCAACCATAACATTAAAGCATCAAGTCCCCTTTATCCCATACGCAACAATCCCCTTACTCGGGTTTATGCTTCTGTCACTCAAGCAACCCACTATAAGCGAATCATGAACGTATTGCAACACCCTATAGCGGGAATCCCTCACGCTTGCATGACACGGAGGGCACCATAGGACAACACCAAAATAAATCATACAACTCGTACCAATCTAGATCATCAATCAACCCAAAGACAAAGGATATCTACTCAAAACATCATAGGATGGCAACACATCATTGGATCATAATATGTGGCATAAAGCACCATGTTCAAGTAGGGATTACAGCGGGGTGCGAGAGAGTGGACCGCATAAAAGAGATGATGATGGTGATGATGATGGTGATATTGATGAAGACGATCACTGCGACGATGATTCCCCCCCCCCCAATGGCACATCGGCGCCACCGAGAGAGAGGAGGAGAGGTTCTCTCTCTCGTGCTTCCTCCTCCATGGCCTCCCCCCTAGATGGGGAGAGGTTCTCCCTCTGGTCCTTGGCCTTCATGGCGATGATGGCCCCTTTGGGATCCTCCTCCATGGCCTCCAGTGATGATGGCCCCCTCCGGCAGGGTGCCAGAGAGGGCCCAGATTGATTTCTCGTGGTTACAGAGGCTTGCGGCCGCGGAACTTCCGATCTAGGTTATTTTCTGGAGGTTTCTGTATTTATAGGAATTTTGGCGTCGGTCTCATGTCCAGGGGGTCTCCCGGCCGTCCACGAGATAGGGGCCCACGCCTAGGGGGGTGGGCGCGCCCCCACCCTCGTGGACAACCCGGGACTCTTCTGGCCCAACTCTTTTACTACAGGGGCTTCTTTTGGTCCATAAAAAATCATCAAAATTGGCACGTCAATTGGACTCCGTTTGGTATTCCTTTTTTGTAAAACTCAAAAAGAAGGAAAAAACAGAAACTGGCACTGGGCTCTAGGTTAATAGGTTAGTCCAAGAAATTATATAAAATAGCATATAAATATATATAAAACATCTAAGATGGATAATATAAAACCATGAATACTTCATAAATTATAGATACGCTGGAGACATATCAGCATCCCCAAGCTTAATTCCTGCTCGTCCTCGAGTAGGTAAATGATAAAAGAAATAATTTATGAAGTATGAATGCTAGCAGGTGCACAAGTTTGATCAATGATAATTTCAATAGCCTTTTCTAGCATCATTATGTGTCATAACAGTAGCTCACCCCATAAAACTTTTCATGATCAAGTAAGAAGCTATTCACATGTTAAAGTATAGATCATAAACTTTCTTGAAAACTAACAAATAGTGCTCTTAGTCATCAAACAACTACAATTCATCTTATTTTCGGGAAGGTTTTATGTAAGAGCTTTGATTCAGCAAACTCCACATACTCAACTATCATCTAATCTTTCACAATTGCTAACACTCATGTGATATTTATGGGTTCAAAGTTTTAATCGGACACAGAGAAAGATAGGGGCTTTAGTTTCGCCTCCCAACCTTTTACCTCAAGGGTAATGTCAACAATAATAATTTATGAAAACCTACATCCAAGTGGATATATATATCCGGATCGCTCCAACACAAAGTGCTTGCCAAAGGAAAAAGTGTAAAAAGGAAAGGTGATTATCATCATGACTCTTGTATAAGGGTAGAAGATAAAAGTAAAAGATAGGCCCTTCAGAGAGGGAAGCAGAGGTTGTCATGCGCTTTTATGGTTGGATGCGCAAAATCTTAATGCAAAAGACCGTCACTTTATATTGCCGCTTGTGATAAAGACCTTTAGTATGCAGTCCGTCGCTTTTATTTCTTCCCTATCACAAGTTCGTATAAAGCTTATTTTCTTCGCACTAATAGATCATACATATTTAGAAAGCAATTTTTATTGCATGCAGCGATGACAACTTATTTGAAGGATCTTACTCAATCCTTAGGTAGGTATGATGGACTCTCATGGCAAAACTGGTTTAAGGGATGTTTGGAAGCACAAGTAGTATTTCTACTTGGTGCAAAGAATTTGGCTAGCATGAGAGGGAAAGGCAAGCCCAACATGTTGGATGATCCAAGACAATATAACGTTTCGGATATAGGAAAACATAACACATTAAGTTGTCTTCCTTGTCCAACATCAACCTTTTAGCATGTCATATTTTAATGAGTGCTCACAATTACAAAAGATGTCCAAGATAGTATATTTATATGTGAAATCTCTCTTCCTTCAATATTCTTTCATGAATTGTTCAAGTGACCAATTCTGCGTTTGCTAACTTTCAATATGTTTACTACCTATACTTATTCTGTGTGAAGTCATTACATCCCATGGTATAAGCATATGAAACATATATAAATTCAGATTTATGATATTCAATTCATTCAACCATTTACTCATAGGATGTACGTGAGGCACGTGATTAAATGACAAACTACTCCAAAAGATATAAGTGAAGGACACTGAGTAGTCAAATAATTAACTAGCCATGGGAGGATTCTTTTCATTCAAGATTTTAGATCCAATGATTTTATT
This sequence comes from Secale cereale, assembly GCA_902687465.1. Lineage (NCBI taxonomy): Eukaryota > Viridiplantae > Streptophyta > Magnoliopsida > Poales > Poaceae > Secale > Secale cereale. The sequence continues at coordinate 104,487,628 of LR738713.1, forward strand.
CAAACAGCAATTAAAATTGAAAATACACTACAATCAAAACACATATCGTGTGACGAAGAAAAATATAGCTTCGAGTAAGGTATACCGATAGTTTAGAAGACAAAAGAGGGGATGCCTTCCAGGGCATCCCCAAGCTTAGGTGCTTGAGTCTTCCTTGAATATTACCTTGGGGTGCCTTGGGCATCCCCAAGCTTAGGGTCTTTCCACTCCTTATTCTCCTCATATCGATATCTCACCCAAAGCTTGAAAACTTCAACCACACAAAACTTAATGTAACTTCGTGAGATAGGTTAGTATGATAAAGAGTAAACCATTCACTTTGGTATTGTCAAAGACAAGGTTCATAATTGTTCTCACATAGTACCTTACTTTATCATATCATTTATACAATTTATATTGAGAAATATAAGCCATAGAAACTAGAAAACAAGCAAACTACGCAATGAAAACTGAATCTGTCAGAAACAAATCAGATTGTAATGATCTGAACAACAACCATACTTCTGCTACTCTAAAAATTAAGAAATAAATTGGTTGACATGAGGAATTTGTCTATTAATCTTCTACAAAAATAATCAATTCAAAAGCACTCTCCTGTAAAAAATGGCAGCTAATCCCGTGAGCGCAAAGTTTCTGTTTTTCTACAGCAAGATCACATTAACTTTCACCCAAGTCTTCCCAAAGGTCTTACTTGGCACTTTATTGAAACAAAAGCTATAAAACATGATTAATACAGTAGCTTAATCATGCAAACACACAAAAACAGTAACGGTAAATATTGGGTTATCTCCCAACAAGCGCTTTTCTTTAATGCCTTTTAGCTAGGCATGATGATTTCAATGATGCTCACATAAAAGATAAGAATTGAAACATAGAGAGAGCATCATGAAGAATATGACTAGCATATTTAAATCTAACCCACTTCCTATGCTTAGGGATTTTGTGAGCACATAATTTATAGGAACAAGAATCAACTAGCATAGGAATGCAAGACAAGTATAACTTCAAAACTTTAATAACATAGAGAGGAAACTTGATATTATTGCAACTTCTACAAGCATGTATTCCTCCCTCATAAAAGAATTCAGTAGCATCATGAATAGGTTCAACAATATAACCATCACATAAAGCATTCTTTTCATGATCTACAAGCATATAAATTTTACTACTCTCCAGATAAGCAAAATTCTTCTCATTCGGAATAGTGGGAGCAAACTCAAAATAGTGGAATAATTACTAACTAAAGTTGACACTCTTCCAAATCCACTGTAGATGATAGTATTATTCATACTCCAAAAGATATAAGTGAAGTTTATGGAGTATTCTAGGATTTAAATTGACTAGGAAATATCCAAGCTCAAAATATATAAGTGAAACACACGAAGCATTCTATAAAACCGTACTCAAAAGATTTAAGTGAAGCACAAAGATCATTCTATAAGATCATACTCAAAAGATATAAGTGAAGCACATGAAGAATTCTATAAATCAAGGAAGGGCTATCTCATACTAGCACGGTTCTTAAAGAAAAAAAATAAAAACACAAGGGACACAAATCATGTGAATGAAACAAGAACCGAGGAATACCGATAATTGTTGAAGAAGAAAGATGGGATGCCAACCGGGGCATCCCCAAGCTTAGATGCTTGAGTATCCTTGAAATATTTACTTGGGGTTCCTTGGGCATCCCCAAGCTTGAACTCTTTCCTCTCTTTATTCTTCTCATATTGTTAGCTCATCGGCTTCGAACACTTCATCCACACAAAACTTTAACAAAAACTTTGTGAGATCCGTCAGTATAATAAAGCAAATCACTACCTTTAGGTACTGTTGCAAACTTATTCCAATTTCATATTAGAACTTTATATATTGTATTCCAACTTCACCATGGTTCATACTCCCCTATACTACCCATAGATTCATCAAAATAAGCGATCAACACATAGAAAACAGAATCTGTCAAAAACAGGACAATCTGTAGTAAGCTGGAAGTTTAGTAAACTTCTGTAACTCTAAACAAATTCAAAACAAAATATGACAATTTGTACAGAAGTAATGTGCAAAAAGTCTCAGACCCATTTGACCTTCGAGTAAAAAAATGTAAAATCACGCGCTACAGCCAAAGTTTCTGTTTTTGTTCTACACATAGAAAACAAGCAATCTAATCATCCTAAAACCAAAGCTTGGCACATTAATTTTATAAATCAATGGATGTATACAAGGGGATAATTATTTACAGAGAAACTTCCATGAAAAATTCTACATTGTTTCTGTGAGCATGAACACAAGTGCTCAAGGTCGACCCTCACTTCTTCAATGCATAACTTTCCAATGACTTCTCTTTTTGAAAAACTTTTTAGGCATAAGAGGCAAGTATTTTTTTTGTATTTTCATTCTTTAAAAAAATTGTATGTTTCACCCACAACTAAACAGAAACAAAAAGGAAAAAAAATCTATTTAGTGAAGAAAGCAAACAAGCACACACGAGAATATCAACCCCACGCTATTGCTCCCCGGCAACGGCACCAGAAAAGAGCTTGATGGTCCCCAAGTGCAGGGAATCATCGTAGCAATTCCCAATGGTGGAAGTGATAAGTATGGAGTTTTGAACCCACAAGGAGCTAAAGGTAAGGTCAATATTCTCTCAAGTCCTATCTGCCACTGATACGACTCTACGTACACTGAACGTTTGCTTCCAACTAGAAACGAGAAATAAAACTACGTCGTGGGTATGCAGAGGATAACTTTGCATGATATCGGAGAGCTAAAATATAAAAGTAGGTGCTATTATCATAAAGTTAGAATATATGTCTTATGATGCACAAACAAGTATGATGCATGTCCGGTTTAAATATGCATGGCATGGCAAAGTGCAACAACAACACTACAAGTTAAGTGGAGCTCAATATGCAATGAGTTGCATATTGACAAAACACCATATTTTATTTATTTAGTTTGATCTCGATTATGAACCCAACAAGTTGAATTGTTTTTTTAGCATGGCAAGAGGTGAAGCATAAGTAAACTAGCTATCTAGTCATTTTAAATGAGGTCGGAAATAACAACAACTATTCCGGAAAAACCCCACATGTCATTTAGCAATTTTAATGCAAACAACAATTTAACCATTTAAATGTTGTTATCATGATGCGGATGACATTTTCAAGTTTTTATGCAAATTTTAGTTAGAATTTGACATAAGAGATATGAAGCAATTGTCACCGTGGTGGAAAGAAAGTGTGCCACGGCGACGATCCGAAAATGATGCCACGGCAACATCTCGGTTCTGGCAACTTGTTGAGAGACCGGTGCAAAAGAAAGGTGGCGTGAGCGTGTCATACAAGAAATAGGTGGGGTGATCCCATTAACCGGGTTCCCACAAGTCGGTGACAAAGCAACGAAGGTCAACGTGCAATGACAAATGGGCACGGTGCAACACGGGGTGCAACTCATACAACAAGCATACGTTCACGTGCGTCGCCTCGGCTGTATACCTTCGCAGCAAGTGTTTCGAGGTGGATCGAGCGAAGTAGTGGAAGTAGCCGTTCACATTCCATAATGTTCAGGTCATCGATAGGGGTACTTGTCGCATCGTCGGGCGTAGTGGTACTTGACGGTCGTTGAATATCGTGGTACTCGGGGTCTCGACGACGGTAGTGGTACTCTTGTCGTAGAGGGACTTGGCGCAAAGCACGTCGACGGTAGTTGTACATGGGTCTTCGGCGACGGTAGTTGTACACATTGGCGGTAGTGGAACTTGACCAATCCACGCAAACAGTGCTTGTTTGGGCATCGGTCTTCATGAAGGTGTATGTCGGGGGAAACTGTCCTCCCACGAGCACCTATGGGGCCGGAGCCCCTTCTACGTTGCGGTAAAGGAGCGGAGGGAGCACGAAGAGGAGATCGAGGAACACACGCGGGCAGTTTACCCAGGTTCGGGCCGCGCGGACGCGTAAAACCCTACTCCTGCTTGGATTGTATTGAGTTCTTGAGCTCGGGAGCTTGAGGAGCTAGCTACACCGAGCAAGAGAGTTGTCTAGGTTCCGAACCATTTCTACGTTGTGCATGGGCCTCCTTTTATAGCTCAAGGGGTCACCGACAGGTGTCAACGTAGAGGAGGGTAAAAATGTAACTTTGGTGGTAGTTGTAACAGTGCGGGAACAGTGCATGAACAGTGGATGAACAGTGGTCTTCACCTAACCTTGACAGTGGGGGACAAGGGCATTAAATGCCCGTCACCGTCGACCCCAAAAGCGCCCGTCCATGCTTCTCCGTTCGCCACGGCGGTAGCCTCGTCACCGTGGCGTGCCACCGTGTCCCCCAGGCTGCACAGCCATCCGCCACGCGTCCCTGGAAGGGCCCCAGGGTGGCGCGTGGGCCGATGAGCTGGAGCGTGGGCACACAGCGCAGGCTTCCCCCGGCAAGCACCTTGCCGGGGTCCTGATCTTGCCGGGCCTGGAAGCTTGTTGCTCCCCGGGTCCTGCCGGGGCGCAGGGTGCGCCGAGGCATGTCTTCTGAGATGCTGTCTTCTGGTCTTCCTGGCAAGCTTCTCTTGCCAGGGTCTTGTGTTAATGTGATAATCTTGAGCCTGGTGCGGCCTTCTCGGCAAGCTCCACTTGCCAGGGTCTTGGTCTTCTGACTTGTATACTTTGTTTTTGAATGGCTTCATAAGGACCGAAAAGGTTTTCCGGCGAGCACGTGGTAAACCCTGCCGCGGGAAGCTACTACTGCCCGTGCACAAGTTGGGGTACAAAGGTACCCCTATCTTAGTACACCGACAGGAGCCCCCGGGCCTGGGCCACACACGGTGCCGAGCGCTGTTGGGCCAGGCCCAAGACAGTGCACGGGCACGCGCGGCCTACGGCACGCCGAATCTCCTTCCGTCTCCGCCGCATCCCCCCCCCAACGGCACGCGTTGATTGCGGCGTCGTGGGGGAGATCGTGGCCTCGTTCTTTAATGGGAAATGCGGAGCGTCCCCCACTTCCCCCTTAAAAGCAGAGGAAGCAGGGGCAGTTTCCTCCTTCGTCTTCATTGCGTCTTGACTCTCCAGAAAACCTCCGCTGCTCCTTGCCTCCACCCCACCTCCGCCGTCTTCCGCATCCGCGGCGCCACCGAGCTCCTCGCCTCTTCCCTCGCCGCCTCCGCCATGGCCCCGAAGAGCGAAAAGGCGAAGGCGGACAAGGCCAAGAAGGAGAAGTCTGAGCAGGCGGCGAAGCTGGCCGCCCTGCGGAAGAGGAATGTGGTCTTCGCGCCGAGGCTTGGCGCGAAGGAGCTGCGGAACAAGTACTACCTCTTCTGGTCGGGGGAGACCAAAGCTCATCCCCGCACCAGAGCCTTCCCCGCCGTCGCCAGAGATATGTTTCCCGGCGGGTACTTCTTCTTCGCCGCTTTCTTCCATTGTGGATTGTGCCTTCCGTACTCGGAGTTCTTTTGCGACATTATGAACACATATGGCCTCCACCTCCTAGACTTTACCCCCAACGCCATCCTTACGATGGCTGTTTTCGCACATCTGTGCGAAAACTATGTTGGGATCCATCCAAACGTAGCACTCTTTCGCCATTTCTTTATGCCCAGAGTAGAGGCTGGCGCTCCCCTCTCCGGCGGCATCTCCTGGATCTTCCGGTTGAACAAGAAGGATTCATACCTGAAGGGAGAACTCCGCGGCAAGTGGGAAGAATGGCGTGCAGATTGGTGTTGGGTAGTGGAGGATAAGCCGGAGCCCTTCACTGCGCCGCGCACAACAGCCATAGTGCGCGGCAGGAATTGGAGCGAATTGGACCCAGAGGACAATAAGCTCAGTATTGCCCTCGTCAGGATTATCCGTCTCCGGGTAGCTAATCTGACCATCGGAGAGGTTGGGGCAGATTTCCTCCGCCGCCGCATCGCCCCTTTACAAGAAAGGAAAAGGCCCGCCTGGGAATTTGGCAATGCGGCGGATATCATGAGGCTGCGCCCTGGATTAAACTTCAATTTCACTGCTTTGGAGCTGAAAGGAATGGTCCGAGAGCTCTTCAAGCATGACCCAGCTCATCCAGAGTGGTTCAGACCCGCCAAGGGAGTGGTGCCATTGTGCAACAGCACCGCCTGTGATTCCTTGTGCGCAATGATGCCGGAGTGCGTCTCCCATGGCATCGTCCCCACCTGGATCGAGCCTCCGCCGGATACTGTGCTGAGCTTCTTCGACAACTTAGTTGAGACGCCCAAGAACACCGAGGAGAACAAGGGGCTCACCCGGGCCACTACGGCGCGGGACATAGCTTACATTGCTTCCAGGATGGAAGAGGCCGCCGCAGCTGCAGCGGCGGGAGATTTTGGATACACCGTGGACGATGCAGAGGCCGCGAACGTGTTGAGCCAAGCAGAGGAGGCTGAGATCCTCAGGTTGCTTAAGCTTCCGCCCGAAGAGTTTGCCGGGGTTCCTTCCCTGAGGCTTTCCGGGATACCCGGGGTTGTGAGCGAGGCCGCCGCAGGGAGCGAGGTTGCCGGAGGGAGCGGAGCCGCCGGAGGGAGCGGGACCGCCGGAGGGAGCGAAGCCGCCGGGCGTGGCGCTGGGCCCAGCGAACCTGCCGGGGAGGAGGAGGAGGACGTCGTGGCCGATGAAGACACCGGTGGATCTCTGGGACTTGACGACGATGCCTCCTCGTCCTCAGAGAACTCCCCGCCTCCGGCAAGTCCTACGCAACCACCGAGGAAACGCCTCCGCAAGGTGGCCACGACGACGAGGCCGCAGACGCCTAGACAGCAGCCTGCGCGCCGGGCGACGCGCGCCACCAGGGCGAGCCAAGCCACGACGGAGGAGGTGCCCCGCGCGCCAGCGCCAAGCGGAGGGGGATCTTCCCGGAGCGGAACGGCCGCTCCTCCTGCTCCTCGGGCCTCGGCGTCAACGGAGGCTGGGTCTTCGCAGCCCATAGCCCCGGAGACCGCCAAGCGCCCGAGGGAGCCTTCTCCTCCCGCTCCTCGCGCGGGAGCATCTCAGGTGGAGTTTGACTTCTTCGCCCTCAGCTCCGATGACGACGAGGAAGAGGAGTAAGTACTTGCCATTTATAACTTCTTTGACTTTGTCTTGGTTTTCCTTGCTGATTCTGATCTTGTTTTTGTTTTGCTTTCAGGTCCCTGGCCCAGCGGATGGCGAAGAGGGCCAAGATCCCTGTGGTCGAGGTTGAAGACGACTCGCCTGCCACGGCGACTGGGGACGCGCCAGCGGCGAACTTGCCGGATCAACCCGCTGCTCCGAGGAGCAGCCCCCAGCGCAGCCCCCAGCGTAAGTCTGGTCTTGAGTTTTCTGTTTGTCGGGCGCGCTTGAGGTTTTTGTTAGTACTAATATCTTGTTGCCTTGTTTGTCTTGTGCAGAAGTGGAGCCGCAGCCGCAGGAGCGCTCGGAGACTGCCCCCGACGAGCTACATGTTCCACCCTCCCCGCCAAGGGCGAGCTCCCCGGCGAGGGAGAGCGCTCCGCCAAGGACGGGTACTCCGCCAAGGGCGAGTACCCCGCCAAGGGCGAGCAGCCCGACAAGGGTGAGCACTCCACCGAGGGTGGGTGCGGGCGGCCCTCCGCCAGCAGGGGCCACCACTCCCCCGCCAAGGGTGGATTCCCCGGCGAGGGAGCCTGTCGTCGAAGAAGTCCGCGAAGGTAAGTCCTTGCAGCTTTTCCTTCTTGAACTTGTCTTTTTGGATATTTGCTTGACCTTTTCTTTTCTTTTTCTTCTGCTAGATCCTCCTGCACCGGAGCGGATGGAGACGGAGACCACCGGCGAGGAGGGCGCGCAAGGCGACGGTGGCAACGCCACTGCCACTGAAGGTATGGCCGGAGCCGACGAGCCTGCCGCTGAGGAGACCGCCCCGACCGCAGACGCCGCGGCTGGGGAGGGGGCGGCGACCACACTGCTGGCCCGGAGGCAGCAGGAGCGTCGATCGCTGCACCGGCCGCCGACCCCTCCGCCTCCACGGAGCGGTCGGGCGTCTATCTTGAGGCCCCCAACGGGGTCTTCATACAAGTCCCGTGGGCGTCCTCGTCGCGAGCCCTCGAGGAGGGAGAGACCTATGATGGAGAGGTCCTCGCCTCCGCGGGGCTGAAGGTTGTTGAAGTGCTTGGCGGGAGCGACGAGCCCGAAGAGGAGAAGCTTCTTCGCCAGCTCCTGGCCCTGTACCGGGCCAGGCAGGCGAAACTGGAGTCCCGAGAAGCTCTCACCACCAAGGCCGGAGCTGATTTGGAGAAGCGCGCTGCAGAGCTCCGCGCCGCCAACCAGGCGGCCCTCCGCAACTTGGCGGAGGAGCGCGAAGGGCTTGCCGAGGAGCAGCAAGCGTTCCTCCTTGAGAAGGCTGAGGCCGAGGAGCAGCAGCGATTGGCTGGTGAAGAGCTGTCCCGGCGAGAAGGAGCGCTCAACCAGCGGAAGGTCGACCTCGACGCCCACGAGGACGACCTCACCGCCCGGGAGCAGGCCATTGGCGGAGCCCTGAAGGAGGCGAAGGCCGCAGCAGCCGCCGCGGAGACCGCCAAGAAGGATCTTGAAGCCAAGGTGGAGCAGCTGGAGCGGTACCTGAAGGCAAGTGCGGACAGAATCACCGCGCTCAATGTGGAGCGGGAGAAAGATGCCCACACCAATTCTGACTTGCAGGTACGCCTCTCCAAGAAAGGCGACGAGCTCACTGCCGCCAAAGATTCTATCGCTGACTTGGAATTGAAGGTCTCTACTCTGACCGATTCGCTCGACGCTGCCCGGGATCGCGAGACGAAGCTGAAGGACGAGCTCCGCAAGGAACGAGGCCTGGTGGAGAGCGCCGCCGTCTCGGCGAATCAGTTCAGCCGGGCAGTGGAGCAATGGACTAACGATCTGGTCACCTCCGCCGCCAACATTGACAAGGAGATGATGGCTCTGAGGGCGGAGCACCTCGTGTATTCTCCCGACGAGGCCCTCCCCCACAACGCCAGGTTAAGTCTCTTCTTCAGGGGAATCGCGCCGGGGCTTGCACGGCTGCGGGAGAAGCTCCCCGCGCAGTTGGCCGACGAGTCGCGTCGGCTCTGCGCGGGCACCTTGGAGCGCGTCTTGACGAAGATTGTCTACCGCAACCCCAGCATCAACCTCACCAACGTCCTCCGTTCCTTGCCGGACGACGCTGACAAGGAGGCGTTGAAGGCGCAGGTCGCCCACATCGTCGTCAAGGTGAACAAAGTCACTAGGCGTGAAGGCGACCGCGTAGATTAGATTTCTTCCTTTCTGTTTCCTTTGCCGCTGCAAATCATGTTATGGACATGAATCGATTAGTTATTGCGGCAAGTTATCCTTGTAATATACAGTCTTATTTTGATCAGCCAATGCAGTGTTATCTCCCTTGCTTTGGTCCTTTACTTTGTATGCTTTTTACCCTACGCTTTTAGGGAACTTGCCGGCAAGGGGCCCTTGCCGCGAGCGCTGAGTGCTGGACTCTAAGAAGCCTGCTGGCAAAGGCCTTGTCGGCAAGCAACCTCGCCTCAGCTAGTCGCAACACACTCAGCTTGCTGAGCGAACTCGAAAATGAAGTAAGGGCGCGACACTTGTCGCAGCTCTCTTAAGTCGTTGAGCGTGCTCGAAAACAAAGTAAGGGTGCTGCTAGCCACGGGTAGGTTCCTCCGCGCACAGGTTTTCCATGCAAAGTGAGGTTGTTCTAGGAAGACAACTAAAATTTAAAAATTTGAACTGCTCAAATTCTAGTGACTTAGCTTTCATAGATTGCTTGTCCTCCGACAAGGCTTCTCTTTCTTGAACAGCACTTGGTTCATCCTTCACCTCCTTCCCCCCCGGCAAACTTGTGCGCGAGGAATGTTCCTTCTGCTTAAGAGGGAAAGAAAAAGAGGAGGAAAAACAAGTATATAGCTTTTCGGCTTGCTACTGCTTACCGGGGATGTGCGTTGCACAGAGTGCCAAACAATGCATGCTAATAACAAAGAAAAGCATGGAAATGGCAAATAGTGCGAAACACAAAAGCTTTACTGATGCACGGGTTCTGCGCCTGGCTTTGTACAGAGGTTTACATGCAACAGCGGCAAGACTTGTACAAAAGGTGGTTGCCGGAGTGGATCACGGCAACCGCGCCTTATGGGTGAAACTTGCGAAGATGCTCTATGTTCCAGGAATTGCTCACCGGTAAGCCTTCTTCGGTCTCAAGGCGGACAGCTTCGGGCCTTGTGACTTGTCTCACCCGATAAGGGCCTTCCCACTTCAGCGTCAACTTGTTGGAATTCTTGGCGGACTGAACACGCCGAAGAACAAGGTCGCCTTCCTCGAGACTCCTGGCCTTAACCTTGCGGCTATGATAGCGGCGCAAGGCTTGCTGGTATCGAGCAGCTCGTACAGCAGCCTGGAGACGTTCCTCCTCAAGGAGCAGTGCATCATCTTGTCGCACTTGCTCTTGCTCGAGCTCATCATAAGAGAGCACTCGAGGAGATCCGTATACGAGTTCCGTGGGGAGAACTGCCTCTGCTCCGTAGACAAGAGCAAAGGGTGTCTGTCCGGTGGCCCGACTTGGTGTCGTTCTGATTGACCAAAGAGCCGCCGGCAACTCCTCTATCCAGTTTCTTCCGCACTTGCGCAGCCTGTCGAAAGTTCTTGTCTTGAGTCCGCGCAGCACTTCAGCATTGGCCCTCTCCGCTTGACCATTGCTCCTCGGGGGAGCAACAGAAGCGAAACAGACCTTGGCGCCAAGGTCTTGGACGTACTGCATGAAGGTGCGACTTGTGAACTGTGTGCCGTTGTCGGTGATGATCCTGTTAGGGATTCCGAAACGGCAAACAATTGACCTGAAGAACCTGACTGTTGACTGTGCTGTCACCTTTCTCACTGGTTCCACTTCTGGCCACTTTGTAAACTTGTCGATTGCAACGTACAAGTATTCAAAGCCCCCGACAGCGCGGGGAAAGGGGCCGAGGATATCGAGCCCCCAGACCGAGAAGGGCCAGGACAAAGGAATCGTCTGGAGAGCTTGAGTTGGCTGATGAATTTGCTTTGCATGGAACTGGCATGCTTCACACTTGGTTACTTGTGCAGTTGCATCTTGGAGGGCTTCTTGCCAAAAGAACCCTTGCCGGAATGCCTTCCCGGCAAGTGCCCTTGCGCCAATGTGGTGGCCACATATGCCTCCATGTATCTCTGCCAACAGCTTCTGTCCATCTTCTCTGGAAATGCACTTCAACCGGACACCATTGAGTCTTTTTCTGTACAGTTCGTTGTCCACGAACTGGTACATACTCGACTGCCTGGTTATTTTCTCTATCTCTTCTGGCTCGTCGGGAAGTTCTCCAGTTTGCAGAAAACAGACGATTTGATGTGCCCATGCCGGAGCTCGAGGCTCAATGGCAAGGACTAAAGGCATGAGGGCCGCTGCGGGAACCCCAGCTTCTACGGCAAGAACCTCTGGTTCTACCGGAGCTGATGGTCCCCCGGCAAGCCTGCCGGGGCAAGGCTCGTCGGGAACGCTTGCTTCAACTGTACAGACCCTTGGGTCTGCAGGAGCAAACTGTTCCTCAGCGTTTTGGTTGTTGATCTTGGGGACCTTGGCGGCGGCTTCAGGAAGATCCGCCGGCAAGTAGTCGCCGGAGACCAACTTTCTCTTCTTGTTCTGCCCAACTGATGGTGTAACGGATGGTTGAGTTAACTTGAGCAGGAAGGTCCCTGGTTCCACAGGTAACTTCATCGCAGCACACTTTGAAAGGCCGTCCGCAATATCATTCTGAGCTCTCGGGACGTGCTCCATTTGCAGACCTTCAAAGTGTTCTTCAAGCTTCCTCACTTCATCTACATAAGCTTCCATCAAAGGGCTCTGGTAACTCTTATTCACTTGTCGGACTACCAACTGTGAATCTCCCTGCACAATCAACTTTTTGATCCCAAGCTCGGCCGAATCCTGAGGCCGGCAAGCAAACCTTCATACTCAGCAGTATTGTTTGTCGCTTGTTCCTTTGGAAAGTGCATCTGGACAACATACTTGAGGTGCTCTCCGGTGGGCGCTATGAGTACCACGCCGGCACCGGCGCCTTGCAGCGAGAAAGCACCATCAAAGTACATTACCCATTCGCTGGTCGCTTCTTGTACGGGGACGCTTGTCTCTTGGACTTCTTCATCTGGTGTTGGGGTCCATTCAGCTATGAATTCTGCCAAAGCTCTGCTCTGTATGGTTGAAGTACTTTCGAACTTGAGACCAAAGCTCGACAGTTCCAGTGCCCACTCGACGATCCTGCCTGTTGCTTCAGGATTTTGCAATATCCTTTTCAACGGAAAGCGAGTGACCACTGTTATGTCGTGTGCTTGGAAGTAATGGCGCAACTTTCTTGAGGCCATGAGGAGGCCGAAAAGCAACTTCTGCACCCCAGAGTATCTTGATCTAGCCCCCTGCAAGAGGGAACTTACAAAATACACTGGGCGCTGCACCATCCTTCTTCGCACTTCTCCTTGCTCCTGCGCAGGGTTGTCTTTGTCGGGGCCAGAGCTTGCCGGTGGAGCCCCCTGCTTGTCGCTGGATTCGCTTGCCGGAGGTGTGGGCTCTTCCTCTGCCTCCCTTTCCGCTACCAACGCAGCACTAACCACTTGATTGGTTGCCGCTAAGTACAGCAGCAACTTCTCTTGTGGTTTAGGTGCGACAAGTATTGGAGTGGAGGACAGGTATCCTTTCAAATCCTGCAGCGCTGCCTCCGCTTCCGGAGTCCATTTCGTAGGACCTGCCTTCTTCAAAATTTTAAAGAAAGGCAAGGCGCGTTCTGCAGATTTTGAAATGAACCTGCTGAGGGCAGCCTCACAACCAGCAAGTCTCCTTACGTCCTTGACGCGCTTCGGGGCTTCGATCTACTCAATGGCTTTTATCTTGTCGGGATTAGCTTCAATCCCCCTCTGAGACACAAAGAACCCGAGAATCTTGCCGGAAGGGACTCCGAAGACGCACTTCTCGGGGTTCAACTTAAGCTGGATCTTGCGCAGATTTGCAAATGTTTCTTCCAAGTCTTGGATTAGGGTATCTTTGCTCTTGCTCTTGACCACTATGTCATCCATGTAAGCTTCTACATTTCTGTGGATCTGTGGCTCAAAAGCAGTGTGCACCACCCTTGCAAATGTTGAGCCTGCATTCTTTAATCCAAAGGGCATGCGTATGAAGCAATATGTGCCGCATGGAGTAATGAATGCAGTCTTCTCTTCATCTTCCTTGGCCATGAATATCTGATGGTAACCTGAGTATGCATCAAGGAAGGAAAGCAGCTCACATCCAGCGGTGGAGTCAACAATCTGGTCAATGCGCGGCAAGGGAAATGGATCCTTGGGACATGCTTTATTCACATCAGTGAAGTCTATACAAAGTCTCCACTTCCCGTTGGCCTTACGCACGACAACTGGATTTGCTAACCACGTGGGATGCATCACGCCTCTAACCAGGCCTGCTGCTTCTAGCTTCTTTATCTCTTCGGCGATGAATTCTTGGCGCTCCACGGCTTGCTTCCTGACCTTCTGCTTGACGGGCCGCGCATGAGGACAAACAGCAAGCTTGTGCTCAATCACCTTCTTGGGAACGCCGGGGATGTCAGATGGTTGCCACGCAAACACATCGACATTCGCCCACAGGAAGGCAACGAGCGCACTTTCCTATTTGTTGTCGAGTGTAGCACTGATGGTGAAGGTACCACCAGTGTCGTCCTCCTTGGCGGACACCTTCTTGGTTGCCGGTGGAGCGGCCATCCCCTTCTTGCACTTGCCGGTGGAGCTCGATGGAACGTCCTCGACGGCAGCGCAGCACTCCGAAGAGGTGCGTTTGCCGGAGTGGGCCCCAGAGCTCTTGGCGGACTTGGTCTTGGTCTTCCCCCCAGGAGCTTCAACGGCAAGTGTGTTGCTTTCCGCTGCGGGTGCTCCATCCCGGTATATCTTGTCGGCGCAGATAAGCGCGTCCTTCTTGTCGCCAGGGACAGAGATGACACTTATCGGCCCCGGCATCTTGAGTACGTTGTAGGCATAGTGGGAAGCTGCCATGAACTTGGCGAGGGCAGGATGTCCAAGTATCCCATTGTATGGCAATGGGATATCGGCCACGTCAAAGGTTATCCTCTCCGTCCTGAAGTTGAGCTCCCCGCCAAAGGTCACTGGCAGAGTAATCTTCCCCTTTGGCTTGCTCCTCCCCGGGTTTATTCCTTGGAACGACCCGGTTTCTTCGAGCTCGCCGTCTGGGATCTGGAGTTTCTTGATCACAGCCGAGGAGATCAAGTTCACGCCGGCCCCACCGTCAACCAACATTTTGGTGACCTTGAGGTTGGGGATGGTTGGTGAGACCAACATCGGCAAGCACCCGACCGCCGTTGTGCGGTCAGGGTGATCCTCAAGATCGAAAATGATGGGCGTGCTGGACCACTTCAGCAGCCTGCGTGACTCGACGGGCGGCTCAGCTGCGTTTACTTCCCGCACCCACTGCTTGAGTTGGCGGTGGGAAGTATGCAGAGAGGCGCCTCCGTCGACACACAGAACTTCTGTGGCCTTCTGGAGCTCCTGCTCGCTGTTATCTCCTTCCTCCATGTCGTCGTCGTCATCTTCTTCCTCATCCTTATCGCGGCCCCGGGGAGGTCGATCACCTTGCCGCTGCTTGGCCTTGCCGCGGCGTCCTCCCCGGCCATTGAATGGCCGCTTCTTGCTTGGCTCTCCTCCACCACCTTGGGCCTTCTCCTTGTCGCGACGCTCATATTCAGCCTTCTGCTGTTCTACGAGGTACTCGACTCGCTTGCAATTCTGCAGATCGTGGCCCTTGGTGCGGTGGATCTTGCAATATTGCTTGTCGGAGCCGTCCTGCTTGTCGGTTGCCGCTACAGGGGCAGGTTCCTTGCCGGAACTGCCAGCCTGTGCCGTCTTGGCGGGAGCCTCCTTGCCGGACTGCTCGACGACTAGCACTTCCTTCCTCTTTTTTCTTCTGTTGTTTCGCCGCCGGCTCTTCTTTGTCGGGGCGGTGTCCTCGCTGTCGCTTCCTCCTGCGCCAGCATCCTCTCCGGGGAGTCTCCTCCCCTCTTCGGCGCGCGCGCACTTGTCGGCCAGAG
>LR738713.1:104514556-104527311 GCA_902687465.1 Secale cereale
CCCCCCCCCTCGCCGCCCCAGCCATGGCCCCGAAGAGCGACAAGGCGAAGAGCGACAAGGCGAGGAAGGAGAAGTCCGACAAGGCGGCGAAGCTGGCAGCCATGCGGAGGAGGATGGTGGTCTTCCCGCCGAGGCTCGGCGTGAGGGAGCTGCGGGACAAGTATTACCTGTTCTGGGAGAGGGAGACGAAAGCTCACCCACGCACCAGGGTCCTCCCCGCCGAAGCCATCGACCTGTACCCGGGAGGTTACCACTACTTTGCTCTGTTCTTCCATTGCGGTCTCTGTCCTCCGTATTCAGACTTTTTCTGCGATGTGATGAACACATATGGATTCCACCTTTTAGATTTCACCCCGAATGCCGTCCTCACTTTGGCCGTTTTCGCACATCTGTGCGAAAACTATGTCGGGGTCCACCCAAACGTAGCTCTCTTCCGCCACTTCTTCACACCTAGAGTAGAGTCCGGATCTCCACTTTCCGGCGGTATCTCTTGGATCTTCAGGCTCGGCAAGAAAGAGGCGTACTTGATCGGAGAGCTCCGCGGCAAGTGGGAAGAGTGGAGGGTTGATTGGTGCTGGGTCATGGAAGATGAACCCGAGCAGTTTACCTCGCCGCGCCGGACTGCAATAGTGTGCGGCAAGGATTGGAGTGACTTGGCCCCGGAGGACGACAAGCTGCAGATTGCCCTCACTAGGATCCTTCGCCTCCGGGCCGCCAACCTTACTGTAGGTGAAGTTGGGGCTGATTTCCTCCGCCGCCGCATTGCTCCTCTGCAGGAAAGGAAGAGGCCTGCCTGGGAGTTCGGCAATGTGGCAGACCGCATGAGGCTGCGCCCCGGGCTGAATTATAACTTCACCATCTTGGAACTCAAGGGGATGGTCCGGGAGCTATTCAAACATGACCCCAAGCACAAGGAGTGGTTCACCCCATCCCGGGGAGTAGTTCCGTTGTGCAACAATACTGCTCTTAGTGCCATCCGTGCGGCAATGCCTGAGTGTGACTCCCACGGGGTTGTTCCTACTTGGCTGACGCCTTCAGAGGAGACCGTGCAGACCTTCTTCGACAGCCTGGTTGAACGGCCACGCAACCCCGAGGAGAAAAAGGGCCTCACCCGGGCGACCACCGACCGGGATTTGGCATACATAGCCAACATGATGGAGGAGGCCGCCGCAGCGGCGGCCGCGGGTGAGTTTGGGTACACCGTGGAGGAAGCGGAAGCAGCGGACGCGGTGAGCTAGGCCGAGGAGGAGGAGATCCTCAAACTGCTGAGGCCCGCGGGAAAGCTTGCCGCGAAGCTTGCCCGGGAGTCGGCCGGGGAGCCTGCCGGGACGAGCGAGGCTGCCGGGCAGGGCTCCGAGTCCAGTGAGCCCACCGAGGAGGACGCCGAATCGGGCGATTCTGACGAAGACTCGGGCGGGTCACTGAACCTCGACGATGCCTCCTCATCCTCAGAGAACTCTCCGCCACCACCAAGTCCCCCGCCACAGCCGAAGAAGTGCCTCCGCAAGACCATTGAGACGGCGAGGCCACCGGCGCCCCGACAGCAGCCGAAGCGTCGTGCGACGCATGCCACCACGACGAGCAAGGTCGTCAAGGAGGCGTCCCGTGTCCCAGCGGCAAGCGGAGGGGGATCTTCCCAGAGCGGTTCTGGTGTTCCTTCCGCCCCTCGGTCCTCGGGGACGACCGGAGCGGGGTCTTCACAACCCACGGCTCTGGAGCCCGCCAAGCGCCCGAGGGAGCCTTCTCCTCCAGCTCCTCGCGCTGGAGCACGCGAGGCGGAGTTTGAATTCTCCGCCCTCAGCTCCGATGAAGAGGAGGAAGAGTAAGCACTTGCAATTTCTATTTCATTTGATTTTTGTTGCTTTTGTCTTGATTTCTCTTGCTTGGTTCTGATCTTGTTTGGCTTCCAGGACCTTGACCCAGAGGATGGCGAAGAGGGCCAAAATCCCTGTGGTTGACCTCGAGGACGACGAGCCCGTCGCAGCGGTGGGTGACGCGCCAGCGACAAGCTTGCCGGACCAGCCTGCTGCTCCGGAGAGCAGCCCCCAGCGCAGCCCCCAGTGTAAGTCCTTTGTTCACTTTTCTGCTTGATGGGTGCGCTTGAACTTGTCCTTGCTAACATCTCGTTTGCCTGTTGTCTTGTGCAGAATGGAACCACAGCCGCAGGAGCACCAAGAGGCCGCCCCCGACGAGCCACTTATTCCACCCTCCCCGCCAAGGATAAGCTCCCTGGCGAGGGACAGCGCTCCGCCGAGGATGGGTACTCCACTAAGGGCGAGTACCCCGCCAAGGGCGAGCACCCCGACAAGGGTGAGCACCCCGCCAAGGGAAGGCGCCAGCGGCCCTCCGCCGGCGTGGGCTTCTACTACGCCGCCAAGGGAGAACTCCCCGGCGAGGGACCCCGCTACCGAAGAGGCCCGCGCAGGTAGCCCTTGTACTCTTCTTTTCTTGAATTCATCTTTTTTGGATATTTGCTTGAGGATTCTTTCTTTTCTTTTTCTTCTGTTAGATCCGCCTGCCCCGGAGTCGATGGAGACGGAGACCATTGCCGGGGAGGAAGTGCGCGGCGATGCTGGCGACGCCACCACCGCAGAAGGAATGGCCGGCGCCGACGAGCCAGCCGCCGAAGAGACTGCCCCGACCGCTGACGCGGCAGCTGGGGAAGGGACCGGCGACCGCACTGCTGGCCCTGAGGCCGCAGGAGCGCCGGACGCTGCGCCGGCCGCCGACCCCTCCGCCCCCACGGTTGGGTCGGGCGTCTATCTGGAGGCCGCCAACGGGGTCTTTATCCAAGTCCCGTGGGCGTCCTCATCAAGGGCACCCACGGAGGGGGAGACCTTCGACGGAGAAGTTCTCGCCTCCGCCGGGCTGAGGATTGTCGACGCGCCCGGCAGCAGCGACGAGCCCGAAGAGGAGCAACTCCTACGCCGGCTTCTGGCCTTGTACCGGGCCAGGCAGGCTAAGTTGGAGTCCCGGGAGGCTCTGGCTGCCAAGGCTGGTGTTGATCTGGAGAAGCGTGCCGCGGAGCTCCGTGCCGCCAACCAGGCGGCCCTCCGGAACTTGGCGGAGGAGCGCGAAGAGCTTGCCGGAGCGCACCAAGCGATCCTCCTCGAGAAGGCCGAGGTGGAGGAGTAGCAGCGACTGGCCGCCGAGGATATGTCTCGGCGGGAGGGAGAGCTTAACCAGCGGAAGGTCGACCTCGATAGCCACGAGGACGACCTCACCGCTCGTGACCAGGCCATTGGCGGGGCTCTGCAGGAGGCGAGGGATGCCACTGCTGCCGCAGAGACCGCCAAGAGGGATCCGGAGGCCAGGGTGGCGCAGTTGGAGACGGGCTTCAAGGCGAGCGAGGACAGGGTTGCCGCGCTCAACGTGGCGCGGGATAAAGACGCCCACACCAATTCGGAGCTGCAAGTCCGTCTCTCCGAGAAGGGCAAAGAGCTCAACGACGCCAAGGACTCCATTACAGACTTGGAGCTGAAGGTTTCCACCCTCACCGATTCGCTTGACGCCGCCCGGGATCGCGAGACGAAGCTGAAGGACGATCTCCGTGCTGAGAGGGCCTTGCTGGACAGTGCCGCCGTCTCGCAAAACAACTTCCAGCGGACGGTGGAGCAATGGACCGAGGAGCTCGTCGCCTCCGCCGCCAACATCGACAAGGAGATGGTGGCGCTGAGGGCGGAGCACCTCGTGTACTCCCCCAACGAGAGCCTCCCCCACAGCGCCAAGCTGAGCCTGTTCTTCAGAGGAGTGGCGCCGGCTCTCGCGCAGCTATGGGAGAAGATCCCCACCCAGCTGGCTGACGAGGCGCGCCGGCTTTGCATGGGTACTATGGAGCGGGTGTTGTCGAAGATCGTCTACCGCAAACCCGAGATCAACCTCAACAACGTCCTCCGGACCTTGCCGCCCGAAGCTGACCAGGAGGCGTTGAAGGCACAAGTCACCCATATCGTGGCCAAGGCGGGCAAGATCAAGAGGGTTGACGGAGACCGCGTAGACTAGGCTCCCTTCTTTCCGCTTCCCTTGCCGCTGCCGATTAAGTCATGAATAGTAGTTGGTTAGAACAGCGGCAAGTTATCTTGTAATATAACTTTATTTTGGGTAGTCAATGCAGTATTATCTCCCTTGCTTTGTTCCTTCACTTTGTAAGTTTCTTACCCTACGCTTTTAGGGAACTGGCCGGCAAAGGGGCCCTTGCCGCGAGCGCTGAGTACGGGACTCTTAGCAACCTGCTGGCAATGCCCTTGCCGGCAAGAAACCTTGCCGCAGCTAGTCGCAGCACACTTAGATTGTTGAGCGAACTCGAAAACGAAGTAAGGGCGCGACACTTGTCGCAGCTCACTTAAGCCGTTGAGCGTGCTCGAAACAAAGTAAGGGTGCGGCTAGCCACGGGTAGGTTCCTCCATGCACAGGTTTTCCATACAAAGTGTGGTGGTTCAAGGAAGACAACTAAGAATTTGAATTTTTGAATGTTCAAACTTTGTCAACTTATCTTATGTATTCTGTTTGCTTCTCGGCAAGGCTTTCCTTTCTTGAACAGCACTTGGTCCATGCCACTATCTCCTCCCCCCCGGCAAACTTGTGCGCGAGGAACACTTTTTCTGTTTAAGAGAGAAAGGAAAAGAGGAGGAAACACAAGTATGGAGCCTTGTGGCTTGTTACTGCTTACCGGGGATGTGTGCTGCACAAAGTGTCAGATGATACATGCAAGTAAAAGTAAAGGCATGAAATGACAAATGGTGCGAAGCACAAAAGTTTTACGGATGCACGGGGTCTGCGCCCTGCTTTGTACAAAGGTTTACATGCAACAGCGGCAAGACTTGTACAAAAGGTGGTCGCCGGAGCGGATCACGGCAACCGTGCCTCATGGGTGAAACTTGCGAAGATGCTCAATGTTCCAGGAGTTGCTCACCGGTAAGCCTTCTTCGGTCTCAAGGCGGACAACGTCGGGCCTTGTGACGTGTCTCACCCGATAAGGGCCTTCCCACTTCGGCGTCAACTTGTTGGAATTCTTGGCGGACTGAACGCGCCGAAGAACAAGGTCGCCTTCCTCGAGACTCCTGGCCTTGACTTTGCGGCTATGATAGCGACGCAAAGCTTGCTGATATCGAGCAGCTCGTACAGCAGCCTGGAGACGGTCCTCCTCGAGGAGCAGTGCGTCATCTTGTCGCAGTTGCTCTTGCTCGAGCTCGTCGTAAGCGGGTACTCGAGGAGACCCGTATACGAGTTTCGTGGGGAGAACCGCCTCTGCTCCATAGACAAGAGCAAAGGGTGTCTGTCCGGTGGCTCGATTTGGTGTCGTCCTGATTGACCAAAGAGCCGCCGGCAACTCCTCTATCCAGTTTCTTCCACACTTGTGCAGCCTGTTGAAGGTTCTTGTCTTGAGCCCTGGCAGCACTTCAGCATTGGCCCTCTCCGCTTGACCATTGCTCCTTGGGTGAGCAACAGAAGCGAAGCAGACCCTGGCGCCAAGGTCTTGGACGTACTGCATGAAGGTGTGACTTGTGAACTGTGTGCCGTTGTCGGTGATGATCCTGTTAGGGATTCCGAAACGGCAAACGATCGATCTGAAGAACCTGACTGCTGACTGTGCGGTCACCTTTCTCACTGGTTCCACTTCTGGCCACTTTGTGAACTTGTCGATTGCAACGTACAAGTATTCAAAGCCCCCGACAGCATGGGGAAAGGGGCCGAGAATGTCGAGCCCCCAGACCGAGAAGGGCCAGGACAAAGGGATCGTCTGGAGAGCTTGAGCTGGCGGGTGTATTTGCTTGGCATGGAACTGGCACGCTTCACACTTGGTTACTTGTGCAGTTGCATCTTGGAGGGCTTCTGGCCAGAAGAAACCTTGCCGGAACGCCTTCCCGGCAAGTGCTCTTGCGCCAATGTGGTGGCCACATATGCCTCCATGTATCTCTGCCAACAGCTTCTGTCCATCTTCCCGAGAAATGCATTTCAATCTGACACCATTGAGTCTTCTTCTGTATAGCTCGTTGCCGATGAACTGTTACATACTTGACTGCCTGGTAATCCTCTCTATCTCTTCTGGTTCTTCGGGAAGTTCCCCAGTTTGAAGAAAGCGGACGATTTGATGTGCCCATGCTGGAGCCTGAGGCTCAACAACAAGGACAAAAGGCATCAGTGCTGCTGCGGGAACGTCGGCTTCTACGATAAGAACCCGCGGCTGTGCCGGAGCTGAACGTCCCCCGGCAAGCCTGCCGGGGCAAGACTTGTCGGGAACGCCTGCTTCAACTGTACAGACCCTTGGGTCTGCAGGAGCAGACTGTTTCTCAGCAACTTGGTCGTTGATCTTGGGGACCTTAGCGGCGGTTTCAGGAAGATCTGCCGGCAAGTAGTCGCTGGAGACCAACTTCCTCTTCTTGCTTTGCCCAACTGATGGTGTAACGGATGGTTGAGTTAGCTTGAGCATGAAGGTCCCTGGTTCCACAGGTAACTTCATTGCAGCACACTTTGAGAGGCCATCTGCGATATCATTCTGAGCTCTTGGGACATGCTCCATCTGCAGGCCTTCAAAGTGTTCTTCAAGCTTCCTCACCTCATCGACATAAGCTTCCATCAAAGGGCTCTGGTAGCTCTTGTTTACTTGTCGGACCACCAACTGTGAGTCTCCCCTCACAATCAGCTTCTTAATCCCAAGTTCGGCCGCAATTCTGAGGCCGGCAAGCAATCCTTCATACTCAGCAGTATTGTTTGTCGATTGCTCCTTGGGAAAGTGCATTTGGAAAACATACTTGAGGTGCTCCCCGGTGGGTGCGACAAGTAGCACACCAGCACCGGCGCCTTGCAGCGAGAAAGCACCATCGAAGTCCATTATCCATTCCTTGCTTGCTTCTTCGACGGGGATGCTTGTCTCTGGGACCTCTTCGTCCGGTGTCGGGGTCCATTCTGCTATGAATTCTGCCAATGCTCGGCTCTGTATAGTTGAAGTACTCTCAAACTTGAGACCAAAGCTTGACAGCTATAGTGCCCACTCGATGATCCTGCCTGTTGCTTCTGGATTTTGCAATATCCTCTTCAACGGAAAGCGAGTGACCACCGTTATCTCGTGTTCTTGGAAGTAATGGCGCAGCTTCCTTGAGGCCATGAGGAGGCCGAAAAGCAACTTCTGCACCCCAGAGTATCTTGATCTAGCCCCCTGCAAGAGGGAACTTACAAAATAAACCGGGCGCTACACCATCTTCTTTCGCACTTCTCCTTGTTCCTGCGCAGATTTGCTCTTGTCGGGGCCAGAGCTTGTCGGGGAAGCCCTCTGTTTGTCGCTGGATGCGCTTGCCGGGGATGTGGGTTCCTCATCTGCCTCCCTCTCCACTACTAACGCAGCACTAACCACTTGATTGGTTGCCGCTAGGTACAGCAGCAACTTCTCTTTTGGCCTAGGTGCGACAAGTATTGGAGTGGAGGACAGGTACCCTTTCAAGTCATGCAGCGCTGCCTCCGCTTCCGGAGTCCATTTCATAGGACCTGCCTTTTTCAAAATTTTGAAGAAAGGCAGGGCGCGTTCTGCAGACTTTGAAATGAACCTGCTGAGGGCAACCACGCAACCAGCAAGTCTTCGTACATCCTTGACGCGCTTTGGTGCTTCGATCTGCTCGATGGCCTTGATCTTGTCGGGATTGGCTTCAATCCCCCTCTGGGACACAAAGAACCCGAGAAGCTTGCCGGAGGGAACTCCGAAGACGCACTTCTCGGGGTTGAGCTTGAGTTGTATCTTCCGCAGATTCTCGAAGGTTTCTTCTAGGTCTTGAATCAGGGTATCCTTGTCCTTGCTCTTGACCACGATATCATCCATGTAGGCCTCTACATTCATGTGTATCTGTGGTTCAAAAGCGGTGTGGACCACCCTTGCAAATGTTGAGCCTGCATTCTTCAATCCAAAGGGCATGCGTATGAAGCAATATGTGCCACATGGAGTAATGAATGCAGTCTTCTCTTCATCTTCCTCAGCCATGAATATCTGGTGGTATCCGGAGTATGCATCCAGAAATGAAAGCAACTCACATCCGGCCGTGGAGTCAACGATCTGGTCAATGCGCGGCAAGGGAAATGGATCCTTGGGACAAGCTTTATTCACATCAGTGAAGTCTATACAAAGTCTCCACTTCCCATTAGCCTTACGCACGACAACTGGATTAGCCAACCACGTGGGGTGTAGTACACCTCTAACAAGGCCTGCTGCTTCCAACTTCTTGATTTCTTCAGCTATGAACTCTTGGCGCTCCACCGCTTGCTTCCTGGCCTTCTGCTTGACAGGCCGCGCGTGAGGACAAACAGCAAGCTTGTGCTCAATTACCTTCCTGGGAACGCCGGGGATGTCGGACGGTTGCCATGCGAACACGTCGACATTCGCCCACAGGAAGGCAACGAGCGCGCTTTCCTATTTGGGGTCGAGCGTAGCACTGATGGTGAAAGTACCACCAGTGCCGTCCTCCTTGGCGGACACCTTCTTGGTTGCAGGTGGAGCTGCCATTCCTTTCTTGCACTTGCCGGTGGAGCTCGATGGTGCGTCCTCGACGGCAGCGCAGCACTCCGAAGAGGTGCGTTCGCCGGAGTGGGCCCCAGAGCTCTTGCCGGACTTGGTCTTATTCTTCCCCCCGGGAGCTTCAGCGGCAAGTGTCTTGCTGTCTGCCGCGGCTGCTGCATCCCGGTAGATCTTGTCGGCACAGATAAGCGCGTCCTTCTTGTCGCCGGGGACAGAGATGACGCTTATTGGCCCTGGCATCTTGAGCATGTTATATGCATAGTGAGAGGCTGCCATGAACTTGGCAAGCGCCGGACGGCCAAGTATCCCATTGTATGGCAATGGGATATCGGCAACGTCGAAGGTTATCCTCTCAGTCCTGAAGTTTAGCTCTCCGCCAAAGGTCACTGGCAGCGTGATCTTCCCCTTCGGCTTGCTCCTCCCCGGGTTGATCCCTTGGAATATTCCGGTTTCTTCGAGCTCGCTGTCGGGGATCTGCAGCTTCCGGATCACAGCAGAGGAGATCAAATTCAGGCCGGCCCCGCCGTCAACCAGCATCTTGGTGACCTTGAGGTTGCGGATGGTTGGTGAAACCAACATCAGCAAGCACCCGACCGCTGTTGTGCGGTCAGGGTGGTCCTCAAGGTCGAAGATGATGGGCGTGCTGGACCACTTCAGCAGCCTGCGCGACTCGACGGGTGGCTCAGCTGCATTCACTTCCCGCACCCATTGCTTGAGTTGGCGGTGGGAAGTGTGCAGAGAAGCACCTCCATCAACGCACAGAACTTCTGTGGCCTTCTGGAACTCCTGTTCGCTGTTATCTCCGTCATCCATGTCCTCGTCATCGTCTTCATCTTCATCCTTGTCGCGGCCCCGGGGAGGTCTGTCTCCTTGCCGCTGCTTGGCCTTGCCGCGGCGTCCTCCCCGGCCATTGAACGGCCGCTTCTTGCTGGGCTCTCCTCCGCCTCCTTGGGCCTTCTCCTTTTCGCGACGCTCGTATTCAGCCTTCTGCTGTTCTACGAGGTACTCTACTCTCTTGCAGTTCTGGAGGTCGTGGCCCTTGGTGCGGTGGATCTTGCAGTACTGCTTGTCGGAGCCATCCTGCTTGTCGGCTGCTGCTACAGGGGTGGCCTCCTTGCCGGAGCTACCAGCCTGTGTCTTCTTGGCGGCAGCCCCCTTGCCGGACTGCTCGACAACCAGTACCTCCTTGTTCTTCTTCTTCTTGCTGTTCCGCCATCGGTTTTTCCTTGCCGGGGAGGCATCCTCGCTATCCGTTCCTCCTGCTCCAGTATCCTCTCCGGGGAGTCTCCTCCCCTCTTCAGCACGGGCACACTTGTCAGCCAGAGCATAAAGCTCGCTGACGTCCCGGATCTTGGTCATCGCCATCTCTTACCTCATCCGGCGGTTACGCACGTTCTGGTGGAACGCGCTGATAACCGCGGCGGGGTGGACATCCGGGATGTTGTGCTGAACGCGGCTGAACCTTTGGATGTACTTGCGCAGGGACTCTCCCTCCTTCTGGGCGAGAATGTGGAGATCGCTCTCTTGGCCGTGGGGTTTGTGGCCGCCCGTGAAGGCGCCGACAAACTGGTGGCACAGATCTGCCCAAGAAGAGATGGAGTTCTCCGGCAAGTGCATAAGCCAAGACCTGACGTTTGGCTTAAGAACGAGCGGGAAGTAGTTCGCTAAGATCTTCTCGTCGCGTCCCCCGGCGGCCTGCACCGCAATGGTGTAGATGCTGAGGAACTCCGAGGGGTGTGTCTTGCCGTCGTACTTCTCGGGTACGTCAGGCTTAAAGTTCTTCATGCTGGGCCACTGGACTTGACACAGCTCTCGGGTGAACGCAGGGCAGCCTGCCGCGTACGACAAGTCGCCTGGTTCACCGGGCGCGTGCATGTCGACAGCAGTCCCAGCGCGCTGGTCGGACTGTCTTCGGGCTTCTCTTCGACGCTCGATACGAGTTCGAGCGTCCTCTTGTCGCCTGTCGTCAAGGACTTGGCGCTGATCGCGGCGAGCTCGCGGATCCGACGACGCCGTGGAGTCATCGTCGACGTTGATCCGTCGAGCCGGCGATTTCTGCTTTCGTGGCGGGGAGTGCACGGTAGTTGCACCCTCGGCGGTCTTGTCTCCATCGGCTTTCGCTTGGCTGACTTGCCGCGGCCGTGACGTTGCCGGCTGCTGCGGCGTGTCGTTGTTGGCGAAGGCGATGAGGCTCTAGATCGTAGCCCTCCAGTCTTCGGCCTTGTCCGCCGCTGGAGGGAAGTCGAGGAGCAGCTGAGCCCTAGCTAGGGCTTCTGCTGGAGAGGAGGGAAGCGGTGGCGAGCGGTGTGAGGAGCGAGATACGCTCGGACTTCTAACCGCGTTAGAAGGAGCATGTTCTCGCCCCGGCGACCGCGCCTTGCTCGTGCCAGGACGCTGGCCTTGAGCTTCCCGCGACCCGCCGGCTTGGCCACGTCCCAGCAAGCGTATGGTACCTCCGGTACCACGTCGCTGCTGTTCCGGCACCTCCTGAGAGGGACGTAGTGCGTGCACGGACGCCGAGGCTTTGGAGTTCGCCCGGTCGTCCGTCTTGTCCTTGGACTTGGTGGCGCCGTGAGTCTCCCCACCGGCGTCCACCCTTCCGCCGGCGTCTGCCCCACCAACCGTTGGTTCTGGTGGTGGTGGGATCGACGCGGACGGGCCTCCAACCTCCGAAGCCTTCTTCTTCGGAGGCATGCTGATGTAGTCGATGAAGCTGGCGAAGTTGGTGAAGTTGCTGAAGGTTGCGCCCGCGTGAGCGCGGGATCAGGTTCGCACAACCTCGACGCCCCCTACCTGGCGCGCCAAAGATGTCGGGGAAACTGGTCGCCCACGAACACCTATGGGACCGAAGCCCCTTCTACGGTACGGCAAGGGAGCGGAGGGAGCACGAAGAGCAGATCGAGGGGCACACGCAGGCAGTTTACCCAGGTTCGGGCCGCACGGATGCGTAAAACCCTACTCCTGCCTTGGTTTTGCTATTGAGTTCTCGAGCTCGGGAGCTTGAAGATCTACAGTACCAGCTACACCGAGCGTGGGAGTACTCAAGTTTCTGGAATCGAACCCCCTCTACGTTGTGCATGAGCCTCCTTTTATAGCTCAAAGGGGTCACCGACAGGTGTCAACGTAGAGGAGGGTAAAAGTGTAAAATCGGTGGTAGTTGTAACAGTGCATGAACAGTGTATGCACAGTGGTCTATACCTAACCCTGACGGTGGGGGACAAGGGCATTGAATGCCCGTCGCCGTCAGCCCAAAAGCGTCCGCCCGAGTGTCTCCGTTCGCCACGATGACGGCCTCGTCACCGCGGCTTGCCACCGTGTACCCTAGGCTGCACAGCCATCTGCCACGTGCCCCTGGAAGGGCCCCAGGGCGACGCGTGGCCAGATGAGCTGGAGCGCAGGCACACAGCGTAAGCTTCCCCCGACAAGCACCTTGCCGGGGTTGCTATCATGTCTGGCCCGGAAGCTTGTCGCTCTCCGGGTCCTTCCGGGGCGCGTGATGCGCCACGACAAATCTCCTGAGGTGCTGTTCTTTGGCCTTCCTGGCAAGCTCCTCCTGCCAGGGTCTTGTGCTGGAACGATAACCTTGAGCCCGGTGCGGCCTTCCCGGCAAGCTCCTCTTGCCGGGGTCTTGCCTCTTAACTTGAATACTTTGTTCTTGAATGGCTTCAAAGGGGTCCAGAGTGGGTTTTGGCGGGCGCGTGGTGAGCCAGACCACGGGACGCTGCTACTGCCCGTGCACAAGTCGGGACACTAAGGTACCCCTACTTTAGTACACCGACAACAACCGTTGATAAAATTGCTTCTATGTTTTCAAAATAAAAAGCTCTAGCACTTCAAGCACCAACTACTGAGAGCATGATTGTCATTCTGAGTGTAATGTGCATTCTCCCAAAGTAGCATTGTCTTTTGCATGATTGTGATATCGTTTATTCTGAAATCATTGTATCTAGTCATCACTTAAACCTTGAAGGTGCCCCTGCATTTATGTTTTGCATCACTAAAGGGGGCAAGCTAGATATCACTTTATCATATTTGCACATCATGTTCATTGCAAATCTTTTTGATGTTTCAGTTTCATGTTGTAAAACTTTCAGTCATTTGTGATTTTCTCATGAGGCAACTTAATTACTATAGAATCATTGTCTCAGTAAGCTTTTGTCATATGACTATGAAAAAGTCCTATATGGTTAATAGCATGTCACCACAGAAATTATTCTTGTTATCATTTACCTACTCGAGGACGAGCAGGAATTAA
>LR738713.1:104533563-104551829 GCA_902687465.1 Secale cereale
CTTTTCTATCAATTGCTCGACAGTAATTTGTTTACCCGCTGTATAATATCGCTATCATGAGAGAAGCCACTAGATAAAACTATGGCCCCCGGGTCTATCTCTATCATATTACTTTCTGTCAACTAGCCAATTTCTGCCGCCGTTGTTTATTTGCTTTCTTTACTTTCTGTTTCTATATCAAAAATACCAAAAATATTATCTTATCATCTCTATTAGATCTCACTCTCATAAGTGACCGTAAAGGGATTGACAACCCCTTATCGCGTTGGCTGCGAAGTTCTTATTTGTTTGTGTAGGTGCGAGGGACTGGCGCGTGGTCTCCTACTGGATTGATACCTTGGTTCTCAAAAACTGAAGGGAAATACTTAAGCTACTGTGCTGCATCTCCTTTTCCTCTTCGAGGGAATACAACGCAAGCTCAAGAGGTAGCAAGAAGAATTTCTGGCGCCATTGCCGGGGAGGCTTACGCAAAAGTCATATACCAAAAACCTATCACAAACCCTTATCCTTCGCATTACATTTATTTGCCTCTCGTTTTCCTCTCCCCCACTTCACCTTTGCCGTTTTATTCGCCCTTCCTCCGTCATGTGTTTCTCGTTCGTTCGCTTCTTGTTCGCTTGTGTGTGTTGGATTGTTTGCTTGTCACTATGGCTCAGAACAATACCAAATTGTGTGACTTCTCCAATACCAACAACAATGATTTTATTAGCACTCCGATTTCTCCTATTACCGATGCTTAATCTTGTGAGATCAATGCTGCTTTGTTGAATCTTGTCATGAAAGATCAATTCTCTGGCCTTCCTAGTGAAGATGCCGCTACCCATCTAAACAACGTTGTTGATATGTGTGATATGCAAAAGAAAAGGGATACGGATAATGATATTGTTAAATTAAAGTTTTTTCCGTTTTCACTTAGAGATCGTGCTAAAACTTGGTTCTCCTCTTTGCCTAGAAATAGTATTGATTCGTGGAATAAGTGCAAAGATGCATTTATCTCTAAGTATTTCCCTCCTGCTAAGATCATCCCTCTTAGAAATGATATTATGAATTTTAAGCAACTAGATCATGAGCATGTTGCACAAGCTTGGGAGAGAATGAAATTAATGATACGTAATTGCCCTACACATGGTTTGAATCTATGGATGATTATTCAGAACTTTTATGCTGGCTTGAATTTTGCTTCTAGAAATCTTTTAGATTCGGCCGCCGGAGGCACATTCATGGAAACTACCTTTGGAGAAGCTACCAAACTCCTAGATAATATTATGGTTAATTATTCTCAATGGCAAATCGAAAGATCTAATAGTAAAAAAGTGCATGATATCGAAGAAATTAGTGTTTTGAGTGGAAAGATGGATGAACTTCTGAAATTGTTTGCTGCTAAGAGTGCTTCTTCTGATCCTAATGATATGCCTTTGTCCACTTTGATTGAGAATAACAATGAATCTTTGGGTGTGAATTTTGTTCGTAGGAATAATTTTGGTAACAATGCTTATAGAGGTAATTTTAATCCTAGGCCTTTTCCTAGTAATTCCTCTAATAATTTTGGTAATTCCGACAACAACTCTTATGGAAAGATGCCTTCTGAATTTGAAACTAGTGTTAAGGAGTTTATGATCTCGCAAAAGTATTTCAATGCTATGCTTGAAGAGAAATTGCTTAAAGTTGATGAATTGGCTAGAAGTGTGGATAGAATTACTCTTGATGTTTATTCTTTGAAACTTAGATCTATCCCACCTAAGCATGATATCAATTAGTCTCTCAAATCCATGAGAATTTTCCATTGATGAATGCAAAGAAAGAACCGCTAGAATGCGTGCTAAAAGAGAAGATTATATTAAATCGTGTTCTTCTAGTTATCGTGAAAACAAAGATGAAGATGTGAAAGTTTTTGATGTGTCTCCTATTAAATCCTTGTTTTCTAGTTTTAATCTTGATGAGAATAGGATTGGAGATGATTCTGCTTTAAGGTGTCCCAATAATTCGGAGTTTTTAGATCTTGATGCTAAAATTGCTAAAAGTGGGGTTGAAGAGATTAAAACTTTGATGAACCCACTACTTTGGATTTCAAGGGATTCAATTATGATAATTTCTCTTTGATTGATTGTATTTCCTTGTTGCAATCCGTGCTAAATTCTGCGCATGCTTATAGTCAAAATAAAGCTTTCACTAAACATAATAGTTGATGCTTTGATGCAATCTTATGAAGAAAAACTTGAGTTGGAAGTTTCTATACCTAGAAAGCTTGATGAATGGGAACCTACTATCAAAATAAAAATAAAATATCATGAGTGCTATTCTTTGTGTGATTTGGGTGCTAGTGTCTCCACTATCCCAAAAACATTGTGTGATTTGCTAGGGTTCGATGAGCTTGATGATTGTTCTTTAAATTTGCATCTTGCGGATTCCATAATTAAGAAACCTATGGAAAGAATTAATGATGTTATTATTGTTGCAAATAGGAATTTGTGCCCGTAGATTTCATTGTTCTTGGTATAGATTGCAATCCTTCATGTCCTATTATTCTTGGTAGACCTTTCCTTAGAACGATTGGTGCAATTATTGATATGAAGGAAGGAAATATTAGACTCAAATTTCCGTTAAGGAAAGGCATGGAACACTTTCCTAGAAAGAAAATCAAATTACCATATGAATCTATCATGAGAGCCACTTATGGATTGCCTTCCAAAGATGGCAATACCTAGATCTATCTTGTATCGTGCCTAGCTAGGGGCTTAAAATGATAGCGCTTGTTGGAGGCAACCCAATTTTATGTTTTTTCTTTTGTTACTGTTAGGTAATAAATTTTTTATCTAGCCTCTGATTAGATGTGTTTTCATGTTTTGTTTAGTGTTTGTGCCAAGTAGAACCTTCGGTAGGACTTGTGTGAAGTTTATACGATATTGCTGTGAAAAACATAATCGTTCACGCTTGCTAAAGTAGTATTCATTTTTTACTGGAGCGTGATTTTTAGTTAATTATATTTTCTGCTGATTGGTAGACAAATTTCGCAAATTTACCAATTTAGTTTGAATTTTTTGGAGCTCCAGAAGTAGGCAAACCCAGCAGATTACTACAGACTGTTCTGTTTTTGACAGATTCTGTTTTTGTGTGTTGTTTGCTTATTCTGATGCATCTATGAGTAATATTAGAGGATATGAATCATAGAGAACTTGGAGTACAGTAGGTTTCACACCAATATAAACAATGAATTAATTCCTTGCTGTACCTTTGAGTGGTGGTTTGCTTTCTCTTACTAACGGAGCTCACGGGAATTTTTGTCTAAGTTTTGTGTTGTGAAGTTTTCAAGTTTTGAGTATTGCTTTGATGGACTATGGAACAACGAGTAGCAAAGTCCCAAGCTTGGGGATGCCCATGGCACCCCATGTAAATTCAAGATAATCAAAAGCCTAAGCTTGGGGATGCCCCGGGAAGGCATCCCCTCTTTCGTCTCCATCCATCGGTAACTATACTTGGAGCTATATTTTTATTCGCAACATGCTATGTGTTTTGCTTGTAGCGTCTTGTATAATTTGGGTCTTTGCTTGTTAGTTTGCCACAATCATCCTTGCTAGACACACCTATTGGAGAGATTAAAATATGCCCTAGAAATTATTAGAACACTATATGTGCTTCACTTATATCTTTTGAGTTGAATAGTTTTTGCTCTAGTGCTTCACTTATATCTTTTAGAGCACGGTGGTAGTAATATTATGTAGAAATTGTTGAACTCTCATGATTCACTTATATCTATTTGAGAGTCTATTAAAACAGCATGGTAAAGTATTTAGGCTAGATAAACTAGTCTTCACATGATAAACATCCAATGTCAATGTAGTAAAAAAATCACATCAAGTGCATTGAATAGAAAGAAATGTTGGATGCTTGATAATTGTTTTGAGGCATGAGGATAGTGATATTAGAGTCATGCTAGTGGAGTGATTATGAAATTGAGAAATATTTGTGTTAAGGTTAGTGATTCCCGTAGCATGCACGTATGGTGAACCGTTGTTTGACTAAGTTAAAGCATGAGGTATTTGTAGAGTGTCAACCTTTGTGTGGAGGTCGGGAGTGCGCGCTGGTTAAATCCTACCAACCTCCCCCCTAGGGGCATGCGTTGATTGCTTTGTTTTGATGACTCGTAAATTTTTGCAATAAGTATATGAGTTCTTATGACTAATGTTGAGTCCATGGATTATACGCACTCTCACCCTTCCACCATTGCTAGCCTCTCTTGTACCGCGCAACTTTCGCCGGTGCCATAAACCCACTATATATCCTTCCTCAAAACAACCACCATATTTTTCCTCAAAACTGCCACCATACCTACCTATCATGGAATTTCCATAGCCATTCCGAGATATATTGCCATGCAACTTTCCACCGTTCCGTTTATATGACACGTGTCATATTTTCATATTGCCATGCATGATCTTGTAGTTGACATCGTATTCATGGCAAGGCCACCATGCATAATCTTTTCATACATGTCACTCTTGTTTCATTGCACATACCGGTACACCGCCGGAGGCACTCACATAGAGTCATACTTTGTTGTTGTAGTA
The DNA here is from genome assembly GCA_902687465.1 of Secale cereale. Taxonomy (NCBI): domain Eukaryota; kingdom Viridiplantae; phylum Streptophyta; class Magnoliopsida; order Poales; family Poaceae; genus Secale; species Secale cereale. The sequence goes on from LR738713.1 coordinate 104,538,129, forward strand.
TCGAGTTGTAATTTCGTGTTGTAATGAAAGTGTGAGGATCATCATTATTAGAGCATTTTCCCATGGGAGGAAAGGTTGAATCTATAAAGCCCCTCCGCAAAAAAAAAGGCCAAAGAAAAAAAAAGAAAGTCCCAAAAAAGGGAAAAAAAGAAAAAAAAAGAAAAAAAGAAAAAAAGGGACAATTGCTACTATCTTTTTCCACACTTGTCCTTCAAAGTAGCACCATGTTCTTCATTGTAGAGAGTCTCATGCTTAGTCACTTTCATATACTAGTGGGAATTTTCGTTATAGAGCTTGGCTTGTATATTCCAACGATGGGCTTCCTCAAATGCCCTAGGTCTTCGTGAGCAAGAAAGTTGGATGCACACCCACTAGTTTCTTTTGTTGAGCTTTCATTCATATTTAGCTCTAGTTCATCCGTTGCATGGCAATCCCTACTAACTCACATTGATATCTATTGATGGGCATCTCCATAGCCCGGTGGTACGCCTAGTCAATGTGAGACTATCTCCCTCTTTTTGTCTTCTCCACAACCACCTCTATTCCACCCATAGTGTTATATCCATGGTTCACGCTCATGTATTGAGTGAAAGTTGAAAGGTTTGAAAAGATAGAGCATGAAAACAAATGCTTGGCTGAAATCGGGATTGTACATGATATGAATATTCTGTGTGATAACAAGGGAGGATAACCAACACTATATGATTTTGTAGGGATAACTTTCTTTAGACATAGTATTTTGAGAAGACATGATTGCTTTGTTAGTATTGCTTGAAGTATTGTTATTTCTTGTGTCAATATAGACTTTTATCTTGAATCCTTCAAATCTGAACATTCATGCCATAATTAAGAGAATTACCTTGAAAAACTATATTGGTTAGCATTCCACATCAAAAATTCTTTCTTTATCATTTACCTACTCGAGGACGAGCAGGAATTAAGCTTGGGGATGCTTGATACGTCTCCAACGTATCTATAATTTTTTTATTGTTCCATGCTATTATTTATGAAGTCTTGGATGTTTAATGGGCTTTATCATTCACTTTTATATCATTTTTGGGACTAACCTACTAACCCAAAGGCCCAATCCAAATTGTTGTTTTTTGCCTATTTCAGGGTTTTGCAGAAAAGGAATATCAAACGGAGTCCAAACAGAATGAAACCTTCTCAAGAGATATTTTTGGAGGAAATCACGCTCGGGAAACGTCGGGATCAAGTCAGGGGACGTAGGGCCAGCCCTCGAGGGTGGGGCCACGCCCCCTGCCTCGAGGCTGGCCCACACGGCCCCCGGTGCCCTCCTTCTTCCTATATATACCTACGTACCCCAGAAACTCCATACGCAGAGAGAAAACCCTAATTCCACCGCCGTAGCTTCTGTTCCCGTGGAGATCCCATCTTGGAGCCTGTTCCGGGAGGGGGATCCATCACGGAGGCCTTCATCATCATCATCATCATCATCGCCCTTACAATGAGTTGTGAGTAGTTTACCACAGACTTTCGGGTCCATAGCTAGTATCTAGATGGCTTCTTCTCTCTCTCTCTCTGGATCTCAATACAAAGTTTTCCTCGGTCTTCGAGGAGATCTATTCGATGTAATCTCTTTTTGCGGTGTGTTTGTCGAGATCCGATGAAATGTGAGTTTATGATCAAGGTTATCTATGAAAGATATTTGGTTCTTCTCTGAACTTTTTATGTGTGCTCATAATATCCTTGCAAGTCTCTTTGAATTATTGGTTTGGTTTGGCCTACTAGATCTATAGTTCTTGCAATGGGAGAAGTGTTTGGCTTTGGGTTCAATCTTGCGGTGTCCTTTCCCAGTGACAGTAGGGGCATCAAGGCACGTATTGTATTGTTGCCATCGAGGATAAAAAGATGGGGTTTTCATCATATTGCTTGAGTTTATCCCTCTACATCATGTCATCTTGCTTAAAGCGTTACTCTGTTCGTATGAACTCAATACACTAGATGCATGCTGGATAGTGGTCGATGTGTGGAGTAATAGTAGTAGATGCAGAATCGTTTCGGTCTACTTGTCTTGGACGTGATGCCTATATACAATGATCATGCCTAGATAGTCTCATAATTATTCGCTTTTCTATCAATTGCTCGACAGTAGTTTTTTTACCCCCCGTAGAATATCGCTATCATGAGAGAAGACACTAGAGAAAACAATGGCCCCCGGGTCTATCTCTATCATATTACTTTCCGTCAACTAGCCAATTTTTGCCACTGTTGTTTATTTGCTTTCTTTACTTTCTATTGCTATATCAAAAATACCAAAAATATTATCTTATCATCTCTATCAGATCTCACTCTCTTAAGTGACCGTAAAGGGATGGACAACCCCTTATCCTGTTGGCTGCGAAGTTCTTATTTGTTTGTGCAGGTGCGAGGGACTGGCGCGTGGTCTCCTACTGGATTGATACCTTGGTTCTCAAAAACTGAGGGAAATACTTACGCTACTGTGCTGCATCTCCCTTTCCTCTTCGAGGGAATACAACGCAAGCTCAAGAGGTAGCAAATGCCAGCCATGCCAGAATTGGAATCCACATCGGATTCATCCTCTTATTCAGAGGCTGATGATTCTTCTTCATGAGAATCCATCTCCTTACCAATGTACGCCATGGCCTCGCGAGAGACATTCTTGCGGTTGGAGGAGGACTTCGAAGGATTCCTTGAGGAAGATCTTGACGAGGATTTTGATGTGGAGATGTCATTCATCTTGAAGAACTTCTTCGTCTTCTTCTCATAATTGGAGTCATGGTTCTTGCTTTAGCCTCAATTGTTTCCAGAATCATATCTTCCACTTGCACAGATTTTATCTTCCCAGATAGGGCAGTCTGAAATGAAGGGTCCGGGTTTTTTGCACATGAAACATGTGTATTCTCCAGCAGATTTCGATTATTTTGAACTCCCGGACTTGCTTGAACTTCTTTTCTGGAACTGGCTCTTCTTGTGAAAGCGTTGGAATCTTCTCGTGATGAGTGCAAGATCTTTGCTAATTCTTTCTGGATCATCTAAATATTCTTCGACATTTTCATCAAAGGAAGAATCGGCTATAGCCTCGAGGGCGCGAGTTTTGTGCTGGCTTAATCCATAGAGATCTCTTTTCTCTTCTTCGTGTTCCTCATGGGTGTTTGGTCTTTCCATGATATCAGCAGAGTCGAGGGATTTGAAATCCTCATGTTCCAAATCATCAAGACAAGAGTGTTGAAAGAACTATCAAGAGATCGAAACAATTTCTTGACAACTTCATGGTCAGTAACATCTTTGGCGCCGAGACCTTGAAGCTCATTTGCTATGTCACTAAGATGGTCAAAGGGTTGCTGACAGCTTTTATTTCCAATGCGCTTGAAGCGATTGAATTTTGCACGAAGAGTATTGATTTGAGCTTCTTTCTGAGCAGATACTCCTTCATTGATCTTTTCAAGGACGTCCCACAATCCCTTCGCAGTTTCACATTGGCGCTTGAGAGAGATGTCCACCAATTTCATCTTTGACTTGGGCATCCAATTGAATCAGTTTCTTCTCTTCGTCACAGAGGGCTTGAGGTATAACAACAGTGAACCCCACTTTTACCACATTCCACATGTCAGCATCTATCGCTCGGAGACGGATCTTCATTTTCTCCTTCCAGAAGGGATAGTCCGTCCCATAGAAGATGGGGATCTTGAGATGCGATTTGTAGTTCACTAAAGACATACTTAAACTCCAAAGTTGTTAGACTAAAATGAGCAGAGTCAAGGAGTACCTCGCTCTGATACCAATTGTTGGAACAAAGTATGTCTACCATAGGTGAGTGAATGGGAGTTTTAAATTTTCTTCAGAAGAACTTAAAACTCTCAGAACCCAGCAGCGGAACGAACGAAAAACAGACAATAGTGAACTAAAACTAAGTACCGAGAGGAAACTAAGTCATGCAATGATACAATTCACACGAACAAAATGCATCGAAGGTAAACAAGGGTGAAAGAAATAACCGGTGATGCTCGATGGCAACAGGGTATTTGTTCGACCAGTTTGTCCTTCTACACATGGACTATGTCTGGTTGGAGGGGCTGTGACTTAACACGGAAGATAAACGCTCTTCACCCTATTCTCCTCGACAATCGATTCATCAATCGATGTCGATCACTCGTGGTAGATATTTGAAGGCGGACTCCGAAAGTTTACAGACTTCTTCTTCGAGAACCACAATCACTCTTGGTCTCTCAAGAAATTGACACCTAATCGTCTAAAGAGTTTGCATCTCTCAAGAGTAATAGGCGGAGCATACTAAACTTAGATCTCGGTGATGTTGAACCACTATCTAATTCTTTCGCTCTAGGGTTTCTCTCTCGGTGGATTTTAAACTCAAATCGCTGAGAGAGTGGGTTGCTCAACAATCTTCTCAGAATCAAAATTGAGCAGCCACCGGACAAAGCCAGTGCGGGGTGGATATTTATAGCCGCAGCCTTCCCAGAAGGGAAATGACCATTTTGGACTCGCGGTTCAGCCAATGGCCAAACGACACGTGCACAATGGCCGGATTTTGGAGCAACAGTAACATTACTTGAGGAACAAGTAATGCTACCTTCTCGATCCGAATCAAATCTCTCACAGCGAAATCACATTCTCTTGCTGGCAAGTACTTGCTCGGAACACGAAGATATTTCTCTCGCAACTTTCATAGGATTCGGGTTTAGCATCAGAGAATCAAAGTTTTGAAATGCTACACCCCTCTTAATAGTATGGTGATCCCATGACTCAAACAAAGAAAGAAGAAGAACGAAATAAATGTTGCGTCTCCACTTCGTCTTCATTCTCCTCGAACACAGTCATTTTTCTTCAGACATACACTGAACCAATTGCTTCACTTCAGCAATTTTTAGGGGCCACTCTTGTCTAAAATCATCTTCGGTGATAACCTTCACTGCAATGCAGGGAGATTATCTTCATCGTTTGCATCAAACTCTTCGATACATCAGGGACCTGTTACTCTATGTGCACTAGCAAACACATAAGTCCCATACTATTTATGTCAACACACTCCAAAACATAAGGGGCCTATCATTGCACCAATAGAAAATACTACCCTCGAAGACTATCGCGATCGCCTTTACTTGTGGGTTAACATGAACCTATTACAAGACATGATCATCTGATACATTGATATGTCGCCGTCGTATCTACTTTTCCTAACACTTTTCCTCTTATTTTGGACTCTAATTTTAATAATTTGAATGAAACTAACCCGGACTGACGCTGTTTTCGGCAGAACTACCATGGTGTTGTTTTTTTGTAGAAATAAAAGTTCTCGGATTGGAACGAAACTTTGCGAGTATTTTTTATGCAATAAAAGAGAATATCTGGAGCCAAGAACCATCGGAGGGGGGCACCTGGGTGGGTACAACCCACCAGGGCGTGCCCCCCTCCTGACGCGCCCTGGGGGTTGCCCCCACCTGTTGGCCCCGCAGACTTCATCCCTGATACTATAAATTCATATTTTTGGAGAAAAATGGGGGAGGAAGAATTATCTCGTTTCGCGGTACGAAGCCGCCGCCACCTCCTGTTCTTCATCGGGAGGCTAGTTATGGAGTCCGTTTGGGGCTCAGGAGAGGGGAATCTTCGGTCTTCGTCATCACCCACCCTCCTCCATCGCCAATTTCATTATGATATCCATCGGGAGTGAGTAATTCCTTCGTAGGTTTGCTGGTCGGTGAGGAGCTGGATGAGATTCATCATGTAACCGAGTTAGTTTTGTTAGGGCTTGATCCCTAGTATCCACTATGTTCTGGGATTAATGTTGTTATGACTTTGCTATGATTAATGATTGACACTTTTGGGCCCGGGTGCCATGATTTCAGATTTGAAATATTTATGTTATCACCGTTATATCTATGTTCTAAGATCCGATCTTGCAAGTCATAATCACCTACTATGTGTTATGATCCGTAAACCCCGTAGTGAAAATAGTCGGGATACTTTCTGGTGATGAGCGTAGTTTGAGTAGTTCATGTATTCACTGTGTGTTAATGCTTTGTTCCAGTACTCTATTAAAAGGATGCCTTAATACCCCTTAGTTTAGTTATGGGCCCCGCTGCCCCGGGAGGGTAGGACAAAAGATGCCATACAAGTTCTTTCCATACGCACGTATGACTATTTACGAAATGCATGCCTACATTACATTTATGAACTGGAGCTAGTTTTGTATCTGAATGAAATACGCCCTAGAGGCAATAATAAAGTTATTTTTTATTTCCTTATGTCATGATAAATGTTTATTAATCATGCTAGAATTGTTGGGAAACGTAGTATTTTCAAAATTTTCCTACGATCACGCAAGATCTATCTACTAGATGCATAGCAACGACGGGGAGAGTGTCTCTACGTACCCTCGTAGACCGGGAGCGGAAGCGTCAAGTGACGCGGTTGATGTAGTCGAACTTCTTCGCGATCCAACCGATCAAGAACCGAACGTACGGCACCTCCGCGTTCGGCACACGTTCAGCTTCATGACGTCCCACGAGCTCTTGATCCAGTTGAGCTTCACGGGAGAGTTTCGCCAGCACGACGGCGTGGTGACAGATATGATGTATCTACCGGCGTAGAGCTTCGCCTAAGCACTTCAACGGTATGACCAAGGTGTGTTTCTGTGGAGAGGGGCACCGCACACGGCTAAAACAATTCAACTTGTGTGTCCTAGGGTGCCCCCTGCCCCCGTATATAAAGGAGCAAGGGAGAGGCCGGCCCTAGAGGGGGCGCGCCAAGTGTGGGGAGTCCTACTAGGACTCCCAAGTGCTAGCAGGATTCCCCTTTCCTTTCCGGAGTAGGAGAGAAGGAAAGAGGTGGAGATGGAGAAGGAAAAGGGGGCTGCACCCCTTGTCCAATTCAGACCAGAGGGGGGGGGCGCGCGCCTCCTTCCTTTTGGCCTTTCTCCTCTATTCTCGCATGGCCCAATAAGGCCCATATACTCCGAAAAATACCCGAATCACTCGGAACCTTTCCGATGTCCGAATATAGTCGTCCAATATATCGATATTTACGCCTCGACCATTTCGAGACTCCTCGTCATGTCCCGGGTCTCATCTGGGACTCCGAACTCCTTCGGTACATCAAAACTCATAAACTCATAATACCGATCGTCATCAAACGTTAAGCGTGCGGACCCTAAGGGTTCGAGAACTATGTAGACATGACCGAGACTCATCTCCGGTCAATAACAAATAGCGGAACCTGGATGCTCCTATTGGCTCCTACATATTCTACGAAGATCTTTATCGGTCAGACCGCATAACAACATACGTTGTTCCTTTTGTCATTGGTATGTTACTTGCCCGAGATTCGATCATCGGTATCTCTATACCTAGTTCAATCTCAGTACCGGCAAGTCTCTTTACTCGTTCCGTAATACATCATCTCATGACTAACTCATTAGTCTTTTGCTTGCAAGGCTTATTATGATGTGCATTACCCAGAGGGCCCAGAGATACCTCGCCGACACTCGGAGTGACAAATCCTAGTCTTGATCTATGCCAACACCACGAACACTTTCAGAGACACCTGTAGAGCATCTTTATGATCACCCAGTTACGTTGTGACGTTTGATAGCACACAAGGTGTTCCTACGGTATTCGGGAGTTGCATAATCTCATAGTCATAGGAACATGTATAAGTCATGAAGAAAGCAATAACAGTAAAACTAAACGATCATAGTGCTAAGCTAATGGATGGGTCTTGTCCATCACATCATTCTCCTAATGATGTGATCCCGTTGATCAAATGACAACTCATGTCTATGGTTAGGAAACATAACCATCTTTGATCAATGAGGTAGTCTAGTAGAGGCATACTAGGGATACTCTGTTTTGTCTATGTATTCACACATGTACTAAGTTTCCGGTTAATACAATTCTAGCATTAATAATAAACATTTATCATGATATAAGGAAATATAAATAACAACTTTATTATTGCCTCTAGGGCATATTTCCTTCAGTCTCCCACTTGCACTAGAGTCAATAATCTAGCTCACATCGCCATGTGATTTAATACCTATAGTTCACATCATTATGTGAATAACACCCATAGTTCACATCGCCATGTGACCAACACCCAAAGGGTTTACTAGAGTCAATAATCTAGTTCACATCGCTATGTGATTAATACCCAAGAGTAATAAGGTGTGATCATGTTTTGCTTGTGAGAGAAGTTTAGTCAATGGGTCTGTCACATTCAGATCCATATGTATTTCGCAAATTTCTATGTCTACAATGCTCTGCATAGAGCTACTCTAGCTAATTGCTCCCACTTTCAATACGCATCCAGATTGATACTTAGAGTCATCTGGATTTAGTGTCAAAGCTTGCATCGGCGTAACCCTTTACGACAAACTCTTTATCACCTCCATAATCGAGAAACATTTCCTTAGTCATCCAGTTACTAAGGATAATTTTGACCGATGTACAGTGATCTACTCCTGGATCACTATTGTACCCCCTTGACAAACTCATGGCAAGGTACACAATATGTTTGGTACCCAACATGGCATACTTTATAGAACCTATGGCTGAGGCATAGGGAATGACTTTCATTCTCTCTATATTTTTCTTCCGTGGTCTGGCTTTGAGTCTTACTCAACTTCACACCTTACAAGTCAGGCAAGAACTCCTTCTTTGACTGATCCATTTTGAACTACTTCAAAATCTTATCAAGGTATGTACTCATCGAAAGTCTTATCAAGCGTCTTGATCTATCTCTATAGATCTTGATGCCCAATATGTAAGCAGCTTCACCAAGGTCTTTCTTTGAAAAACTCCTTTCAAACACTCCTTTATGCTTTCCAGAAAATTCTACATCATTTCCGATCGACAATATGTCATTCACATATACTTATCAGAAAGGTTGTAGTGCTCCCACTCACTTCTTGTAAATACAGGCATTCACCACAAGTCTGTATAAATCTATATGCTTTGATCAACTTATCAAAGCGTATATTCCAACTCCGAGATGCTTGCACCAGTCCTATAGATGGATCGGTGGAGCTTGCACATTTTGTTAGCACCTTTAGGATTGACAAAACCTTCTGGTTGCATCATATACAAGTCTTCTTTAATAAATCCATTAAAGAATGCAGTTTTGTTATCCATTTGCCAGATTTCATAAAATGCAGCAATTGCTAACATGATTCGGACAGACTTAAGCATCGCTACGGGTGAGAAAGTCTCATAGTAGTCAACTCCTTGAACTTGTTGAAAAAAATTCGCAACAAGTCGAGCTTTGTAAACAGTAACATTACCGTCAGCGTCAGTCTTCCTCTTGAAGATCCATTTATTTTCGATGGCTTGCCGATCATCGGGCAAGTCAACCAAAGTCCACACTTTGTTCTCATACATGGATCCCATCTCAGATTTCATGGCCTCAAGCCATTTTGCGGAATCTGGGCTCATCATCGCTTCCTCATAGTTCGTAGGTTCATCATGGTCTAGTAACATGACTTCCAGAACCGGGTTGCCGTACCACTCTGATGCGGAACGAACTTTGGTTTATCTACGAAGTTCAGCAGAAACTTGATGTGAAGTTTCATGATCACCATCATTAGCTTCCTCACTAATTGGTGTAGGAATCACTGGAACTAGTTTCTGTGATGTTCCACTTTCCAATTCGGGAGAAGGTACAATTACCTCATCAAGTTCTACTTTCCTCCCACTCACTTCTTTCGAGAGAAACTCCTTCTCTAGAAAGGATCCACTCTTAGCAACAAAGACCTTGCCTTCGGATCTGTGATAGAAGGTGTACCCAACAATTTTTTGTGGGTATCCTATGAAGATTTACTTCTCCGATTTGGGTTCAAGCTTATCATGTTGAAACTTTTTCACATAAGCATCGCAGTCCCAAACTTAAAGAAATGACAGCTTTGGTTTCTCGTCAAACCACAGTTCATACGGTGTCTTCTCCACGGATTTAGATGGTGCCCTATTTAACATGAATGTAGCTGTCTCTAATGCATAACCCCAAAAGCGATAGTGGTAGATCGGTAAGAGACATCATCGATCGCACCATATCTAATAAAGTACGGTTATGACGTTCAGACACACCATTACACTGTGGTGTTCCAGGTGGCGTGAGTAGTGAAACTATTTAACATTGTTTTTACCGAAGGCCAAACTCGCTAACTCAAATATTTTACCTCTACGATCATATCGTAGAAACTCTTATTTTCTTGTTATGATGATTCTCCACTTCACTCTGAAATTCTTTGAACTTTTCAAATGTTTCATACATGTGCTTCATTAAGTAGATATACCCATATCTGCTCAAATCATAAGTGAAGGTCAGAAAATAACGATACCCGCCGCGAGTTTCAACACTCATTGGTCCACATACATCTGTATGTATGATCTCCAACAAATCTTTTGCTCGCTCCATTGTTTCGGAGAACGGAGTTTTAGTCATCTTGTCCATGAGGCAAGGTTCGCAAGCACCAAGTGATTCATAATCTAGTGATTCCAAAAGTCCATCACTATGGAGTTTCTTCATGCACTTTACACCATTATGACCTAAATGGCAGTGCCACAAATAAGTTGCACTATCATTATTAACATTGCATCTTTTGGCTTCAATATTATGAATATGTGTATCACCACGATCGAGATCCAACAAACTATTTTCATTGGGTGTATGACCATCGAAGGTTTTATTCATGTAAGCAGAATAACAATTATTCTATGACTTTAAATGAATAACTGTATTGCAACAAATATGATAAAATCATATTCATGCTCAATGCAAATGCCAAATAACATTTATTTAGGTTTTACACTAATCCCGAAAGTATAGGGAGTGTGCGATGATGATCATATCAATCTTGGAACCACTTCCAACACACATCGTCACTTCACCTTTAACTAGTCTCTGTTCATTCTGCAATTCTCGTTTCGAGTTACTAATTTTAGCAACTAAACCGGTATCAAATACCCAGGGGTTGCTATGAACACTAGTAAAGTACACATCAATAATCTGTATATCAAAATATACCTTTGTTCACTTTGCCATCCTTCTTATCCGCCAAGTATCTAGGGCAGTTCCACTTCCAGTGACCATTTCCTTTGGGGTAGAAGCACTTAGTTTCAGGCTTGAGTTTTAGCTTTGCGTTTCTTCACGGGAGTGACAACTTGCTTGTCATTCTTCTTGAAGTTCCCCTTCTATCCCTTTGCCCTTTACTTGAAACAAGTGGTCTTGTTAACCATCAACACTTGATGCTTTTTCATGATTTCTACCTTCGCTGACTTCAGCATCGCGAAGAGCTCGGGAATTCCTTTCGTCATCCCTTGCATATTATAGTTCATCACGAAGTTCTACTAACTTGGTGATAGTGACTAGAGAACTTTGTCAATTACTACCTTATCTGGAAGATTAACTCCCACTTGATTCAAGTAATTGTAGTACCCAGACAATCTGAGCACATGCTCACTGGTTGAGCTATTCTCCTCCATCTTGTAGGCAAAGTACTGTCATAAGTCTTATACCTCTCGACACGGGCATGAGTATGAAATACTAATTTCATCTCTTGGAACATCTTATATGCTCCGTGGCGTTCAAAATGTTTTTGAAGTCCCGGTTCTAAGCCGTAAAGCATGGTGCACTTAAACTATCAAGTAGTCATCATACCGAGCTTTTGTCAAAACGTTCATAACGTCTACATCTGCTCCTGCAATAGGTCTGTCACCTAGCGGTGCATCAAGGACATAATTCTCTGTGCAGCAATGAGGATAATCCTCAGATCACGGAACAATTCTGCATCATTGCTACTAACATCTTTCAACTTAGTTTTCTCTAGGAACATATAAAAAATAAATGGGGAGCAACATCGTGAGCTATTGATCTACAACATAGATATGCTAATACTACGAGGACTAAGTTCATGATAAATTAAAGTTCAATTTAATCATATTACTTAAGAACTCCCACTTAGATAGACATCCCTCTAGTCATCTAAATGACCAGGTGATCCAAATCAACTAAACCATGTCCGATCATCACGTGAGATGGAGTAGTTTCAATGGTGAACATCTTATGTTGATCATATCTACTATATGATTCACGCTCAACCTTTCGGTCTCCAGTGTTCCGAGGCCATATCTGCATATGCTAGGCTCGTCAAGTTTAACCCGAGTATTCTGCATGTGCAAAACTGGCTTACACCTCTTGTATTTGAACGTAGAGCTTATCACACCCGATCATCACGTGGTGTCTCGGCACGACGAACTTTCGCAATGGTGCATACTCAGGGAGAACACTTATACCTTGAAATTTAGTAAGGGATCATCTTATAATGCTACCGTCGAACTAAGCAAAATAAGAAGCATAATAAGATAAACATCACATGCAATCAAAATATATGACATGATATGGCCATCATCATCTTGTGCTTTTGATCTCCATCTCCAAAGCACCGTCATGATCACCTTCGTCACCGACGCGACACCTTGATCTCCATCGTTGTATCGTTGTCGTCTCGCCAACTATTGCTTCTACGACTATCGCTACCGCTTAGTGATAAAGTAAAGCAATTACATGGCGATTGCATTTCATACAATAAAGCGACAACCATATGGCTCCTGCCAGTTGCCGATAACTTTACAAAACATGATCATCTCATACAAAACCGTATATCTCATCATGTCTTGACCATATCACATCACAACATGCCCTGCAAAAACAAGTTAGACGTCCTCTACTTTGTTGTTGCAAGTTTTACGTGGCTGCTATGGGCTTAGCAAGAACCGTTCTTACCTACGCATACAAAACCACAACGATGTTTCGTCAAGTATGTGCTGTTTTAACCTTCACAAGGACCGGGCGTAGCCACACTTGATTCAGCTAAAGTGAGGGAGACAGACACCCGCCAGTCACCTTTAAGCAATGAGTGCTCATAACGGTGAAACCAGTCTCGCGTAAGCGTACGCGTAATGTCGGTCTGGGCCGCTTCATCTCACAATACCGCCGAAGCAAAGTATGACATGCTGGTAAGCAGTATGACTAGTATCGCCCACAACTCATTGTGTTCTACTCGTGCATATCATCTACGCATAGACCTGGCTCATGATGCCACTGTTGGGAAACGTAGTATTTTCAAAATTTTCCTACGATCACGCAAGATCTATCTACTAGATGCATAGCAACGAGGAGGAGAGTGTGTCTACGTACCCTCGTAGACCGGGAGCGGAAGCGTCAAGTGACGCGGTTGATATAGTCGAACTTCTTCGCGATCCAACCGATCAAGCACCGAACGTACGGCACCTCCGCGTTCAGCACATGTTCTGCTTGATGATGTCCCACGAGCTCTTGATCCAGTTGAGCTTCACGGGAGAGTTTCGCCAGCACGACGGCGTGGAGACAGATATGATGTATCTACCGGCGCAGAGCTTCGCCTAAGCACTGCAACGGTATGACCGAGGTGTGTTTCTGTGGAGAGGGGCACTGCACACGGCTAAAACAATTCAACTTGTGTGTCCTAGGGTGCCCCCTGCCCCCGTATATAAAGGAGCAAGGGAGAGGCCGGCCCTAGAGGGGGCGCGCCAAGTGTGGGGAGTCCTACTAGGACTCCCAAGTCCTAGTAGGATTCCCCTTTCTTTTCGGAGTAGGAGAGAAGGAAAGAGGTGGAGAGGGAGAAGGAAAAGGGGGCTGCACCCCATGTTCAATTCGGACCAGAGGGGGGGG
>LR738713.1:104551839-104561930 GCA_902687465.1 Secale cereale
GGGGGGGGCACGCGCCTCCTTCCTTTTGGCCTTTCTCCTCTATTCCCGTATGGCCCAATAAGGCCCATATACTCCGAAAAATACCTGAATCACTCGGAACATTTCCGATGTCCGAATATAGTTGTCCAATATATTGATCTTTACGTCTCAACCATTTCGAGACTCCTCGTCATGTCCCCGGTCTCATCCGGGACTCCGAACTCCTTCGGTACATCAAAACTCATAAACTCATAATACCGATTGTCATCAAACGTTAAGCGTGCGGACCCTACGGGTTCGAGAACTATGTAGACATGACCGAGACTCATCTCCGGTCAATAACCAATAGAGGAACCTGGATGCTCATATTGGCTCCTACATATTCTACGAAGATCTTTATCGATCAAACCGCATAACAACATACGTTGTTCCTTTTGTCATTGGTATGTTACTTGCCCGAGATTCGATCGTCGGTATCTCTATACCTAGTTCAATCTCGTTACCGGCAAGTCTCTTTACTCGTTCCGTAATACATCATCTCGTGACTAACTCATTAGTCTTTTGCTTGCAAGGCTTATTATGATGTGCATTACCGAGAGGGCCTAGAGATACCTCTCCGACACTCGGAGTGACAAATCCTAGTCTTGATCTATGCCAACACCACGAACACTTTCGGAGACACCTGTAGAGCATCTTTATGATCACCCAGTGACGTTGTGACGTTTGATAGCACACAAGGTGTTCCTACGGTATTCGGGAGTTGCATAATCTCATAATCATAGGAACATGTATAAGTCAACAAGAAAGCAATAGCAGTAAAACTAAACGATCATAGTGCTAAGCTAACGGATGGGTCTTGTCCATCACATCATTCTCCTAATGATGTGATCCCATTGATCAAATGACAACTCATGTCTATGGTTAGGAAACATAACCATCTTTGATCAATGAGCTAGTCTAGTAGAGGCATACTAGGGACACTCTGTTTTGTCTATGTATTCGCACATGTACTAAGTTTCCGGTTAATACAATTCTAGCATGAATAATAAACATTTATCATGATATAAGGAAATATATATAACAACTTTATTATTTCCTCTAGGGCATATTTCCTTCAAGAATTGTATTAACCGGAAACTTAGTTCATGTGTGAATACATAGACAAAACAGAGTGTCCCTAGTATGCCTCTACTAGACTAGCTCATTGATCAAAGATGGTTATGTTTCCTAACCATAGACATGAGTTGTCATTTGATCAACGAGATCACATCATTAGGAGAATGATGTGATGGACTAGACCCATCCGTTAGCTTAGCACTATGATCGTTTAGTTTTACTGCTATTGCTTTCTTCATGACTTATACATGTTCCTATGACTATGAGATTATGCAACTCCCCAATACTGGAGGAACACCTTGTGTGCTATAAAATGTCACAACGTAACTGAGTGATTATAAAGATGCTCTACAGGTGTCTCGGAAGGTGTTCGCGGTGTTGGCATCGATCAAGAATAGGATTTGTCACTCCGAGTGTCGGAGAGGTATCTCTGGGCCCTCTCGGTAATACACATCATAATAAGCCTTGCAAGCAAATGACTAATGAGTTAGTCATGAGATGATTTATTATGGAACAAGTAAAGAGACTTGCCGGTAACGAGATTAACTAGGTACGGTGACACCGACGATCGAATCTCGGGCAAGTAACGTACCGATGACAAAGGGAACAACGTATGTTGTTATGCGGTTTGACTGATAAAGATCTTCGTAGAATATGCAGGAGCCAATATAAGCATCCAGGTTCCGCTATTGGTTATTGACCGGAGATGAGTCTCGGTCATGTCTACATAGTTCTCGAACCCGTAGGGTCCGCACGCTTAACGTTTGATGACAATCGGTATTATGAGTTTATGTGTTTTGATATACCAAACGTAGTTCGGAGTCTCGGATGAGATCGGGGACATGACGAGGAGTCTCGAAATGGTCAAGACGTAAAGATCGATATATTGGATGACTATATTCAGACATCGGAAAGGTTCCGAGTGATTCAGGTATTTTTCGGAGTACCGGTGAGTTACGGGAATTCGTCGGGGAGTATATGGACCTTATTGGGCTTTAGGCGAAAGAGAGAGAGGAGGCTGCACCCCCCCAAGGCTTAGTCCGAATTGTACTAGGCGGAGGGGCTGCGCCCCCTCCTTCCTTCTCTTCTCTTTCCCTTTCCTTCTCTCCTACTCCAACTACTTGGAAGGGCTCCTAGTTCTACTAGGAAAGGGGAAATCCTACTCCCGGTGGGAGTAGGACTCCCCTAGGGCGCGCCATAGAGAGGGCCGGCCCTCCCCCTCCTCCACTCCTTTATATACGGGGGTAGAGGCACCCCATAGACACACAAGTTGATCAGTTGATCTCTCCCAACCATGTGCGGTGCCCCTCTCCACAGAAACACACCTCGGTAATACCGTTGCAGTGCTTAGGCGAAGCCCTGCGCTGGTAGCTTCATCATCTCCATCACCACGCCGTCGTGCTGACGAAACTCTCCTGCGAGATTCTACTAGATCAAGAGCTCGTGGGACGTCATCAAGCTGAACGTGTGCTGAACGCAGTGGCTCCGTACGTTCGATGCTTGATCGGTTGGATCGCGAAGAAAGTTCGACTACATCAACCGCGTCACTAGACGCTTCCGCTCCCAGTCTACGAGGGTACGTGGACACACTCTCCCCTCTCGTTGCTATGCATCTAGTAGACAGATCTTGCGTGATCGTAGGAAATTTTTGAAATACTACGTTCCCAACAGTGGCATCATGAGCCAGGTCTATGCGTAGATGATATGCACGAGTAGAACACAAGTGAGTTGTGGACGATACTAGTCATACTGCTTACCAGCATGTAATACTTTGATTCGGCGGTATTGTTGGATGAAGCGGCCCGGACCGACATTACGCGTACGCTTACGCGAGACTGGTTCTACCGACGTGCTTCGCACACAGGTGGCTGGCGGGTTTCAGTTTCTCCAATTTTAGTTGAATCGAGTGTGGCTATGCCCGGTCCTTGTGAAGATTAAAACAGCACATACTTGACAAAATATCGTTGTGGTTTTGTATGCGTAGGTAATAACGGTTCTTGCTAAGCCCGTAGCAGCCACGTAAAACTTGCAACAACAAAGTAGAGGAAGTCTAACTTGTTTTTGCAGGGCATGTTGTGATGTGATATGGTCAAGACGTGATAAGTTATACATTATTGTATGAGATGATCATATTTTGTAAAGTTATCGGCAACTGGCAGGAGCCATATGGTTGTCGCATTATTGTATGAAATGCAATCGCCATGTAATTGCTTTACTTTATCACTAAGCGGTAGCAATAGTCGTGGAAGCAATAGTTGGCGAGACGACAACAATGCTACGATGGAGATCAAGGTGTTGTGCTGGTGACGATGGTGATCATGATGGTGCCTTCGAGATGGAGATCAAAGGCACAAGATGATTATGGCCATATCATATCACTTATATTGATTGCATGTGATGTTTATCCTTTATGCATCTTATTTTGCTTAGATCGACGGTAGAATTATAAGATAATCTCTCACTAAATTTCAAGGTATAAGTGTTCTCCCTGAGTATGCACCGTTGCGAAAGTTCGTCGTGCCGAGACACCACGTGATGATCGGGTGTGATAAGCTCTACGTTCACATACAACGGGTGTAAGCCAGTTTTGCACACGCAGAATACTTGGGTTAAACTTGACGAGCCTAGCATATGCAGATATGGCCTCAGAACACTGGACACCGAAAGGTCGAGCGTGAATCATATAGTAGATATGATCAACATAAGATGTTCACCATTGAGAACTACTCCATCTCACGTGATGATCGGACATGGTTTAGTTGATATGGATCACGTGATCACTTAGATGATTAGAGAGATGTCTATCTAAGTGGGAGTTCTTTAGTAATTTAATTAATTGAACTTTAATTTATCATGAACTTAGTCCTGGTAGTATTAGCATATCTATGTTGTAGATCAATAGCTCATGTTATAGCTCCCCTATGTTTTTGATATGTTCCTAGAGAAAACTAAGTTGAAAGATGTTAGTAGTAACGATGCGGACTTGTTCCATGATCTGAGGATTTTCCTCATTGCAGCATAGAAGAATTATGTCCTTGATGCACTGCTAGGTGACTGACCTATTGCATGAGCAGATGCAGGCGTTATGAACGTTTTGACAAAAGCTCGGTATGATGACTACTTGATAGTTTAGTGCACCATGCTTTATGGCTTAGAACCGGGACTTCAAAAACCTATGGAATGCCACGGAGCATATGTGATGTTCCAAGAGTAGAAATTAGTATTTCATACTCATGCCCGTGTCGAGAGGTATAAGACCTCTTACAGTACTTTGCCTACAAAATGGAGGAGAATAACTCAACCAGTGAGCACGTGCTCAGATTGTCTGGGTACTATAATTGCTTGAATCAAGTGGGAGTTAATCTTCCAGATAAGATAGTAATTGACAAAGTTCTCTAGTCACCATCACCAAGTTAGTAGAACTTCGTGATGAACTATAATATGCAAGGGATGACAAAAGTAATTCCCGAGCTCTTCGCGATGCTGAAATCGGCGAAGGTAGAAATCAAGAAAGAGCATCAAGTGTTGATGGTTAACGAGACCACTTGTTTCAAGTAAAGGGCAAAGGGATAGAAGGGAACTTCAAGAAGAATGACAAGCAAGTTGTCACTCCCGTGAAGAAACCCAAAGCTAAACTCAAGCCTGAAACTTAGTGCTTCTACTGCAAAGGAAATGGTCACTGGAAGTGGAACTGCCCTAGATACTTGGCGGATAAGAAGGATGGCAAAGTGAACAAAGGTATATTTGATATACAGATTATTGATGTGTATTTTACAAGTGTTCATAGCAACCCCTGCGTATTGGATACCAGTTCAGTTGCTAAAATTAGTAACTCGAAACGAGAATTGCAAAATGAACAGAGTCTAGTTAAAGGTGAAGTGACGATGTGTGTTGGAAGTTGTTCCAAGATTGATATGATCATCATCGCACACTCCCTATACTTTCGGGATTAGTGTAGAACCTAAATAAATGTTATTTGGCATTTGCGTTGAGCATAAATATGATTTGATCATGTTTGCCGCAATATGGTTATTCATTTAAAATCATAGAATAATTGTTATTCTGTTTACATGAATAAAGCCTTCGATGGTCATACACCCAATGAAAATAGTTTGTTAAATCTCGATCGTAGTGATACACATATTCATAATATTGAAGCCAAAAGATGCGAGGTTAATGATGATAGTGCAACTTATTTGTGGCACTGCCGTTTAGGTCATATTGGTATAAAACGGACGAAGAAACTCCATAGTGATGGACTTTTAGAATCACTTGATGCTTGCGAACCGTGCCTCATGGGCAAGATGACTAAAACTCTGTTCTCCGAAAGAATGGAGCGAGCAACATATTTGTTGGAAATCATACATACTGATGTATGTGGACCGATGAGTGTTAAAGCTCGCGGCGGGTATCGTTATTTTCTGACCTTCACTAATGATTTGATCAGATATGGGTATATCTACTTGATGAAGCACAAGTCTGAAACGTTCGAAAAGTTCAAAGAATTTCAGAGTGAAGTAGAGAATCATCGTAACAAGAAAATAAAGTTTCTACGATCTGATTGTGGAGGTAAATATTTGAGTTACGAGTTTGGTCTTCATTTGAAACAATGTGGAATAGTTTCACAACTCACGCCACCTGGAACACCATAGCGTAATGGTGTGTCCGAACATCGTAACCGTACTTTCTTAGATATGGTGCGATCTATGATGCCGCTTACCGATTTACCACTATAGTTTTGGGTAATGCATTAAAGACAACTACATTCACATTAAATAGGGCACCATCTAAATACGTTGAGACGACGCCTCATGAACTGTGGTTTGGCAAGAAACCAAAGTTGTCGTTTCTTAAAGTTTGGGGCTATGATGGTTATGTGAAAAGCTTCAACCTGATAAGCTCGAACCCAAGTCGGAGAAATGTGTCTTCATAGGATACCCAAAGGAGATTGTTGGGTACACCTTCTATCACAGATCCGAAGGCAAGATATTTGTTGCTGAGAATGGATCCTTTCTAGAGAAGGAGTTTCTCTCGAAAGAATTGAGTGGGAGGAAAGTGGAACTTGATGAGGTAATTGTACCTTCTCCCGAATTGGAAAGTAGTACATCATAGAAACTAGTTCCAGTGATTCCTACACCAATTAGTGAGGAAGCTAATGATGATGATCATGAAACTTCGGATTAAAGTTACTACTGAAATTCGTAGATCAACCAGAGTACATTCCGCGCCAGAGTGGTACGGCAACCTGGTTCTGGAAGTCATGTTACTAGACCATGATGAACCTACAAATTATGAGGAAGCGATGATGAGCCCAGATTCTGCAAAATGGCTTGAGGCTATGAAATCTGAGATGTGATCCATGTATGAGAACAAAGTGTGGACTTTGGTTGACTTGCCCGATGATCGGCAAGCCATTGAAAATAAATGGATCTTCAAGAGGAAGACCGACGCTGACGGTAATGTTACTATTCACAAAGCTCGACTTGTTGCGAAAGGTTTTCAACAAGTTCAAGGTGTTGACTACGATGAGACTTTCTCACCCGTAGCGATGCTTAAGTATGTCCGAATCATGTTAGCAATTGCCGCATTTTATGATTATGAAATCTCGCAAATGGATGTCAAAACTGAATTCCTGAATGGATGTCTTAAAGAAGAGTTGTATTTGATGCAACTAGAAGGTTTTGTCAATCCTAAAGGTGCTAACAAAGTGTGCAAGCTCCAGCGATCCATCTATGGACTGGTGCAAGCATCTCAGAGTTGGAATATACGCTTTGATAAGTTGATCAAAACATATAGTTTTATACAGACTTGCGGTGAAGCCTGTATTTACAAGAAAGTGAGTGGGAGCACTACATCCTTTCTGATAAGTATACGTGAATGACATATTGTCGATCAAAAATGATGTAGAATTTTCTGGAAATCAAAAAGGAGTGTTTGAAAGGAGTTATTTTTAAAGAAAAACCTCGGTAAAGCTGCTTACATATTGAGCCTCAAGATCTATAGGGATAGATCGAGACGCTTGATAAGTTTTTTTTCAATGAGTACATACCTTGACAAGTTTTCGAAGTAGTTCAAAATGGATCACTCAGAGAAGGAGTTCTTGCCTGAGTTGTAAGGTATGAAGTTGAGTAAGACTCAAAGCCCGACCTCGGCAGAAGATAGAGAAAGAATGAAAGTCATTCCCTATGCCTCAGCCATAGGTTCTATAAAGTATGCCATGCTGTGTACCAAACCTGTTGTGTACCTTACCATGAGTTTGGCAAGGAGGTAGAAAAGTGATCGAGGAGTAGATCACTAGACAGCGGTCAAAGTTATCCTTAGTTACTGGATGACTAAGGAAATGTTTTCTTGATTATGGCGGTGATAAAGAGTTCGTCGTAAAGAGTTACACTGCTGGAAGATTTACACTGATCTAGATGACTCTAAGTATCAATCTGGATGCATATTGGAAGTGGGAGCAATTAGCTAGAGTAGCTCCATGCAGAGCATTGTAGACATAGAAATTTGCGAAATACATATGGATCTGTATGTAACAGACCCGTTGACTAAACTTCTCGCACAAGCAAAACATGATCACACCTTATTACTCTTGGGTGTTAATCACATAGCGATGTGAACTAGATTATTGACTCTAGTAAACCCTTTGGGTGTTGGTTACATGACAATGTGAACAATGGGTGTTATTCACATAACGATGTGAACTATCGGTATTAAATCACATGGAGATGTGAACTAGATTATTGACTCTAGTGCAAGTGGGAGACTGAAGGAAATATGCCCTAGAGGCAATAATAAAGTTATTATTTATTTCCTTATATCATGATAAATGTTTATTATTCATGCTAGAATCGTATTAACCGGAAACTTAGTAGATGTGTGAATACATAGACAAAACAGAGTGTCCCTAGTATGCCTCTACTAGACTAGCTCATTGATCAAAGATGGTTATGTTTCCTAACCATAGACATGAGTTGTCATTTGATCAACATGATCACATCATTAGGAGAATGATGTGATGGACTAGACCCATCCGTTACCTTAGCACTATGATCATTTAGTTTAATGCTATTGCTTTCTTCATGACTTATACATGTTCCTATGACTATGAGATTATGCAACTCCCGAATACCGGAGGAACACCTTGTGTGCTATCAAACGTCACAACATAACTCAGTGATTATAAAGATGCTCTACAGGTGTCTCCGAAGGTGTTCGTGGTGTTGGCATAGATCAAGAATAGAATTTGTCACTCCGAGTGTCGGAGAGGTATCTCTGGGCCCTCTCGGTAATACACATCATAATAAGCCTTGCAAGCAAATGACTAATGAGTTAGTCATGAGATGATTTATTACGGAACGAGTAAAGAGACTTGCCAGTAACGAGATTAACTAGGTACGGTCATACCGACGATCGAATCTCGGGCAAGTAACATACCGATGATAAAGGGAACAATGTATGTTGTTATGCAGTTTGACCGATAAAGATCTTCGTAGAATATGCAGGCGCCAATATGAGCATCCAGGTTCCGCTATTGGTTATTGATCAGAGACGAGTCTCGATCATGTCTACATAGTTCTCGAACCCGTAGGGTCCGCACGCTTAACGTTTGATGACGATCGGTATTATGAGTTTATGTGTTTTGATGTACCGAAGGTAGTTCAGAGTCCCGGATGAGATCGGGGACATGACAAGTAGTCTCGAAATGGTCAAGACGTAAAGATCGATATATTGGACGACTATATTCGGACATCGGAAAGGTTCCGAGTGCTCCGGGTATTTTTGGGAGTAGCGGAGAGTTACGGGAATTCGCCGGGGAGTATATGGACCTTATTGGGCTTTAGGGGGAAGAGAGAGAGGAGGCTGCACCCCCCCCCCAAGGCTTAGTCCAAATTGTACTAGGCGGAGGGGCTGCGCCCCCTCCTTCCTTCTCTTCTCTTTCCCTTTCCTTCTCTCCTACTCCAACTACTTGGAAGCGCTCCTAGTTCTACTAAGAAAGGGGAAATCCTACTCCCGGTGGGAGTAGGACTCCCCTAGGGCGCGCCATAGAGAGGGCCGGCCCTCCCCCTCCGCCACTCCTTTATATACGGGGGTAGAGGCACGCCATAAACACACAAGTTGATCAGTTGATCTCTCCCAACCATGTGCGGTGCCCCTCTCCACAGAAACACACCTCGGCCATACCATTGCAGTGCTTAGGCGAAGCCCTGCGCCGGTAGCTTCATCATCTTCGTCACCACGCTGTCTGCTACCTCTTGAGCTTGTGCTGTATTCCCTTGAAGAGGAAAGGGAGATGTAGTAGCTAAGTATTTCCCTCATTTTTTTAGAACCAAGGTATCAATCCAAGAGGAGACCACGCGCCGGTCCCTCGCACCTGCACAAACAAATAAGAACTTCGCAGCCAACGCGATAAGGGGTTGCCAATCCCTTTACGGTCACTTACGAGAGTGAGATCTGATAGAGATGATAGGCATATTTTTGGTATTTTTAGTTTAATAAAACAACAAATAAAAGCAAGAAAAGTAAAGTAGATGTAGATTGATATGTTTAGAATAGACCCGGGGGCCATAGTTTTCTCTAGTGGCTTCTCTCATGATAGCGATATTCTACGGCGGGTAAACAAATTACTGTCGAGCAATTGATAGAAAAGCGAATAATTATGAGACTATCTAGGCATGATCATTGTATATAGGTATCACGTCCGAGACAAGTAGACCGAAACAATTCTGCATCTACTACTATTACTCCACACATCGACCGCTATCCAGCATGCATCTAGTGTATTGAGTTCATACGAACAGAGTAACGCTTTAAGCAAGATGAGATGATGTAGAGGGATAAACTCAAGCAATATGATGAAAACCCCATCTTTTTATCCTCGATGGCAACAATACAATACGTGCCTTGCTGCCCCTACTGTCACTGGGAAAGGACACCGCAAGATTGAACCCAAAGCCAAGCACTTCTCCCATTGCAAGAACTATAGATCTAGTAGGTCA
>LR738713.1:104561940-104591845 GCA_902687465.1 Secale cereale
TAAACAAATTACTGTCGAGCAATTGATAGAAAAGCGAATAATTATGAGACTATCTAGGCATGATCATTGTATATAGGTATCACGTCCGAGACAAGTAGACCGAAACAATTCTGCATCTACTACTATTACTCCACACATCGACCGCTATCCAGCATGCATCTAGTGTATTGAGTTCATACGAACAGAGTAACACTTTAAGCAAGATGAGATGATGTAGAGGGATAAACTCAAGCAATATGATGAAAACCCCATCTTTTTATCCTCGATGGCAACAATACAATACGTGCCTTGCTGCCCCTACTGTCACTGGGAAAGGACACCGCAAGATTGAACCCAAAGCCAAGCACTTCTCCCATTGCAAGAACTATAGATCTAGTAGGTCAAAACAAACCAATAATTCGAAGAGACTTGCAAGGATATTATGAGCACACATAAAAAGTTCAGAGAAGAACCAAATATCTTTCATAGATAACCTTGATCATAAACTCACAATTCATTGGATGTCGACAAACACACCGCAAAAATAGATTACATTGAATAGATCTCCTCGAAGACCGAGGAGAACTTTGTATTGAGATCCAGAGAGAGAGAAGAAGCCATCTAGATACTAGCTATGGACCCAGTAAACTACTCACAACTCATGGTGAGGGCGGTGATGATGATGATGAAGGCCTCCGTGATGGACCCCCCTCCCGGAACAGGCTCCAAGATGGGATCTCCACGGGAACAGAAGCTATGGCGGTGGAATTAGGGTTTTCTCTCTGCGTATGGAGTTTCTGGGGTACGTAGGTATATATAGGAAGAAGGAGGGCACCGGGGGCCATAGGTGTTAGCCTCGAGGCATGGGGCACGCCCCCCACCCTCGAGGGCAGCCCAGCTGTCCCCTGACTTGGTCCTGACGTTTCTCGTGCATGATTTTCTCCAAAATTATCTCTCGCGAAGGTTTCATTCCGTTTGGACTCCGTTTGATATTCCTTTTCTGCAAAACCCTGAGATAGGCAAAAAACAGCAATCTGGACTGGGCCTTTGGGTTAGTAGGTTAGTCCCAAAAATGATATAAAAGTGAATGATAAAGCCCATCAAACATCCAGGACTTCATAAATAATAGCATGGAACAATAAAAAATTATAGATACGTTGGAGACGTATCAAGCATCCCCAAGCTTAATTCCTGCTCGTCCTCGAGTAGGTAAATGATAAAGAAAGAATTTTTGATGTGGAATGCTAACCAATATAGTTTTTCAATGTAATTCTATTAATAGTGGCATGAATGTTTTGATGAGAAAGATTCAAGACAAAAGTCTATATTGACATAAGAAATAACAATACTTCAAGCAATACTAACAAAGCAATCATGTCTTCTCAAAATACTATGGCTAAAGAAATTTATCCCTACAAAATCATATAGTGTTGGCTATGCTCCCTTATTATCACAATAAATATTCATATCATGCACAACCCCGATTTCAGCCAAGCACTTGTTTTCATACTCTATCTTTTCAAACCTTTCAACTTTCACGCAATACATGAGCGTGAGCCATGGATATAGCACTATGGGTGGAATAGAGGTGGTTGTGGAGATGTAACGCCCGGATAATTTGGCTACAGTAAAACTTCGCTAATGATGCCACGTCACTTCGATTACTGTTGCTAATCTCGCGTTAGTTCGAAACCGATTAAAATTCAAATTCAGAATGTGGCAAATAATAAAAGTTTTCAAAATATTAAATAAAAATGTTTGGTGTGTGACAAATATTGCTATGGTAATTATAGTAAAGAAAACATAATTTTACAAAGTGCCTAAGTGATTTAAACTAAATAAAATAGAAAAGAAAAATAAATAAAAGAATAAGGAAAACAAACTAAACAAAAAAACAAAAGAAAGAATTAAAGGCCCCTGGCCAACTGGGCCAAATGGCCTAGCTGGCCACCAGGCCGGCCCAACCACGTGGCCTATATGGCCCTCCCCCTGACCTATAATCTACCACCCACACTTCCCCCCCCCTCACTCTAGATCTGGATCGGGAGGAGCCCGATCCCTTCTCCCTCGCTCGACGCCCGACGCCGCCCCGCTGCTCGACGGTGGAACCATCCGCCTGGAGCCGCCTCTTCGTCCCCGTCGACGCTCGTCTCCGTCCTCCTCCTCGACCCCCACTGCCGCGTGCCCTACGAACCCCCCGTGGGGCCCCCTTCTTCTCCTCTTCCCCGCATCATGCTGGTCACCGTCACCGCGGACACCGCGCGCCAGTCGTCGCACTCACCGCGTCCATAGCCGCCGATGCCTAACGCCCGCAGCCCCGCGGCCGGGACACCCTCCCTCTCTATGCTGCGGATGTTGCTGCGGGACGCCGCCCACGGCCGTCCTTCGCCGTCCCGCTCACTGCACCGGCGCCCCAGCGCCCCCGCCGTGGCCTCAGGCCCCCTGCTTCGCCCGCCTCTGCTCCGTGCTCACCCTCGCCGTCCATTCTGAGTGCTGCCCAGGGCCATGCCCTGCTCCCGCGCGCGCCAAGCCTTTCGTCCGATGGCGTCGTCGCCCCGCTCGAGCTTCTCGCCGCCCCGCTCGAGCTTCTCGCCGCCCGCAGCCGCTGCTGCCGCAACCCCGCCTCCAACTACCGCTGCTGACGCCCCCAGCTACCTGCTGTAATGCCCCGGATGTAATACTTTCCCTTTTGGGCATATAATATATCTCCGGCTTCATCTATTTCCATTCCGGGTTCTTTGTCTTTCGGGTTTTCATCGTTTTGTTGTGTGCGTGTGTGGCATTCATTCATATCATGTAGACATTGTGCATCACATTGCATTTGTGTTGTCGGTTGCATCCGGTTCCGCGTGTTCCTTCCCGTTGTCCGTTTCGCGTTCCGGAGCTCCCTCACGTGTCTGTGGCGTCCCGTATGCCTACTTTGGTGTTTGGCCGTGTAACGTTACCGGTGTGGCGCGAGGCTTGTCGTGTGTTGTTGTTTTGTTGTGTGTAACCCGCCTATAAAATCTCGTCGCGTTTGGAGTCCGTTTGCTATCCCAACAGTTATTCGTGTGGGTCCAAAGTGCCTCCACTTTGTGGCCCAAGACATCCCTACAACAGCCCACTTACCTCCTCTTGGCCCATCCTAACTCCCCTCGCGATCGGATCCGTCGGATCGTGATCGGAGGGCTCAAAAACCCCCAAAACCCCTAACCCTAGCAAAACTGCTATTTATAGACCCCCTATGTCCATTTTGGGCATCCCTAACCTCTAGCCTACTTCCCCTCATTTTTTTCCGTGCCATTCTCCTTCCAATTCGCCACTTGGCTGTCCCTCTCCTTGATTCCCGCAGGAATCAGATCGCCGCCGCCGCTCGGGACGAGGGCGCCCAATCCCCTCGCCCGTCCAGATCGGGTCAACGCCTCCTCCCTCGATCGAGGGATTCCCGCATCGAGGCGCCAGATCCCTTCGCATCAAGGGCGCCTTCCCTCCTTCGGCGGCTCGTCCCTCCTCCGCCGCGTGGACCACTTCGCCGCAGCGAGGCCCAGAGCAGCGCAGTCGCCGCACCGAGGCCACCAGGCGCCCCGCGCTGGGCCGGCCTCCCACCGCGGGCCCAGCCGCCCCTCCCTCGCGACGCCAGCAGATCGATCCGATCGCCTCCGAGCTGGGCCGTTGACCCTGGCCAGATCCGCCGGGCCGACCACCTCCTTCCCGCGCCCAGAGGCCCAGCTCCCGATCGCCTCCCGTCTCCAGGCCACCGCTCCCTTCGCCGTTCCAGCCGCCGCGTCGGCCCGTCTCCGTTCACCGGGCCGCCAGATCCACCCCGTTTGACTCCTCCGACCCGATTTCTCCAGATCTGAAGGTTGCCCCGAAATTCTCTAAGTCCCTGGTTATTTGCTTGTCTGGTGCATTATTAGAACTGCGATATCTTTTAGTGTGGTGATCCGTTTTGCGCAAATAGCATGTCCAGACGTTCGTGGTGATTAGCACTACGTTTTATCTTTTTGTGTCATGCATGTTAGAGATCATTTAGGTGCTTGTTTTTCTGTTGCAATAGTGCATCGTGATAAAACTGCTGCTATGTGATGTTTTTATGCCATCTTTGCATAGTGATATCTTTTAGCTCGTTTGTCCGAATGATGCAAATGACATGTCCACGTGTTCGTCTTGCCATGCTCTACATGTTGCTTGTGTTAGGTTGCATGATAGATTTATTCTTGCCATGTATATCTTCGTTGCAAAGTGCCATGTGGCTGTGATGTTGTTTCACTTGTTATGAAATGCCATCTTGTTGAGCTCATTGCTATCGTTGTGGTTATCTCCATGATGCATGCTTGTGTGTTTCGGAATCATCTTCATGTGTACTTTGATGAGGTGCTTACCACTTGCCATGTTTAGTTTCGAGGTGACTTAAACTTGCTCTTTTAGATGCCATGATGAAACTGCTGTTTTAACACTTGGTGGATTTTCACTAAGTCTGAAATCTGTAACGTTCCGATGCCATGTTTGCTTGCTGCTCTAGGACAAACCATGATAGTTTTGGGGTGGATCTTGATGGTTCCTTGTAGTAGATATTGTTGGCTTTCCATTCATGTACTCACATGTTTATTTAAGTGGCTGTAGCGTGTTTAACTTTTGCTCCAAAGTTTCAATAAAAATTCTGCTGTCAGAATTTTATTGTCAAGTTCAATATGTCCAAGCTTGTGGCTATTGATCTATGGCTCCTTTGGGGGTGCACCTTTGGACTTATTTGCTGTAGGATATGTATAGTTTATGTTCATGCTCTTTGCCATGTTGTTTGAGTGATGTAGCTTAATTATTTTGTGCTCCGAAGTTGCTATGTTGCTGTAATTTTCAGCTTTCGCATGTTTCTTGTTTCGGGCATAACTTTTAGCCCGTAGCTCCGATTTCAGCGAGTCTTATATGAAACTTGATTGATTTTCTGTGTAGATTCATAATCTCCTATTGTTATCATGTTTTGAGGTGTTTTGCTTGAGTGCTATTTTCCGTGCTCCGTGTGCATCCTTAGTGCATCCATCATGCATCCATCATTTTGAGTGCGCATTGCATTTTGTTGATTCGTGCCTTGTGTGATTGTATTGTTTAGAGCCGGAAGCTGAGACCGAGTACGAGTTCGAGCACGAGGTTTCCAACGAGGTTGAGCACGAGGACCCTTCTTACGATCCGAACGACTACACTTCAGGCAAGATGACCGAACCCCGATAACATTACTATCTTTGCCTATTGCTAGTAGTTCCGCTCTATAGTTTTGCCTCGATGCCCATGTTCTTCCTGTCAGCCTCCTACTTGTAACCATGTCCATGTTTAACCACCCTACCTATGCAAACCGTTGATTGGCTAAGTACGCTTCGCTCAGCCCTTCTTATAGCATTGCTAGTTGCAGGTGAACACCGAAGATGCTTGCTTCATGTTGAAGTTTTGTTGGGTTATATCACACTATATAAATGCTTAAAATGAAATCATCTATATATTGGCAAGGGTGGAAGGCTAAGCCTTTTGCTTGGTGATTTGTTCCACTCATGCCGTTAGGAACCGTATAAACCGGTGTTATGTTCCTTGATTATGCGTTCCTTACACGGTTGGTGTGTATGGGACCCCCTCGATAAACCGCTAAGTGCTAAGTCTTTTCCAGCAAATCCCAACATTGGTACTATTTGCCTAATAACAAATTAAACTTGCATAGGGAGTTATAAACCCTTTTTCTTTAATCAACAACCCCGGGCCAGTGCTCCACATGAGTGTTGGTCCGAACTGGGGGTCCTGCGGGGCCACCTCAAGGAAACTCGAGGTCTGGTAAAAAACCCGTAGCATCACCCATCCGGTCGTGTCCTGAGACTTAGATACGCGCGGCTACTATCAGGGTGTCGACACGCCGGGAGGATTTGCTGGATTAGCCTTACCTTAGTTCGGAGTATCTTGAGCACGGGATTCCGAGAATACTCGGGTCTTCCCACTTTGGAGTTGCGACTCCGCGGATCGTGGGCTTGTAATGGGTCAAGTTGGAACACCCCTGCAGGGTTATGAACTTTCGAAAGCCGTGCCCGCGGTTATGTGGCAGATGGGAGCTTGTTAATATCCGGTTGTAGATAACTTGACACAATGTTTCAATACACTACCAGCGTGTGTACCATGATTGTCAATTTCCGAATAGGGATTCGGGAGTTGAACACGGTGGGGTTATGTTTGTTGAGCTATAGCTAGGATCACTTCGTGATCATCTCTCGACCGAGGCTTTCTCTTCTCGCACTCTTTCACGTAAGCTAGTTGCTAGTTGTTGCTGCAGACACTTATTCTTTTCTTCAGCCTTATCCTCTCCCAAGGCTTAAATAGTCTTGTTACCTAGGAACGGGATTGCTGAGTCCTCTGTGGCTCACAGTTACTTCACCACACCAGATGCAGGTCCAGTTGTGAGCTATCCAGGTGATGGCACCGAGCTAGACTGGGAGTACGACGAGGAGCGTAGCCGATACTATGTTCGTTATCCTGATGATCAGTAGTGGAGACTTCTACTAGGATTCGATCCGACCTATGGTTTTATTTATGTTTGGTATCTTGCCATTTGGATTTTACCCTTAGAGGGCTGTGATGTTTTATTGTATGATGATTTGAGACATGTATTGTATTTGTGTGACGTGGCGATTGTAAGCCAACTATATTTTGTTTTCCATCCCCCTTTTACATGAGTTGTGCAAAGATACCAGACTTGCGATCATTCCAGCATGGGGTTATGTCTCTAAGTCGTGCCTCGACACGTAGGAGATATAGCTCCATCCTGGGCATTACAAGTTGGTATTCAGAGCCTTCTCCAACCTAGGAGCCCCCACTGATTGATCGAATCGTTGACGGTCGAGTCTAGGCACACACTGAAAACATTTTGAGTCATATATATTATATCGGAGAGTAGGATTTCTTTGCTTCTCATCCCCTTTCTCTCTGGTGAGTACTCCTGACGACTACTCTTGTCTCTCCTACTTTCAAAAATTGCACCAAATTGTTTTTAGGAATCTCGCGAGTATTCTGGGATTGTTTCGATGTTCTTGTGACGAGAATATTGTTCTCGATGCCTCCTAACATTAGGGGTTGTGGCAGTGTCCCGGGGAGTTGAGCTTCGGGGTATTGTCGTCACAAGCATATCGCGACAGTACTAAATACTTAAGACGGCCGACATCGAAAATCTCTCCTATACGGCCAGTGGCAAGATAACCCCGACATCACCCAGTACTGGGGAGGTAGTTCGGGAGTATTGCCATAGCTTGTTATAGTGGATGCTTTTCGAAGGTCCGAGGTAAACAGTTTCCGAGAAAGACTGGTTATGTGTTGAAGGATGGATACACCTGGATGTAGGTTTAGAGTTGATTGCGCGGTGCTTCCCGTGTATCCCCAACACCTGATTGCATAACTAGAATCTTTCGGAAATTCATAGGTGGGTTTATCCAGTAGATCGTAGGCATTCTTCCAACGAATGCAGGTTAGTGAGTTCGGGGTTCTACATTGAGTGAAGTGGTTTATGACCGATGTTCCGATCGGGAGTTGCATCTTAAAGGGTCCTTGGCTATGCTGATCCGGGGATTGCAAAACCTTTTCGTAACGCGTTCATATGCTTTCAGCACAAAGATGTTAGAACGAAGCTCCTATCTTGTGTTTGTTCCCGTCTGTACCTTGTTGTTTTTCTTATTTACCTTTTGTCCCCTATGTGGCTTCTCGTGAAGATTGATGTTATCATTTAACTAAGAATTTCATTCGTTCCTCTTGTTCGAATGATTTCATTCGTTCCTATTGTTCGAATGATTATTGTGAAGACTCGTTGCTATTCATTCCATTGATTCAGCTTATACCTTCTGTCAATCAATTGCTGATTCGTGGTCATCTCTTTCAGGATGGCTCCGAAAAAAGTTCCCAACGCTAACCCAGAGGCGGAAGAGGTTCCAGATCGTCCTCCTTCCCCTCCTCCTCCGCCTGAGGCTTGGAGAGCGATTATGCAGACTACAGCTCAGAACACCCAGATGTTGATGCAGATGATGCAGCAGATGCAAGCTAATCAAGCTAATCAGGGTGTTCCAGGGAATCAAGGCAATTTCTTCCACCAACAACACCATGCTACTCTCAACCAGTTCTTGGCCAATAATCCAAAAGCTTTCAGTTACTGTGTCGACCCTCTTGATGCTGAAGATTGGTTAACCGACATAAAGAAGCATTTTGAGTGCAGTAACGTAAGAGAAGAGGATTATGTGAAGTTTGCAGCCTTCCAACTCAAAGACCAAGCAGCTGACTGGTGGCAGCAGTACAAAGACTCCAGGCCAGGTCGTGTGATCTCTTGGGAGGATTTCTGCAAGGATTTTCGCTCTCACCACATTCCAACAAGTGTCATCGAAGGTATGCGTGAGCAATTCCGCAACCTGAAGCAGGGCTCTATGACAGTCTATCAGTATAATGTCAAGTTCCAAAACCTCGCCCGCTATGCTAAGCAAGACATTCCTGATGCCAAGAGAAAAATCTACCAGTTTCGTGGAGGCCTCAAAGATGAACTTCAACTTGCTCTCACCTTGTTCGAGCCCGATGAATTCGACAAATTCTATAACATGGCTTTGAAACAAGAAGCAGCTCAGCTTAAGATGGAGGCTTCTAAAAAGAGGATTCGAGATGCCGTTCACTCTTCCTCATCGTCTCAGATGGTCTCGAAGCAACAGAAATTTTGGCTTCCTCCTCCTCCAGTGATTCGAGCTCCTTACAACAACTCCAACAACAAGAACTCTAGTGGACGTGGTTTCTCCCACCCATCCAACTCCAACAAGCAGTCCAAGCAACAGTTCCAAGCTCCAAGACCGAGTGTTCCTCCTGCCCGTCCGCTTTCTGAGGTTACTTGCTACAAGTGTGGCCATAAGGGCCATTATTCCAACAAGTGCAACAACCCAAGGCGCCTTCCGCCTCCTCCACCTGTGAGTTCAGCTATTGTCAGGCATGATCCAAAGGCAGCAAGGGTCAATCTGATGAGTGCAGCGCAAGCGGAGAATTCTTCTGATGTCATTTTGGGTAACCTTCCAGTTAACTCCATCCCTGCTAAAGTTTTGTTTGATTCGGGTGCTTCATGTTCTTTCATGTCTCAACCATTTGCATCCAAGTATAATGTTGACATCAAAAGTTTGCCAAGGGAGTTATCAGTTGTTTCTCCGGGGAGACGTATGCATTCCAGTATCTATGCTCCGGATGTTTCTATTCGCATGGGTGATTATCGATTTTTGGCTTCTCCGGTGGTTCTTGGTAATTCCGTCATCGACCTCATCCTCGGAATGGATTGGCTTTCTCAGCATGATGCTCACATTGATTGTGCACAGAAGGAAGTCAAGATGACTCATCCTGATGAAGATGTGATTATCTTTGCCTCCAGGGATAACACTATCAGGCTTTTCTCTCTCAATGATAAGGGCGAAATTAATGCCATATCTCAAATTCCGGTGGTGAACGAATATCAAGACGTCTTTCCTGAAGAACTTCCAGGCATGCCTCCACACCGTCAGGTTGAATTAGTTATTGAACTCGAGCCGGGTACCGAGCCAGCATGCCGGCATCCATACAAGCTCTCTCCGGATGAATTGAAGGAATTGAAGAAGCAGCTTGATAAACAGGAGAGTATGGGTCTCATCAGGCCGAGTACGTCTCCTTGGGGCTGTGGTGTCTTATTTGTCAAGAAGAAAGATGGCACGGAGCGTCTCTATGTTGATTACCGGCCATTGAACAAGAAGACAATAAAGAACAAATATCCGCTCCCCAACATCAACGAACTCTTCGAGCAGCTCAAGGGAGCTAAAGTGTTCTCTAAGCTCGACCTCCGAATGGGCTATCATCAAATTCGCATTCGCGAGGAAGACATTCCCAAGACGGCCTTCAGAACGAGCTACGGTTCATAGGAGTATACCGTCATGTCTTTTGGTCTCGCCAATGCTCCTCCTACCTTTTCGAGGATGATGCACTACATCTTCAACCCCTATACTGGCGAGTTTGTGCTTGTGTATCTGGATGATATTCTGGTGTTTTCCAAGAATGAAGAAGATCACGAAAAGCACTTACGTCTGGTTCTTGATCGACTCCGTGAGCATAAGTTCTATGCCAAGTTCTCAAAGTGCGAGTTTTGGCTCGATAAGGTTTTGTACCTGGGCCACATCATCTCAGCTGACGGTATTGCGGTTAATCCCTAGAAAGTTGAAGCAATTGTCAACTGGGAAGCTCCTCAGAACGTCAAGCAACTCCGTAGTTTTCTGGGTCTTGCCAGCTATTGCAGAAGGTTCGTTGAGAACTTCTCCAAGATTGCCAAGCCGCTTTCCAACTTGCTTCAGAAGAATGTCAAATACTTTTGGTCTCCAGAGTGTGAAGTGGCATTCAAAACTCTCAAAGAAAAACTCGTCTCTGCTCCTATTCTTACTCCTGCAGATGAGTCCAAGCCCTATGAAGTATTCTGTGATGCTTCTCTTCAAGGTCTTGGTGGTGTGCTTATGCAAGATAAGAGAATTGTGGCATACACTTCTCGTCAGCTCAAGCCAACTGAGAAGAACTATCCCACACATGATCTCGAGCTAGCAGCTATGGTACATGCTTTGATTACGTGGAGACATCTGTTGTTGGGCAGAAAGGTCGACATCTTCACTGATCACAAGAGCTTGAAGTACATCTTCACACAGCCGCATCTGAACCTCCGCCAGACTCGTTGGGTTGAAATGATCCAAGAGTATGATCCCAGCATTGAATACACTCGTGGCAAGGCGAATGTGATTGCAGATGCTTTGAGCAGAAAGGCATATTGCAACAGCCTTCTTATCAAGCCGTGCCAGCCTGAGCTTTGTGAAGCATTCAGGAAACTCAACCTCCAAGTTGTTCCGCAGGGTTTTCTTGCAAATCTTCAAATTGCTCCTACCTTGGAAGATCAGGTCCGTGAGGCCCAACTCAGGGATACCATGGTGAAGAAGGTGAAACATGGTATTGCAAAGGGCACTCCAAAATACAAGTGCTTTCGTGTTGATGAGAGAGATACCTTGTTCTTCGAGGACAGACTCGTTGTTCCCAAAGGTGATCTCAGGAAGCTCATAATGGAAGAAGCACATGATTCTCTCCTTTCCATTCATCCTGGCAGTTCCAAGATGTACCAAGATCTCAAGCAGTCTTACTGGTGGACACACATGAAAAGGGAGATTGCCCAATTCGTGAATGAATGTGATGTTTGCAGAAGAGTGAAAGCAGAACATCAACGTCCAGCCGGTCTTCTCCAACCTCTTCCTATTCCCGAGTGGAAGTTCGACCACATTGAAATGGACTTCGTCACTGGTTTTCCTAAATCCAAGAGAGGGAATGATTCTATCTTCGTGGTGATTGACAAGCTTACCAAAGTCGCTCACTTCCTGCCAGTCAAAGAATCAATCAATGCAGCTCAATTTGCAGAGCTGTACACTTCCAGAATTGTGTCTTTACATGGCATTCCTCAAGTCATATCCTCAGACCGTGGAAGTTTGTTCACTTCAAGGTTCTGGGACTCCTTTCAGTCCGCCATGGGCACTAAGATCAGGTTCAGCACTGCTTTTCACCCTCAGACTAGTTGTCAAGTCGAGCGAGTGAATCAGATTCTAGAAGACATGCTCAGAGCCTGTGTCATATCTTTTGGCATGAAATGGGAAGACTGCCTTCCATTTGCCGAGTTCTCTTACAACAACAGCTTTCAAGCAAGTGCAGGCAAAGCTCTGTTTGAAATCCTCTATGGCAGAAAGTGCCGTACCCCTCTCAACTGGTCTGAAACAGGCGAACGCCAACTTCTTGGCAATGACTTGATCTCAGAAGCCGAAGAAATGTGCAAAGTCATACGTGAGAATCTCAAGGCCGCTCAGTCGCGTCAGAAGAGCTACTATGACGGCAAGCATCATGATTTGGCCTTCAACATCGGTGATCATGTCTATCTCCGTGTTTCTCCGATGAAAGGCACCGAAAGATTCGGTATCAAAGGAAAGCTTGCTCCTAGATACGTCGGGCCTTTCAAGATTCTTGGCAAAAGAGGCGACCTAGCCTATCAACTTGAGCTCCCTTCAAACTTCGCCAATGTTCATGATGTGTTCCATGTGTCTCAACTCCGCAAATGCTTCAAGGCACCTGAGCGCATGATTCCGTTTGAAGAGATTGATCTTCAACAAGACCTGTCTTACCGAGAGCATCCAGTTGCTATTCTCGAAGAAACCGAACGCAAGACCCGCAACAAGTCCATCAAATTCTTGAAAGTCAAGTGGTCACATCACACCGACCGAGAGGCTACGTGGGAACGAGAAGATCATCTTCGTTCTGAGTACCCTTCCTTTTTCCCGTCCTAGATCTTGGGACGAGATCTTTTTGTAGTAGAGGAGAGTTTGTAATGCCCCGGATGTAATACTTTCCCTTTTGGGCATATAATATATCTCCGGCTTCATCTATTTCCATTCCGGGTTCTTTGTCTTTCGGGTTTTCATCGTTTTGTTGTGTGCGTGTGTGGCATTCATTCATATCATGTAGACATTGTGCATCGCATTGCATTTGTGTTGTCGGTTGCATCCGGTTCCGCGTGTTCCTTCCCGTTGTCCGTTTCGCGTTCCGGAGCTCCCTCACGTGTCCGTGGCGTCCCGTATGCCTACTTTGGTGTTTGGCCGTGTAACATTACCGGTGTGGCGCGAGGCTTGTCGTGTGTTGTTGTTTTGTTGTGTGTAACCCGCCTGTCAAATCTCGTCGTGTTTGGAGTCCGTTTGCTATCCCAACAGTTATTCGTGTGGGTCCAAAGTGCCTCCACTTTGTGGCCCAAGACATCCCTACAACAGCCCACTTACCTCCTCTTGGCCCATCCTAACTCCCCTCGCGATCGGATCCGTCGGATCGCGATCGGAGGGCTCAAAAACCCCCAAAACCCCTAACCCTAGCAAAACTGCTATTTATAGACCCCCTATGTCCATTTTGGGCATCCCTAACCTCTAGCCTACTTCCCCTCATTTTTTTTCCGTGCCATTCTCCTTCCAATTTTCCACATGGCTGTCCCTCTCCTTGATTCCCGCAGGAATCAGATCGCCGCCGCCGCTCGGGACGAGGGTGCCCAATCCCCTCGCCCGTCCAGATCGGGTCAACGCCTCCTCCCTCGATAGAGGGATTCCCGCATCGAGGCGCCAGATCCCTTCGCATCGAGGGCGCCTTCCCTCCTTCGGCGGCCCGTCCCTCCTCCGCCGCGTGGACCACTTCTCCGCAGCGAGGCCTAGAGCAGCGCAGTCGCCGCACCGAGGCCACCAGGCGCCCCGCGCTGGGCCGGCCTCCCACCGCGGGCCCAGCCGCCCCTCCCTCGCGACGCCAGCAGATCGATCCGATCGCCTCCGAGCTGGGCCGTTGACCCCGGCCAGATCCGCCGGGCCGACCACCTCCTTCCCGCGCCCAGAGGCCCAGCTCCCGATCGCCTCCCGTCTCCAGGCCACCGCTCCCTTCGCCGTTCCAGCCGTCGCGTCGGCCCGTCTCCGTTCACCGGGCCGCCAGATCCGCCCCGTTTGACTCCTCCGGCCAGATTTCTCCAGATCTGAAGGTTGCCCCGAAATTCTCTAAGTCCCTGGTTATTTGCTTGTCTGATGCATTATTAGAAATGCGATATCTTTTAGTGTGGTGATCCGTTTTGCGCAAATAGCATGTCCAGACGTTCGTGGTGATTAGCACTACGTTTTATCTTTTTGTGTCATGCATGTTAGAGATCATTTAGGTGCTTGTTTTTCTGTTGCAATAGTGCATCGTGATAAAACTGCTGCTATGTGATGTTTTTATGCCATCTTTGCATAGTGATATCTTTTAGCTCGTTTGTCCGAATGATGCAAATGACATGTCCACGTGTTCGTCTTGCCATGCTCTACATGTTGCTTGTGTTAGGTTGCATCATAGATTTATTCTTGCGATGTATATCTTCGTTGCAAAGTGCCATGTGGCTGTGATGTTGTTTCACTTGTTATGAAATGCCATCTTGTTGAGCTCATTGCTATCGTTGTGGTTATCTCCATGATGCATGCTTGTGTGTTTCGGAATCATCTTCATGTGTACTTTGATGAGGTGCTTACCACTTGCCATGTTTAGTTTCGAGGTGACTTAAACTTGCTCTTTTAGATTCCATGATGAAACTGCTGTTTTAACACTTAGTGGATTTTCACTAAGTCTGAAATCTGTAACGTTCCGATGCCATGTTTGCTTGCTGCTCTAGGACAAACCATGATAGTTTTGGGGTGGATCTTGATGGTTCCTTGTAGTATATATTGTTGGCTTTCCATTCATGTACTCACATGTTTATTTAAGTGGTTGTAGCATGTTTAACTTTTGCTCCAAAGTTTCAATAAAAATTCTGCTGTCAGAATTTTATTGTCAAGTTCAATATGTCCAAGCTTATGGCTATTGATCTGTGGCTCCTTTGAGGGTGCACCTTCGGACTTATTTGCTGTAGGATATGTCTAGTTTATGTTCATGCTCTTTGCCATGTTGTTTGAGTGCTGTAGCTTAATTATTTTGTGCTCCGAAGTTGCTATGTTGCTGTAATTTTCAGCTTTCGCATGTTTCTTGTTTCGGGCATAACTTTTAGCCCGTAGCTCCGATTTCAGCGAGTCTTATATGAAACTTGATTGATTTTCTGTGTAGATTCATAATCTCCTGTTGTTATCATGTTTTGAGGTGTTTTGCTTGAGTGCTATTTTCCGTGCTCCGTGTGCATCCTTAGTGCATCCATCATGCATCCATCATTTTGAGTGCGCATTGCATTTTGTTGATTCGTGCCTTGTGTGATTGTATTGTTTAGAGCCGGAAAATGAGACCGAGTACGAGTTCGAGCACGAGGTTTCCAACGAGGTTGAGCACGAGGACCCTTCTTACGATCCGAACGACTACACTTCAGGCAAGATGACCGAACCCCGATAACATTACTATCTTTGCCTATTGCTAGTAGTTCCGCTCTATAGGTTTTCCTCGATGCCCATATTCTTCCTGTCAGCCTCCTACTTGTAACCCTGTCCATGTTTAACCACCCTACCTATGCAAACCGTTGCTTGGCTAAGTACGCTTCGCTCAGCCCTTCTTATAGCATTGCTAGTTGCAGGTGAAGACCGAAGATGCTTGCTTCATGTTGAAGTTTTGTTGGGTTATATCACACTATATAAATGCTTAAAATGAAATCATCTATATATTGGCAAGGGTGGAAGGCTAAGCCTTTTGCTTGGTGATTTGTTCCACTCATGCCGTTAGGAACCGTATAAACCGGTGTTATGTTCCTTGATTATGTGTTCCTTACACGGTTGGGGTGTATGGGACCCCCTCGATAAACCGCTAAGTGCTAAGTCTTTTCCAGCAAATCCCAACATTGGTACTATTTGCCTAATAACAAATTAAACTTGCATAGGGAGTTATAAACCCTTTTTCTTTAATCAACAACCCCGGGCCAGTGCTCCACATGAGTGTTGGTCCGAACTGGGGGTCCTGCGGGGCCACCTCAAGGAAACTCGATGTCTGGTAAAAACCCGTAGCATCACCCATCCGGTCGTGTCCTGAGACCTAGATACGCGCGGCTACTATCAGGGTGTCGACACGCCGGGAGGATTTGCTGGATTAGCCTTACCTTAGTTCGGAATATCTTGAGCACGGGATTCCGAGAATACTCGGGTCTTCCCACTTTGGAGTTGCGACTCCGCGGATCGTGGGCTTGTAATGGGTCAAGTTGGAACACCCCTGCAGGGTTATGAACTTTCGAAAGCCGTGCCCAGGGTTATGTGGCAGATGGGAGCTTGTTAATATCCGGTTGTAGATAACTTGACACAATGTTTCAATACACTACCAGTGTGTGTACCGTGACTGTCAATTTCCGAATAGGGATTCGGGAGTTGAACACGGTGGGGTTATGTTTGTTGAGCTGTAGCTAGGATCACTTCGTGATCATCTCTCGACTGAGGCTTTCTCTTCTCTCACTCTTTCACGTAAGCTAGTTGCTAGTTGCTGCTGCAGACACTTATTCTTTTCTTAAGCCTTATCCTCTCCCAAGGCTTAAATAGTCTTGTTACCCGAGAACGGGATTGCTGAGTCCTCTGTGGCTCACAGTTACTTCACCACACCAGATGCAGGTCCAGTTGTGAGCTATCCAGGTGATGGCATCGAGCTAGACTGGGAGTACGACGAGGAGTGTAGCCGATACTATGTTCGTTATCCTGATGATCAGTAGT
This sequence comes from Secale cereale, assembly GCA_902687465.1. Lineage (NCBI taxonomy): Eukaryota > Viridiplantae > Streptophyta > Magnoliopsida > Poales > Poaceae > Secale > Secale cereale. Next base: position 104,578,137 of record LR738713.1, read on the forward strand.
GGAGACTTCTACTAGGATTCGATCCGACCTGTGGTTTTGTTTATGTTTGGTATCTTGCCATTTGGATTTTACCCTTAGAGGGCTGTGATGTTTTATTGTATGATGATTTGAGACATGTATTGTATTTGTGTGACGTGGCGATTGCAAGCCTACTATATTTTGTTTTCCATCCCCCTTTTACTTGAGTTGTGCAAAGATACCAGACTTGCGATCATTCCAGCATGGGGTTATGTCTCTAAGTCGTGCCTCGACACGTAGGAGATATAGCTCCATCCTGGGCATTACACCTGCGCCCGTCCTCCCTCCGCCACCCAGTGTTGGCCGCGCCCCGCGCCGGCCCTCGCCTCTGGCCCCGCAGGCCACCACCGGCCTCCGCCTCGCCGCCTAGCGCTCGCCGTTGCTGGCAGCCGCCCTGGCCCCACTGCTCGCCCCGCCGCGCTCCCCCAGTGCCCGCGCCGCCGCCGTCCCCTTCTCCCACGCCCACCTGCACACCCCGCCGCCTTCAGCTCGGGCTTGGCCGCCGGTGCCGCGCCTCGCCGTTGGCTGGGCGAGCGCCGCATCAGGCTGGCGCCCAGCGCCCAACGCCCGCGCCCGTTAACCCGCCCCGCTAAGGATCCCTATGGGCCACTGTCAAATGGGCCCCACGGCCCCAGCACGTTTTAAAAAAGAACAAAAAATGAATCAATAAAATTATTAATTAATTAATTAATTAGTGAATTAATTAAGTTAATTAGTCTTGTTTAATTAATCTAATTAACTAGTTACTTTATCTAAATAGCAATTGGATTAGATAAATCATAATTAAGCTAAACAGAGTATGACACGCGGGACCCACGCGTCAGTTTGACCAGTCAACACCCCTATTGACTGCTGACGTCAGCATACACTATTCTGGATAATGTTGATTTAAAATGATTAAATAAATTCTAAAAATGATAAAATCTTTTTAAATTTAATATAGAATAAACCGTAACTTGGATGAAAATACTTTATATATGAAAGTTGCTCAGAATTTCGAGACGAATCCGAATACGGAGACCGTTCGTCAATCACACATCCCTAGCATACCAAAACTGCAACTTTCCCCCTCTGTTTCATCCGCCCGAAAATGCGAAACACCGGAAATACTTTTCCGGATGTTTCCCCCCTTCGCCAGTATCACCCGATACAACGTTAGGGCACACCTAGCACCGTTACATGTCATGTCATGCATCGTCATGCTTATGTTTGCATTGTATTCATTGTTTCTTCCCCCTCTTCTCTCCGGTAGACTACGAGACCGACGCTTCTGCTGCCCCGATCGACTACGGTCTTGACGACCCCACCTTGGATGCCGAGCTTCCAGGCAAGCCCCCCCCCCCTTTGATCAACCTGATATCGCCTATTCTTCTCTCTACTGCTTGCATTAGAGTAGTGTAGTATGTTACTGCTTTCGATACTCCTATTCTGCTGCATAGCCTGTCATTGTTGCTACAATTGTTGATACTTTACCTGCAATCCTAAATGCTTAGCATAGGATGCTAGTATTCCATCAGTGACCCTACACCCTTGTCCGTCTGCTCTGCTATTCTATCGGGCCGTGATCACTTGGGTGTGATCACGGGTATATACTACATACACTTATATTTGATACATGTTGTGACTAAAGTCGGGTCGGCTCGTGGAGTACCCGCGGTTGATTCACGGATTGGGGGATGAAAGGACATACTTTCCCGACGGCCCTCTCTGTGGATCTTTGTGGCGGAGCGATAGGGCAGGTTGAGACACCCAGTCGAGAGGTGGCCTGACCCTGGTCGTTGTCCGCGGTTATTTCATAATAACACGCTTAATGAGTTTGGATATTTGATCTGAGTCTGGCCGTTGGCCTATACGCACTAACCAGCTACGTGGGAATAGTTATGGGCACTCGACGTCGTGGTATCAGCCGAAGCCTTCTTGACGTCAGCGACTTAGCGGTGTGCGCTGGGTTGGACCGCGTAACGTAACTTCCTTAGTAATGGAGGTTGCTAGGTGTGCTCACCGGCCGCGTACGAAACGTGCAGGTGTGCAATGGGCGATGGGCCCGGACCCCTCCGCGCTTAGGACTTAGACCGGCATGCTGACCTCTCTGTTGTGCTTAGGTAGGGCTGCGACATGTTGATCTTTCGAGGCTGGGCATGACCCAGGAAAGTGTGTCCGGCCAAATGGGATCAAGCATGCTGGGTTATGTGGTGCACCCCTGCAGGGAAGATAATCTATTCGAATAGCCGTGTCCCTCAGTAAAAGGACGACCCAGAGTTGTATTCCGACCTCATGACAACTAGAACCGGATACTTGTTAAAACACACCCAGATGAGTTCCAGATATAACTCGGTGGTTGCTCTCTCACGGGGTGATGTGCGGGAGGATCACCGAGTAGGATTATGCTATTCGATGTTACTTGGTGAACCCCATCTGTTCTCTTCTACTGCTGCAAGATGGAGGCTGCCAGAAGCGTAGTCTTCGTTTGGATTAGCTATCCCTCTCTTATTCTGGCTTGCTACAGTTCAGTCCACTGATACTACCCATATCATTGTTACCATTGCATTTGTAGTATAGATCCTTGCTTGCGAGTACTTTGGATGAGTACTCACGGTTGCTTTGCTCCCCATTTTCCCCCTTCTGTTCCTTCTTCTCGGATGATGCAACGAGATGGTGGAGCCCAGGATCCAGATGCCACCTACGACGACTCCTACTACCCCAGAGGCGCCTACTACTACGTGCAGTCTGTCGACAACGACCAGGAGTAGTTTAGGAGGATCCCAGGCAGGAGGCTTGCTCCTCTTTCAATCTGTATCCTAGTTTGTGCTAGCCATCTTATGGCACCTTGTTTAACTTTATGTCTGTACTCGGATATTTGTTGCTTCCGTTGACTTGTCTATGATCGAGCACTTGTATTCAAGCCCTTGAGGCCCCTGGGTTGTAATATGAAGCTTGTATGACTTATTTTACTTTTGGAGTTGTGTTGTGATGTCTACCAGTGAGTCCCTGATCTTGGCCGTACACATTTGCGTGCATGATTAGTGTACGGACAAATCGGGGGCCTCACAAGTTGGTATCAGAGCCGACTGCCTGTAGGAATCCCCCTTCCACACTCCTTGGCCGAAGTCGAGTCTAGACATTGTAAAACTTTTACTAACATGGTTGTGTGGCTTACGGGCCACGTCGCCATTTGGGTGGTACTAGATTCTTTTACTCCTCGATCTTTACTCCGGGATTCTGAACACTCTCCTTTTTCGGGTAAAACGATTTTACTAACTCTAACATTAGGATCCCGAGACCCCTCACCCCAAAGTTGGATAAGCTATAGTTATTTCTTAGAATAGTATTTTGCATAATCCCCACACTGTCATTTGACTCCTTTGAAACATCTTTGTTTTCAGATGGAACCCACGAGGTAGGTCGTGCGCCACACGCAGGCCATTGGTGCCTCGGGATCACCTGTTGTGCTAGCTGAGATGATGACCTATCTGGGTTATCGCTGGTATCCTGAGTATACCGTGTACGAGCAGTACCAGGGCTTTAACCAGGAGCAGTATCGTGCCACTATCCGCCTCTATTCTCGTGCAGAGAACTCCTCTACTGTGCTGCACACCGCTCATGGTGTTGGAGTGACCATCGATATGGCAGTTCACGATGCTGCTTACACTGCTCTGACATGCCTTCGTGGAGAGTATCGGGCGTTGGACACTTCCCCTTTCAGACACGTTGCTATCGCCTCTGACGATGGAGCAGAGGGATACTACACTGCTGCCTACTCCACCGTCTCCCGAGAGCCCTTCCATCATCAGAACCTTGTTCTGCATGCTGATGGGCTGGATCGAGCTAACCGAGCTCTTCGCCACGAGTTGTACACCACCCGTCAGCACATGTACCGCGCCTTGACGCTGTTGCACCCCTTTGTCCTATCTAGACAGCTGCCGCCTACTGTGATCTAACCAGCTAGGACCGTGATGCATCCTGGTGTCGGTTGGCCAGATGTGGGAGGCGACACTCCCGCACTTGGTCCTCTGTTGCCACCTGGACGTCGGGTTCTGCACCAGAGTATCCACGAACCTCAGGTTGCTGGCGTGGAGGACTTTTCGTTGCAGCACTATCAGCTGTCAGACTAACTCTACCTCCATAGTTCCGCCTGGGACTGATGTAGTCTTACTTATTAGTGTTAGGTGCATTCGTCGCGAGCCTGTGTGCCGCTTATGATGTCCTTAGTTTATGTAATGAACTCTGTGTACTGAACTCTATGCATGCACCCCTTTTGTAATATATTCCAACTACTATGTGGTATTTTAGGTGCTCCTTTCATTATGTATGTTTCATTCAGGAATGATTCTAATGTTTGCAAATTCTCAATGCTGAACTACCCCTGTTATATATTAGCAGGATGGTTAGACCAGCTGGCCGCGATCGTGGTGGCAACGCCCCACCACCGCTCGAATACATGGCCGATATGATCCAACAGTTTGAACTGAACCGCCAGTTCATGGAGACTATCATGGCTCAGTTCCCTCGTCCCAACATGGATCAACGACATCGCGCGGTAACACTGAATGACTTTGCTCGCCTCAACTCATTCGTCTACCGAAGCTCAACTCAGCCTCTTGATGCTGATGACTGGCTCCGTGACATTGCCTTTGAACTGGAGTCTGCTGGAGTTGCCGCTGCCAACTATGTCACCTTTGTGGCATACTATCTGAAGGGTCCCGCTGCTCAATGGTGGGACAGCCACAGGCGTACACTGTCACATCCCCTGCATTTTGTAACATGTCATTTGCATTAATAAAGCATGAAGTTTTGGACCAACAAATTTTTGGCATCATTTGGCTTTTATTTGGAATTAAGTTTTTCTCTCTGTGATTTTCAAGTGCCCTTTAAAGTCAACTACTCCCTCTTATATATTTCATCTCCTTACCCCAAACTTCTGCCCAATGATCATACCAAGTGTATATAACAGTATAGTATTTTCTTATAAAAATAATTTGGCCAAAAAGTATTTTCAAAAATTAGTTTTCCAAAAACCCCTGAATTGAGGTTTGCACTGCAAGTGCTTGATTTAGGGTGAGAAAAATATTTCAAAAAGTATATTTGAAACCTAGTAGATATAGGACTCCCATAAACCACAAGAATATAATTTTAAAAGTTATCTTCCTATTTTATTTAAAAGCTTTTTCTTAAGGCCAGAAATGGTCTTTAATAGGGAAAAATTATTTAACTATTTCAAAAATATTTGCCAAAATTCAGGGAGACTCTTAGGACATATATTGTCCATATATAAGAGTTTCAACACTTGGTCATGTTCAAAATATTGGACAAATCCCTCAGAAACCCTTTCTGGATATTTCAAGATTTTGAAATATTTACAAAGGAAATATTCTCTAACAATTCCAGGGAAATTGTATCATGTCATATATGACATATTGGATGATCTTGCCAGGCCCCGTGCCTTGGGAAGCAAGAAAACCTCATCAAAACCCCTCAAAACCATTCTGTCCATTTTTGAAGTTTGAGCAACTTTACATTGCCAAACTTGTCCAAATACTCTCAAACTTGGTACACATGCTAGAATGGTCTAGTAATGCATCTAGACCAAATGGCACAAGTTTTGGAGAAGGGTAATTTGATCAGAGTACCCTAAAACCATTTCTGTTCAGATTCAAATTTGAAAAACTTTACATTACCAACTTTTTACTAGTGACCTCAAATTTTGTGGGCATGATCACAACCCCAAATGATGACACTACACCAAGTGGTGCATCAAGGAGGGATGATTTTCTTAACTTAAACTTGGAAAGTCCATTTCTGTTGATTTCTAGGGTTTACCAAAGTTACATTGGCAAGTTTCTTCAAATAAGCCCAAACTTGGTAGAACACCCTATTTCTATATATATACCATTTGATCCTGTTAAGTCTCATGTCAATTGGAGATCATTTGCTTGCCCAAAAACACATCAAACACCTTCTCGAAATTTCCCAAAACTATCACTTTTACCTCTTTCCTTGCTCTCCTTGAGCTAGGCTTTTTACCACAGCTTCCCCAAGTCCCCTTGCACCTCCAGTAACTCTCCCCTGGCCTCAGCTCAATGATTGAGGGGGGGGGTAAAGCCCCCTTTTACATTCTGGACAACAACTTTCACCCTTCTCTCTCAGCACTCTCTCCTTCTAGAAGCTCTCCCTAGCATCCAATGCCCCTCCCGCATTATTTACTTTCCCCTAGAGCCAATGGACATGGTGGCCGCGTCCAGTGCGTGTGGGACACGGCCATGCCGGCCATATGGGCGCTCTGGAGCGTGCTGCAGGGCGCTCCCGCACTGTAGCCGCGTCCTGCCCGAGGCGCCCGACCACCTAGGGCGTCGGGATGGTGTCTCCCGAGGCCACCTCGATGTCCACGGCACGGCAGCTGGTCGGCCCGCTCCTCCTTCTCCCTCCTCTCGCCCCAGCTCGCACGCGCGACGGCCACCCGAGAGCTCCAATGAACGAGCACACACGCGCGATGCCCCTGGCCTCCCCCTGCTCTTTCTCTTCTCTCCCTTGGCTCTGGACCGCATCCAGGAACACCATAGACACGGCGCCAACCCCTCACGAGCCCTGTGGCAACGAGCAGGAGCTCGCTGGCGCACGTGTCCATGGCACCCCGCCGTTCGCCTATAAAAGGGACGCCCCACGCCCTCCTCACCTCACCACTCGCCCTCTCACACACCTACTCACCCCCTACACCACCCACTCCTCTCCAAACGGGCCCGAGCTCGAGATCGAGCTCGAGCTCCGCCGCCTCGGGTCGCCGTCGATCCGAAGGTATAAGCCCTCTCCGCCGCTCCTCTCACTCGATCTAGAATCGCAGGAGCCCACTGACCATTTCCCCTTGTTTCCCCTCTCTTTAGCTGCCGGAAACGGCCGAAACCACCACCGCCCGAAGCAATTCCGTCGTGCCTCCTCGTCGCCGGCGAAGCAGGCCACCCCGGCGACCAACTCCACCTCCATCCGAACGGCGGCTCCTCCCTGAGCACGACGGTACCACCCATGCATCCTCTCGTGCCCTATATCGCCGCCGGCGAGCTCGCCGTCGCCTCTGGACGGAGGTAGACAACGACGGCTGTGGGCCCTGTCCGTCAGCCTCACGCCCTGACGGGTGGGACCACCCGTCAGGTTTAAAAATGCACGCGCGCGCACCGGTTCGCCGTCAAATCGAAGGCGTACTTCGCCTTTACGCTTTCGACGTGGCAGCCTCGCGCGGGCTGTTTTCCCTTTGGGCCTGCTGCACTGTGGCCTTTCTGGCCTAGTGGCACAGTGCCACTTTTCTTTTTCCTTTTCTGTCTGTTTTATAAAAATTCCATAGGGTAAAATATTTATCCAAATGAAATAATTCCAGTTCCTAAAAACTTGTAATATTCCAACCTATTTTATGATATAACTTTCACACGTATTCATGAACCTTTTCTGTACAGTTCAAATTTAAATCTAAATTTGAACACTAAAACCTCTGTTCAAAAATCCATGTACACCATTCTGTCACTCCAAATCCCAAACTAAGAATTTTTGCCACCTTTGTTTTCCCTCTAGTATTTTATAAAAATAAGTTGACATTTTTCTAAGCACTTTGATTTTTCTGTTTTTATTATTGTCTTATTTTCCCGTTATTTATTGCGACGATTAGATACCGTGTTTGACGAAGTTGCTGAAGAAGAAGAAGGGGAAGGATTTGAAGACTTTGAATATCAAGCCAATCCAGGCAAGCAGCCCTTTGACCATGATACCCCTCTTGTTCATCGGTACCTTTTTTCCAATTTGCATGATGATAAAAAGTGACGGTGGTAAACTTGTTGGGAGCCACCACATGGTGCATACCCCTACTCAAAATCTTTAACATGTGCATAGATGCAATGACAAAGGATTAGTTGTTGATACATGATGTTGCATATGTGCCACGAACCCTTCGTGGTTACATTCTTTCGAAAACCCCATCGGGTGCCCCTAATACCCGAGGGTGATGTTGAGTTAGGTCACCACTTGAGGAAGAAGTGGTGTACCAAAGAAAGTTCTCGTGTGTGGGTAAAATGATGGATTAGATTTATGTGTGATTACCATCCCAACCAAACATGTGCAACCACTCTACCCCTTATGGGACGGGGCATTATTGATTACTTAGGCTGATACTAGCATGGTGCCCACATCACTAGTGACGGGGGAGACTTGAGGACACTCCCGGGATGGGGTCGTGCTTGGATAGGCGACCATGACTGTTTTCACAGGGCACCGGACACACCGTTGGTCCCTTCGTGTATGCGTGACATTGTAAAAAGGGCGAGTCCCATGATTTATCGTTTGTACACGAGGGTTGTGCACCAACGAGTGGACCCTATGTTAGTGTCGTCTAGGGAAAGGTAATGACCGGGTGCTTCCCCCGAGTACTTAAGGTACTGCGGGATCGTGGGTGACATGAAAGCTTCCCGGATCTTGTGGGTAAAGTGCGCAACCTCTGCAGAGTGTAAAACTATTCGAATAGCCGTGTCCGCAGTCATGGACAGTTGGGAGGTGCTACTTAAACTATGTCCAGAATTTTACAACATCGGTGAAAGTGTGTGTGTGTGTGTGTTGAGTCAAGGTGGTGACTTGACTCGTTGAAAGAACCCGAAATAAATTGAACTCTAGTCATGTTGATATCTGTAACCTGTCCTCGGGGTTACCCAAGTACATTGATGCATGTTTCACAAATGGTAGAATATCTTATCTTGCTTGTGGCTAGGTTGCTTATTGTTGTACAACTTGCATTGTTACCTTAAACCAAATCATGGGTTGCTTGCGAGTACATTCAAAGTACTCATTGGCTTGCCACTAGTTATTTAATTGGCCAGGCATGGAGGAGCAAGAATTTGAAGAAGAATTTTATGGAGACGAACATGCGAACTAGGACGCTTTCCCAGTCAGAATGCATGTAGGGTTAAGGCAGATGGCATGGGTTCTACTTATCTACGAAGACTTTCGCTATTCGAGTTTATTTGTTGTTCATCCCAAGAGGCTTTATCTATGTAAGACTTGGCCATAATGGTCATAATTTGTGTAAGACGGTATGTATGGATGTAAGACTCTTGTTATTCAGCTTCTGTGTGTTCAGTGAGCATTGATCTCTGGGATCACTGTACACGTGCATTCGGTGATCTCGACTCTTAAGTCGAGGTCCCCACATACACTGCCTGCTGGAACAATCGTCACTTGGCCGGAATTCCAAGCTGCCTTCCATGCCCGCTTCATTCCTCAGGGAATCATGGATAGGAAGAAGCGTGAGTTCCGCAACCTCACCCAGGGCAACAAGACTGTGGATGCTTATCAGCGGGAGTTTTTGGACTTATCCCGCTATGCTGAAGAAGACATGCCACTGATGCTCGTAGACAGGAAAGGTTCCGAGACGGACTTCATGCTGACATCAAGCTCGCACTCCTTGTGCATGACTTTGGAGATTTCGCCACCTTGGTGAACAAAGCCATCCAGGTTGAAACTGGTCTGCAGGAACACCAGAGCACTCTCAGGCATAACCGTGAACCGGGATCATCCTCGGGCCCTCCCTCACATAAGCGTAGCGTCTGGATTCCCAACAATGTGTATCGTCCAGCTGCACGTGCTCCAAGGCCGTCCTATGCTACACCTCGTCTGCCTCCACCACCAAGGCAGCCAAGACTTCCAGCTGCACCACTCCCAGCTCCTACTTCTGCCCCCAATGATGGTCTGTGCTACAAGTGTGGTCAACCAGGGCACATTGCCAGGAACTGCTTCCAGAATCAGAACCAGCTTGCACTGCCTACAGCTGGTCGTGGGAACAATCAGCCCCGCAACAACAATGCCAAGCCTTATGGTCGTGCTCAGGCCAACCACGTTGATCTCAATGAAGCTCAAGACCATCCTGCTACTGTGATGGGTACACTCCTTGTTAATTCAGTACATGCATCTGTTTTATTTGATTCAGGAGCATCACATTCATTCATGTCAGAAGATTTTGCATATAAGTACGACATTAGATGTGAAGAAATGAACACTTCGGTAGTGGTAAAAAACCCTGCCGGCCAATGTCAAACCTCTATGGGTTTTCACGACGTTCCCGTCAAAATAGAAGGGTTGGAGTTCTATGCCTCTCCCATTATCCTGAAGTCGTCCAACTTCGACCTCATTCTATAGTTTGCGCCACCAAGACAGTCCATCTGCTACACCCTTCCAATGAAATAATAAGCTACAACACTCATCTGGTTCAAAATGTTGAAGCACGTCTTTATGCATTAAATGCATTGAACGCTTCACCATTCGAGGGCATCGAAAACATTCCCATCGTACGTGAGTTCCAGGATGTCTTTCCTGAGGAACTTCCAGGGATTCCCCCTGCTAGAGCTGTCGAGTTTATCATCGACTTGAAACCAGGCACCACTCCTATAGCCAAACGACCCTACAAGATGCCGCCTCATGAACTCACTGAGCTTAAGGAGGAAATCGACAAATCTCTTGCTAGTGGTTTCATTCGCCCGAGTTGCTCTCCTTGGGGAGCACCTTCCCTCTTTGTCTGGAAAAAGGATGGGACATACTGATTGGTCCAAGATTACCGTCCTATCAACCAAGCAACTATTCAGAACAAATATCCGCTTCCTTGGATCAATGATCTGTAAGATCAACTGGCTGGTTCATCAGTGTTTTCTAAACTCGACTTGAGGTTGGGTTACCACCAGATCCGTGTTCGTGAAGAGGATATCCCAAAGACCGCCTTCGTGACTCGATATGGTTCATTCGAGTACACCGTCATGTCATTCGGCTTGACAAATGCTCCAGCTACCTTCTCTCGTCTAATGAACTATATATTCAGGAATACCTCGACAAATTCGTCGTGGTTTATCTGGATGATATCCTTGTATTTTCCAAGAATAAGGGAGAGCATGTTGAACATCTTTGCCTTGTACTGGAAAAGCTCCGAGAGCATCAACTTTATGCTAAGTTTTCCAAGTGTGAGTTCTGGCTTCCTGAAGTAACCTACCTTGGGCATGTCATCTCCAAGGATGGTATTGCCGTCAACCCTGAACGAGTTCAGGCCATTCTCGATTGGACTCCTCCGAAGAATGTCAAGCAAATCAGAAGTTTTCTCGGTCTCGCCAGCTATTGCCGTCGATTCGTCGAGAACTTCTCCAAGATCGCCAAGCCTCTGACTGGTCTACTTCACAAAGGCATCAAGTTCGAGTGGACAGACAAATGCCAGGAAAGTTTTCAGGCGCTCAAGAACAAGCTGACTTTTGCTCCAGTGCTTGCTCCACCTGATACTAAGAAGGACTTCGTCATTTACTGCGACGCTTCCCGTCAAGGATTAGGCTGTGTCCTAATGCATTAGCGCAGACTAATTGCTTATGCCTCTCGTCAATTGTGTCCTCATGAAGAGAACTACCCAGTTCATGACCTTGAACTAGCTGCTGTCATATATGCCCTTAAACAGTGGCGACATTACCTTCTCGGTAATCGTTGCGAGATATTCACCGACCACCAAAGTCTGAAGTACTTGTTTACTCAACCAGACTTGAACCTTCGTCAGTAGAGATGGATGGAGACCGTAGCAGATTTTGACTTGGGTATTTCCTATACCCCGGGCAAGGCTAATGTGATGGTTGATGCCTTAAGCCGCAAGTCATATTGCAACCACCTCCAGGTTCACAAGGTTCAGTCCTCGCTTGTTGAAGAATTCAGAAAGCTGAACCTCCATGTTGTTCCTCCTGGAGCACTCGCTCCCCCTCCTCCAGAATTTCAGAAGATGAATCTTCGTGTTATTTCCCAGGGTTCCTTTAATACCCTGGTTGTCGTACCCGATCTCGTGAGCAGTATCAAGAATATTCAGCAGTTTGACCCTGAAGTCGATAAGATTAAACACTATCTCGCGGAAGGAAATGCCTCATTCTTCTCTATTGCTGATGATGGCGCCTTGTACTTCAAAGGCCGCCTAATGGTTCCGAGTAAGAGAGAAAACCTGGACAAGACTCAGGAGGTTATGGAAGAAGCTCATGATACACCTCTGTCTATTCATCCTGGTAGTACCAAGATGTACCAAGACATTCGTCAGAGATTTTGGTGGTCTAATATGAAGCAAGACATTGCTCGTTATGTTGCTGAGTGTGACGTTTGCCGTCGTATCAAAGCAGAACATCAAAAGCCTGATGGAACCTTGCAACCTATCTCTATTCCTGAATGGAAATGGGACCATGTTGAAATGGACTTCATCACTGGATATCCCAAACCGCAGAGAGGTAATGATGCAATTCTTGTCGTCATTGATCGGCTTTCTAAGGTTGCACATTTTCTGGCTGTCAAAGAAACGATTACTGCTAGTCAGCTGGCAACTCTCTACATGTCCAGAATTGTTTCACTTCACGGTATTCCACTGGTTATCAGTTTAGACCGTGGCAGTTTATTCACTTCAAGATTCTGGGCAAGTTTCCAAGAAGCTATGGGAACACATCTGTCATTCAGTAGTGCCTTTCATCCTCAGTCGCAAGGGCAAGTTGAACGCGTCAACCAAGTTCTCGAAGACATGCTTCGAGCTTGTGTTATTTCCTTCGGCAAGAAATGAGAGGAATCTCTCCCGTATGCTGAATTCTCTTATAATAATAGCTATCAAGCTAGTCTGAAGATGGCTCCCTTCGAAGTATTATATGGACGAAAGTGCCGAACCCCTCTGAACTGGTCAGAAACTGGGAACGTTCACTCTTCAGTCCAGATATTATTCAACATGCTGAAGAGCAAGTCTGCGTCATTCGCGAGTATCTGAAGATTGCTCAGTCACGTCAGAAAAGTCAGTATGTTCGTCATCATCAAGACATGGTCTATCAACCTGGCGGAAAGGCTTATCTTCGAGTTACACCAATGAAGGGTGCTCACTGCTTCGGGATCAAGGGCAAGTTAGCTCCTCGCTATATTGGTCCATTCACTATTCTTGAAAGGCGTGGAAAGGTGGCATATCAACTGGAGCTGCCACCGAACCTTTCTCAGGTTCACGACGTGTTCCACGTGTCTCAACTCCGCCACTCCTTCAAGGACCCAGTCCGCGCAGTGGATCACGAAGTGCTCGAGTTGCAACAGGACCTCTCCTATAAAGAGCATCCGGTCTGCATTCTCAACCAAGCTAAACGTCGCACACGTCAGAAGGTGATCAAGTTCCTCAAAGTCCAGTGGTCGCATCACTCTGAAGACAAAGCCACTTGGGAACGCCAGGATCGTCTTCGTGAAGAATACCCCACACTGTTTCCTTCTACCTCCTAAATCTCGGGACGAGATTTCTTGTAGTGGAGGAGAATTGTAACACCCGGATAATTTGGCTACAGTAAAACTTCACTAATAATGCCTCGTCACTTCGATTACTGTTGCTAATCTCGCGTTAGTTCGAAACCGGTTAAAATTCAAATTCAAAATGTGGCAAATAATAGAAGTTTTCAAAATATTAAATAAAAATGTTCGGTGTGTGACAAATATTGCTATGGTAATTATAGTAAAGAAAATATAATTTTACAAAGTGCCTAAGTGCTTTAAACTAAATAAAACAGATCAGAGAAATAAATAAAAGAAAAAGGAAAACAAACTAAAGAAAAAAACAAAAGAAAGAATAAAAGTCCCCTGGCCAACTGGGCCAAATGGCCCAGCTGGCCACCAAGCCGGCCCAACCACCTGGCCTATATGGCCCTCCCCCC
>LR738713.1:104600465-104631907 GCA_902687465.1 Secale cereale
ATAATTATTAGAGGAATTACTAGGAAAAGGCCTAGGATTAAAATTACCTCTATAAGCATTGTTACCAAAATTATTCCTACTAACAAAATTCACATCCAAAGATTCATTGTTATTCTCAATCAAAGTGGACAAAGGCATATCATTAGGATCAGAAGAAGCACTCTTAGCGGCAAACAACTTCATAAGTTCATCCATCTTTCCACTCAAAACACTGATTTTTTCGATAGCATGCACTTTTTTACTAGTATATATTTCGGTGTGCCATTGAGAATAATTAACCATAATATTATCTAGGAGTTTGCTAGCTTCTCCTAAGGTGGTTTCCATGAAAGTGCCTCCGGCGGCCGAATCTAAAAGATTTCTAGAAGCAAAATTCAAGCCAGCATAAAAGTTCTGAATAATCATCCATAGATTCAAACCATGTGTAGGGCAATTATGTATCATCAATTTCATTCTCTCCCAAGCTTGTGCAACATGCTCATGATCTAGTTGCTTAAAATTCATGATATCGTTTCTAAGAGAGATGATCTTAGCAGGAGGGAAATACTTAGAGATAAAATCATCTTTGCACTTATTCCACGAATCAATACTATTTCTAGGCAAAGAGGGGAACCAAGTTTTAGCACGATCTCTAAGTGAAAATGGAAATAACTACAATTTAACAATACAGTTATCCGTATCCCTTTTCTTTTGCATATCACACAAATCAACAAAGTTGTTTAGATGGGTAGCGGCATCTTCACTAGGAAGGCCGGAGAATTGATCTTTCATGACAAGATTCAACAAAGCAGCATTGATCTCCCAAGATTCAGCATCGGTAATAGGAGCAATCGAAGTGCTAATAAAGACATTGTTGTTGGTATTGGAGAAGTCACACAATTTTTGTATTGTTCTGAGCAATAGTGACAAGCAAGCAATCCAACACACACAAGCGAACAAGAAGCAAGCGAACGACAAACACACGGCGGAAGAAGGGCGAATAAAACGGCAAGGGTGAAGTGGGGGAGAGGAAAATGAGAGGCAAATAAATGTAATGCGAAGGATAAGGGTTTGTGATAGGTACTTGGTATATGACTTTTGCGTAAGCCTCCCCGGCAACGGCGCCAGAAATTCTTCTTGCTACCTCTTGAGCTTGCGTTGTATTCCCTCGAAGAGGAAAGGGAGATGCAGCACAGTAGGGTAAGTATTTCCCTCGGTTTTTGAGAACCATGGTATCAATCCAGTAGGAGACCACGCGCCAGTCCCTCGCACCTGCACAAACAAATAAGAACTTCGCAGCCAACGCGATAAGGGGTTGTCAATCCCTTTACGGTCACTTACGAGAGTGAGATCTGATAGAGATGATAGATATATTTTTGATATTTTTTGTTTAATAAAACAACAAATAAAAGGAAGAAAAGTAAAGTAGATGTAGATTGATATGTTGAGTATAGGCCCCGGGGCCATAGTTTTCTCTAGTGGCTTCTCTCATGATAGCGATATTCTACGGCGGGTAAACAAATTACTGTCGAGCAATTGATAGAAAAGCGAATAATTATGATCATTGTATATAGGCATCACGGCCGAAACAAGTAGACCGAAACGATTCTACATCTACTACTATTACTCCACACATCGACCGCTATCCAGCATGCATCTAGTGTATTGAGTTCATACGAACAGAGTAACGCCTTAAGCAAGATGACATGATGTAGAGGGATAAACTCAAGCAATATGATATAAACCCCATCTTTTTATCCTCGATGGCAACAATACAATACGTGCCTTGCTTCCCCTACTGTCACTGGGAAAGGACACCGCAAGATTGAACCCAAAGCCAAGCACTTCTCCCATTGCAAGAACTATAGATCTAGTAGGCCAAGCCAAACCAATAATTCGAAGAGACTTGCAAGGATATTATGAGCACACATAAAAAGTTCAGAGAAGAACCAAATATCTTTCATAGATAACCTTGATCATAAACTCACAATTCATCGGATCTCGAACACATTGCAAAAAGAGATTACATCGAATAGATCTCCTCGAAGATCGAGGAGAACTTTGTATTGAGATCCAGAGAGAGAGAAGAAGCCATCTAGATACTAGCTATGGACCCGAAGGTCTGAGGTAAACTACTCACAACTAATGGTGAGGGCGATCATGATGATGATGAAGGCCTTGGTGATGGATCCCCTCCCGGAACAGGCTCCAAGATGGGATCTCCATGGGAACAGAACCTACGGCGGTGGAATTAGGGTTTTCTCTCTGCGTATGGAGTTTCTGGGGTACGTAGGTATATATAGGAAGAAGAAGGGCCCCGGGGGCCACAGGGGCTAGCCTCGAGGCAGGGGCGGGCCCCCACCCTTGAGGGCTGCCCAGCTGTCCCCTAACTTGGTCCTGACGTTTCCCGTGCGTGATTTTCTCCAAAAATATCTCTCGCGAAGGTTTCATTCTGTTTGGACTCCGTTTGAAATTCCTTTTCTGCAAAACCCTAAAATAGGCAAAAAAAAAACAGCAATCTGGACTGGGCCTTGGGTTAGTAGGTTAGTCCCAAAAATAATATAAAAGTGAATGATAAAGCCCATTAAACATCCAAGACTTCATAAATAATAGCATGGAACAATAAAAAATTATAGATACGTTGGAGACGTATCACTGTCGTGCTGACGAAACTCTCCCGCGAGGTTCTACTGGATCAAGAGCTCGTGGGACGTCATCAGGCCGAACGTGTGCTGAACGCGGAGCCTCCATACGTTCGGTGCTTGATCGGTTGGATCGCGAAGAAAGTTCGACTACATCAACCGCGTCACTAGACGCTTCCGCTCCCGGTCTACGAGGGTACGTGGACACACTCTCCCTCTCGTTTCTATGCATCTAGTAGACAGATCTTGCGGGATCGTACGAAATTTTTGAAATACTACGTTCCCAATAGTATCGCCCCATGTTGTGACTGTTACATGATGAATATCATCCAACAAATTATCGATCCAATGCCTACGAATTTCCTACATATTGATCTTGCTAGGTTACTGCTACTGATGTTATTATTGCTACCTCTACATAATCACTTCTATCACTATGACCGTTACTATTGATGCCATCGTTACTATCAAAACTATCATACTACTGTGCTACTAATCACTTTGCTGCAGATAGTTAATCTCCAGGTGTGGCTGAATTGACAACTCAGTTGCTAATACTTGCAAATATTCTTTGGCTCCCCTTGTGAATCTATAAATTTGGGTTGAATACTCTACCCTCGAAAACTGTTGCGATCCCCTATACTTGTGGGTTATCAAGACTTTTTTCTGGCGCCGTTGTCGGGGAGCATAGCTATATTTGTTTAGTCACTTGGGATCATTATCTATTTATCACTATGAAGAATCTGAAGGATGATAGAACTAAGATCTTTCTCTCAGCTACGAGGGGACGTAAGGAATTTCCATCACAATCTGCACTTGATTCTCCTTCACTTATAAGTAAGCTTGCTACACCACACTCCGCTATTAATCCTAATATGTCGCAAGTTATTGATGATGCTACTTCTGCTATGAATGATGCTTATGATGATGCTAGTACCTTGCTTGATAAGATTGTGCCATTACGTGAACTACTTGATGAACAACTTGCTAGACTTAATGATATTGAGAATGCTGAAACTGATGAAGTGCTTGAAATTGGAAATTTTGAAACACCTATTAGATCTAGCCATCCTAGATATGAATTGCTAAGAGTACCGGAAGGTTATGTTATGGATGAAGGGACAACTAGAGACTTCTTTGCTTGCAATGATAGAGATGATCTTAAGAAATTATTATGCAAACTGAAAGAAAAATCTTTGAATGCTAGAATGAAATGTGATCCTAAGTTTTCTACTTCACCTATTTGTGTTACTGATAAGGATTATGAATACTCTGTCGACCCAGAGTTGATTACTTTCATAGAATTTGATCCTTTCCATGGCTATGAAACTAAAACTGTAGTGGCACATCTCACTATACTAAATGATATTTCCACCTTTTTGCTCATGATGAGAAACTCGCCTTTATTATATCCTCAAGTTATTTTCATTTTCATTAACGGGTGATTCTAAAGCTTGGTACATTACTCTTACTCCTGGTTGTGTGCGTAGTCCCCGGGATATGATTTACTACTTCTCTGAAAAATATTTCCCTGCTCATAAGAAACAAGTTGCCTTGCAGGAAATATTTAATTTTGTGCAAATTGAAGAAGAGAGTCTCCCACAAGCTTGGGAGGTTTCTTCAATTGCTTAATGCTTTGCTTGATCATCCACTCAAGAAAAATGAAATACTTGATATCTTCTATAATGGACTAACCGATGCTTCTGGGGATTTCCTAGATAATATTGCTGGTTGTGTTTATCGGGAAAGAACTGTTAATCAGGTAGATGAATTATTGAATAATATATTGAAGAATTATGATGATTGGACACTTCCCTGAACCACCGCTAAACCCACTCTGAAGAAGAGGGGTATCTTATATCTTAGTCCCGAAGATATGCAAGAGACAAAGAAAAGTATTAAGGAAAAAGGCATTAAGGCAGAGGATGTCAAGAATTTGTCACCTATTGAAGAGATACATGGACTTTACATACCACAACCCAAGGTGGTGGAGGTAAATTCTTTAATAAAATTTGATGAAAGTGATATCCCTTACAATAAACATCCTAGTCAATGTCTTTATGAGTTTGATAATTACATTAGAAAACAAGATCACTTCAATGCCAATGTCATGAAACAATTGAAATACAACTCTGATATGATTGCTCGCTTGAGTGACTTGTTATTTAGAATATCTAATGATGTTAGGGGTGTGGGAAAACATGCTTCCATGGTTTAAACTCAGTTAGAAGAAGTTGCTAAATCCCATAAAGAATTAATTGATGATATGAATAATAATATGAATGATCGTGCTATTAGAGTAGTAAATAATGGAGGTAGAATGACTCAGGAACCACTTTATCCCGAGGGACACCCTAAGAGAATAGAACAAGATTCACAAATACTTAGAACTAGTGCACCTAGTCCTCCTAGAAAGAAAAAGAAAAAGAAAAATGATAGGACTTTGCACACCTCTAGTGAACCTGAATAACCTCCTACCAACAGTAATGATGTCTCTATCTGTGATGTTGAAACTCAATCCGGTAATGAGCATTCACCTAGTGATAATGAAAAGGATAATGATGATGTTCATAAAGACACTCAACCAGACAATGATAAACAACCAGATAATGATGTTGAGATAGAACCTGCTGCTGATCTTGATAACCCACAACCCAAAAATAAAAGATATGATAAAAGAGACTTTGTTCCTAGAAAACATGGAAAGGAAACATAACCATGGGTACAAAAACCCATGCCATTTCCACCTAAATCAACTAAGAAGAAATATGATGAAGAATTTGAATGCTTTGTCGAAATGCTTAGGTAAGTCTTTTTGCGTACCCGCTTGACGTATATCTTAAAAATGGCCCCTTATGCAAAGTACATAAAAGACATTATCACACATAGATGGAAAGACCAGAAGCTGAAATCTCCACCATACTTGCTAATTATTCTTTTAAAGATGGAGTTCCTAAAAAAATTGGAGATCCTGGAATACCAACTATACCTTGCTCCATAAAAAGAAATTATGTGAAAACTACTTTGTCTGATTTGGGAGCTGGTGTTAGTGTTAGTGTTATGCCTTTCTCTTTATATAAAAGACTTGATTTGAACAAGCTCACACCTACTGAGATATCTTTACAAATGGCTGATAAATCAACTGCTATACCTATTAGTATTTGTGAAGATGTTCCCGTTGTTGTTGCCAATGTCACTATTTTAACTGACTTTGTTATACTTGAGATGCCCGAGGACGACAATATGTCAATTATTCTTGGTGGACCCTTTTTAAATACTGGAGGGGCTATTATTGATTGAATAAAAGCAAGGTCACTTTTCATATCAATGGTAACGAGCACACGATGCACTTTCTGAAGAAACAATTCCATGTGAATGGTATTAATGTTATTGAAAATTCTCAAGCACTTGCTATTGGGAGTTTCCAGATCCCTCTACCTACTGCCAAAAAGAAATATGAAATACCTATCATTGGGATGTGCATATCCTCATTGAGGTAACTTAGTGTTTTACGAAAATTCTTCGGGCTCATGCTAATTGGAAGTGGTTGTTAATAAGACTTGATCAACCTTATTAATTAAGCATTTCGAGAGGTATGAAGTTGACGAATCTAGTGAGCACAACTCTCTGCCCCTATTGATGTCTACTACACAACCTTCTTGTAGACTCGTGTTGGGCTCCAACCGTAGAGTTTTGTAGGATAGTAGCAATTTTCCCTCAAGTGGATGACCTAAGGTTTATCAATCCATGGGAGGCATAGGATGAAGATGGTCTCTCTCAAACAACCCTGCAACCAAATAACAAAGAGTCTCTTGTGTCCCCAACACACCCAATACAATGGTAAATTGTATAGCTGCACTAGTTCGACGAAGAGATGGTGATACAAGTGTAATATGGATGGTAGATATAGGTTTTTGTAATTGAAAATATAAAAACAACAAGGTAACTTATGATAAAAATGAGCACAAATGATATTGCAATGCTTGGAAACGAGGCCTGGGGTTCATACTTTCACTAGTACAAGTTCTCTCAACAATGATAACATAATTGGATCATATAACAATCTCTCATCGTGCATCGAAGAATCAATCCAAAGTTCGTATCGCGGAGAACATAAGATGAAATTGCTTGTAGGGTATGAAACCACCTCAAAGTTATTCTTTCTGATTGATCTATTAGGCTATTCCTATAAGTGTCACAAACAGACTTAGAGTTCGTACTAGAATAACACCACGTAATACGCATCAATCAACCCTAATGTCACATATGATGTGCATCACACAATTTCAGATTCATAATATTCAATCCAACACAAATAACTTCAAGATCATCCCGAGATTTGTATCGGACAAAAGAATATGAAAACGTGTTTTAACCCCTATGCATAGATTACCCCAATGTCACCACGGGAATCCACAAGTTGATAACCAAAACATACATCAAGTGGATCAATAGAACATCCCATTGTCATCACGGATATCCCATCGCAAGACATACATCAAGTGCTGTCACATCCAAAGATTCAATCCGACATAACAAAACCTCAAAGGAAAAGACTCAGTTCATCACAAGGTAGAGATGGGGAGAAACACCATATGATTCAACTATAGTAACAAAGCTCGCGGTACATCAAGATCATGCCAAATCAAGAACACGAGAGAGAGAGAGAGAGAGAGAGAGAGAGAGAGAGAGAGAGAGAGAGATCAAACACATAGCTACTGGTACATACCCTCAGTCCTGATGGTGAACTACTCCCTCCTCGTCATGGAAACCGCCGGTATGATGAAGATGGCCACCGGTGATGGTTTCCACCTCTGTCAGGGTGCCTGATGTCAGGACCCCAATCCTAAGTCACACCGATCTAGCTGTAACACGTCATATCACTTTGCGGCCTCACGCACGGTAACCCCACGGGTGCCACCTTACCTGGCCCGGGACCGTTTGCGCATTTTGGCACACGTATATGACAGTGTCGCTAGCATCCATATGACAGAGAACCCGGGCCGACATGGCTAGTTATAAACCAAAAGTGGCACTAGATTACAGAGACAGGCATCCATGACCCAGCAACGAACGTGTCGGTCATCAACGTATGAACCCAAGTCGTAGCAAGCTACATGGACTTAAAGGAGCAACGCGTGACATTTCCCCTAAGGGACAGACACAGGAACGAAGAAGGACACATGCCGGCCAGCCTACGTGTTCCGAGCAGTAGCATGCTACCAAGGCTCATTGGAATCACTAGGAGGCATTTCCCTGTAAGGTAGGCTACCAAAGGAAAACAACTAGGTGTCGGATCCCACACATACCAAGCATTTCAACCATACACACAATATGCTCAATATGTGCAAATACAACATTGCATCACAACAGAACTCTATGACTCAAAGTACTTTATTTAAAAGGCTCCAAGAGCCATACATAACATATCCATACAGGTAGGGGCCACATGACCCAACACTCAAGTCATATAGTCATACAAGCACAAGCGGAAGCTACATGTCTGAGTACAGACAACTTAGGAAATAAAACAGGCTTGGTGTAGCCTGACTATCTACAAGGCCCTTCACAAGCTCCAGATCTCCGTCTGGGTGTGAAGCTACTCGTCGACGTCAACGTCTATGTAGAACCCATCAGCAGGGGCAGGGTTCTCCTCTGCAATAGTTATTAAGCAAACATGAGTACAAAGGTACTCAGCAAGTCTTACCACAGAACCTATCATACATGCAACATTATCAAAGGGGGTAGTGGAGGTCATAGCAGAAAGCCAGCTTTGACTCATGGCTAACCTATACTACAACTCTCAACAGATTGCAAGATGTTATTACGAACACGAGTCCTCTACTCACCACAACAATACACTACTGAGGATCCTCTTCCGTCATCCTATGGAAGGGCCATCCACGGCACTCACACTTATCTTGAGGCTTTTAGTAGTATACATTAACTTGTCTATGAACTGTAAGAGTAACCAAGTAGTTCGTACCGCGAACAACGGCTATTCGAATAGTTTGATAACCCTGCAGGGGTGTACCTCTTCACACACGCTTTCACCACTTATCGCCGTTTACTCGGCGTGTACTCGGCAACCTTCAAGCGGAAGCCCAGCGAGGGTGTCGGCCACGACCTGACTAACTACTCATGTCTCTCGTCTAGGTTTATCGCCTATTTGGGTTCCATCCGTGGCGAGATCCGGCCGGGGTGTCGCTCACGGCCCCAAACGATGTGTACAGGGTTTCCGAGTCACCAAACGGGCAACCGGTACACCGTGCCACGTACCTGTCGCATCACAACCCACCCCGAGGGTCAGCGCTGTGCACGACCTCGAGTAAACTATAAACGCCAGAAACTACTTGCAACTCCTGGACAGAGATCAAGGGTAATTAATAAGCCGAGAGGGTCCATTGGTTTCGGGCCCAATGCATGGTAGTAACTGGAACTTGAACCACACATACAGATCTCGGGTCCTATGTACGGTTCCAATGAAACAACCCACCACGTACTCCTACATGGCCTTTCATCGATACCTTTACCAAGCGTATTCCACACTTCCTTCTCTTTATCGGTATGATCATTTCACTCTGATTCATCACCCAGATGAACCAGACCTGACACAACCCTAAGCATAGCAGGCAACATAAGCAAATAGCATGGTGGATCACACATCACATGGCTCAATCAACTCCTACACATGCTAGTGGGTTTCAACTATTTACTGTGGCAATGACAGGTCATGCAAGGGATAGGGTTCATCTACCGCAGCAAGTAGCAGTTCACACGCTGTTGCCTTAATGCATTAAAAGAGAGCAGGAGCGAGAAGATTGGGTTTGTATCGGAATGATCAATGATTGCTTGCCTGACAAAGTGGTTGTCGGGTACTGCTCTTCAACTGGATACGCAGCAGTATCCTCGGGAGCAGGACCTAACACAGAGAATACCGGCGATACAATCATTAACAAACAAATGCAACAATATGATGCATGCTCATGACATGGCAAGATGCATGTGTGTTGGGCTAATGCAACTAAAACCAGAAAGGTTTGAGCCTATTTGAATCAAAGATTCAAATTGGCATTTTAACTATTATTTAAATAAGTGCATTATCATGTTTTGATGTATACAGCAAGGTTAACTTTCTCAAACATGCATGAAACCAGTGCCATTGGAAAGGTTGGATTTTTCTGATCATTTTTCATATATAAATCTTTTCCATCTGAGCTACGGTTGATTTTATATGATTTTTAGAAGTTTAGGCATTTTTCTGGAATTTCCTGAATTATTTTTAAACTAAAAATCCCAGAAAAACCTTTACTGTGTCAGCATGACATCATGCTGACGTCAGCTAGTCAACAGGAGCTAGTCCAGTCAAACATGACATGTGGGCCCAGCATGTCAGTGTCACAGCTAACTAACAAAGTTAATTAGTGAACTAACTAGCTGTGAGTGGGGTCTGGGCCCACGGGTCAGTGACTAAATTAATTAACTAATTAAATTAATAGAAACTTAATTAAACTAACTAATTAGTAAAAGGGTCGCCCACACGTCAGTGACCCAGGGGTGGTCAACCCCCCGGTCAAACAGGTCAAATCCGCCGGCGACGTGACGCCGGCGAGGCCAAATACGGCGGCGTGCTTCGGAAATCGTCTAGGGGCACGGCTCGAGCTGCGGTTGGGTGCGTTGGGAAGCTCTTGTCGTTGCACGTCGAATGGTGGTGGTCGCCGGACCTGGGGTGGCCGGAGACGACAGCAACAAGCTCGATGGCGGCGACCGGCGTCGGGCGTGTGTGGAGACGCGGCTGCAGTGGCCTAGGCGATGCATGCATAGTACCTAGCGCATCTACGTGCTGCGACGAGTGAGATGGGCATGTTCCAGTGACCAAATGGTCACCGGAGCATCGCCGGCGGCGAGCACGGCGGCGGTGCGTTTCGGTGATCAACGGAGCGGCGGCTACAAGGCGCAAAAGGGACGGAGGAAGGAGGGGTTCGACGTAGAAGCTCACTGCGGTGCTAACGAGCTCGACGGAGGGGTCGGGGACGCGCTGCAGCTTCGTAAACGGCGGCGAGGTGCTCCGGCGATCCGAGGAAGGGGACGACGGCGTGGAGGCGTTGCAGGGCTTCCGGCGATCCGTGGCTCAGCGAGGAGGAAGAGGACGACGCGACGCTCCTTCTGGACACACTCACGGGGCGAGGGGGAGGGTCTAGGCGCGGCAACGGCGAGCGGCAGCGACGGGCGGCTCGGTGATGGAGGAGGAGAGAGCCAGGGGAGGCGACGGGGACGAGGGGGAAAATAGAGAGCGGTCGGGGCAGCTGCGTGGCGTCGCGGGGAGTCGTCCAGGCCGTCGGGATGCAGGCAGGCAGGGTGGAGGTGGCCAGACGCGTGCCGGCGCGCGGCGGCCACGCGCGCGTCCTTCTGGCGCGAGGAGGAAGGCGACAGAAGAGGCTGGTGGGCTGGGCCGGCCTGCTACAGGGCTGGGCCCGAGGTAAGTGCTTCTTCCTATTTTCCTTTTTCCTAAATTCTTTTCTGTTTCATTTGTTTTGCAACTTTGTTTAATTAATAAAAATGCTAGAGCATTTTTATAACTCAAGAAACTTGTTATGCCCACTGTATATAATATGACAGTAGGAAACATTATAGTTTATGATTATTTGAGCATTTAAAATATTTTAAAGTATTTAAATGCCCAAATTCAAATAACATATGATTTAATCCAAAGGCCTTTGACGTCCTAGAAAATTGTGCACCATTTTTGGCAGAGGTTTAAGACCAAGGCAGAAATGATGAACATTTTTGAAGGGCATTTTGGGTACATTGGAAAAGATTTTATCAAACCCTAGTTGTTAGAAGAGGGGTGCTGGGGTTTCTGTCATTCCCATTTCAAGTTTCTGTGATAAATAAACACGATGCACACTCTAGCTAGCCCTAATGCAAGTGCTAAACCAGGGATGTGACAACTCACCCCCACTTAAAAGAATCGCGTCCCGAGATTCGGGTTCCTCCGGAAAGAGGGTGGGGTACTCAAGTCGAAGACGATCCTCCCTTTCCCAAGTAGCTTCACTCTCGGAATGATGTGACCATTGAACCTTGAGAAACTTGATATTGTGGCGTCGAGTGGTGCGCTCAGTTTCATCAAGAATACGAACGGGGTATTCTCGATATGTGAGATTGTCCTGGAGATCAAGCGTTTCGTGGTCCACTCCGCGGATAGGATCCGAGAAGCAACGCCTGAGTTGAGAAACGTGGAACACGTCATGAACTCTGGAGAGGTGCGGAGGTAGTTCCAGTTGGTAGGCAACTTCTCCTCATTTGGCAAGAATGCGAAAAGGACCGATATAACGAGGGGCCAACTTGCCTTTGATACCGAAGCGATGGGTTCCCTTAAGAGGAGTAACCCGAAGGTAAGCCTTATCGCCGACTTCAAAAGTCACAGCCTTATGATGACTATCATATTGGCTCTTCTGGCGAGACTGGGCTGTTTTCAATCTCTCACGAACGATGCGAACTTGTTCCTCTGCTTCCTGGATCATATCCGGACCAAAGAATTGTCTTTCCCCGGTCTCTGACCAGTTAAGAGGTGTTCGACACCTTCGTCCATATAGAACTTCGAAGGGAGCTTTACCCAGGCTGGCTTGATAACTATTGTTATAAGCAAATTCGGCAAATGGAAGACACTTTTCCCATTCCATACCGAATGAAATGACAGAGGCTCGAAGCATGTCTTCCAGAATTTGATTGACTCGTTCCACTTGACCACTTGACTGGGGATGGAAGGCAGTACTGAAAGAGAGATGAGTTCCCATAGCATTCTGGAAACTTTCCCAAAATCGTGAAGTGAAAAGACTTCCACGGTCTGAGTTAATCTCCAACGGCACACCATGAAGTGATACTATCCGAGAGACATATAAGTCTGCTAGCTGGCTAGCGATAATACTCTCTCGAACAGGCAGGAAATGTGCTACTTTAGAGAGGCAATCGATGACGACGAATATAGCATTATTCCCTTTCCTGGTCCTGGGAAACCCTGTAATGAAATCCATACCGACTTTGTCCCATTTCCATTCAGGAATAGCTAAAGGTTGAAGGGTGCCAGCAGGCCGTTGATGCTCTGCTTTAACTCGACGACAAATGTCGCAGTTAGCAATGAATTGAGCGATTTCTCTCTTCATCCTAGTCCACCAGAATCTCTGACGTAGGTCCTGATACATTTTGGTACTACCGGGATGAATCGTGAGAGGAGATTCATGAGCCTCCTTAAGGATCAAACGTCTCAGGTTTCGTACTTTAGGAACCACTAAACGGTTGCTAAAGAATACAATTCCTTGATCATCAATTGAGAAACATCCCGCGACTCCTTTCTTGATGTTCCTCTTAATACGGGAAATTCCCGGATCAACCTTCTGTGCTTTGATGACCTGATCCGTAAGGGTAGGTTCCGCCACCAAGGTGGAAAGGAATCCCCGAGGAACAAGGTGAAGGTTTAGCTTACGAAATTCCTCGTGGAGAAGTGGTTGTCCTTGTTGTAACATCAAGTTGTTACAATAAGACTTACGACTTAGCGCATCAGCCATGACATTGGCCTTTCCAGGGGTATAAGTGATTCCTAAGTCGTACTCTGTGAGTAACTCAACCCAACGTCTTTGCCTGAGATTTAGATCCGGTTGTGTGAAGATGTACTTTAAACTTTGGTGATCAGTGAAGATTTCACAGCGATTACCAAGGAGGTAATGTCGCCATGTTTTGAGTGCATGGACTACAGCAGCAAGCTCTAGATCATGTGTAGGATAGTTATCCTCATGTGGACGCAACTGTCGAGATGCGTATGCAATCACTTGCCGATCTTGCATGAGTATGCAACCTAGTCCTTGTCGCGAGGCATCGCAATAGATTATAAAATCCTTGGAAAAATCTGGTGGTACCAGTACAGGTGCAGATGTCAGGCGTCTTTTCAGTTCCTGAAAACTGGACTCGCACTGTGGGGTCCACTCAAACTTTTTATCTTTCTTGAGGAGTTCAGTTAAAGGTTTAGCAACCTTGGAGAAATTCTCGACGAAGCGTCGGCAATAGCTTGCTAAGCCAAGAAAACTCCTAACTTGCTTGATCGATTCAGGAGGAGTCCAATCAAGGACGGCTTGAACTCGCTCAGGATTGACAGCAATACCCTTGCCAGAGATCACATGACCTAGATAGGTTACTTCTGGCAACCAAAATTCACATTTAGAGAATTTGGCATAAAGGCGGTGCTCTCGAAGTTTCGTCAATACCAGCCTTAAATGCTCAGCATGATCTTCCTTGTTCTTGGAATAGATGAGTATATCATCGAGGTATACCACGACGAATTTATCCAAGTACTCCATGAATATAGAATTCATTAACCGAGAAAAGGTAGATGGGGCATTGGTTAATCCGAAGGACATGACGGTGTACTCATATTGGCCATAACGAGTAACAAAAGCCGTTTTAGGAATGTCCCCGTTCTTGATTTTGATTTGATGGTAGCCCAACCTCAAATCCATCTTAGAGAAGACTGAGGATCCAGCGAGATGATCATACAGGTCGTTGATCCTGGGGAGCGGATACTTATTCTTTATGGTGACTAGATTAACAGGTCGGTAATCTACAACCATCCGCTCCGTTCCATCCTTCTTCTTGACGAAGAGGACGGGGCAAGCCCAAGGGGAAGAACTAGGACGGATGAAACCTTTCTGCAAGGACTCATTGAGTTGTTTCTTTAGCTCAGCTAATTCTAGTGGTGCCATCTTATAAGGTCTCCTAGAGATTGGGACAGTTCCAGGAATAAGATCTATCACCAACTCGACATCTCTGTCAGGTGGAATTCCTGGCAGTTCCTCTGGAAAAACATCCGGAAAGTCACGGACTACCGGGATATCTTCGAGTTCTGGTAGAGGGCTGTCATTAAGAGAGTAGAGCTGACGCTCAGCCATTCGGGTCAAGACATTGACTATCTCGCTGGATGGATGTGTAAGTTGAACAGTCCTAGTATAGCAATCAATCTTGGCGTAATGAGTTGTCATCCAATCCATACCCAAAATGATGTTTATGTCCGAGGACTTGAGAGCGATTAGAGATGCTAGGAAAACAAGTCTATCGACAAGGATTTCATTTCCATGGCTTACCCTAGAGGTTTGCCACTTTGAACCAGGAGTTTGAATAACCATGGAAGTAGGCATGTCACAAAAAGTCATGTTGTGCAATCGAGCATAGCTCTCAGATATGAACGAATGGGATGCTCCAGTATCGAAAAGAACAGATGTCGGATGGCAGTTTACGAGAAGCGTACCAAGGACGACGTTAGGATCCTCATAGGCTTCCTCAGAAGAGACATAGTTGACATGACCACATGCAGTGGGGATTGGCTTGACATAATTCACCTTGCCGGTTGGCTTACCGGCCAACGGGTTTTCCTGGTTGGTTCTGAGGACACTCACGCATGTAGTGACCCGGTTCTCCACACTTGAAGCATGTCACAGTGGTAGTGCGTGGAGCAAAGTTGGAAGGTGGTCCTCCATAGGTCTTAGCAGGTGCAAACTGTTGAGTTGGGCGAGGCGCCTCATAGGATGGCCTCGGTGTGTACTTGGGTGGCAGAGCAGTGTTAGGAACCCACACACGGCGCTTGTGAGAGCCAGAGCCGGATGAGGAACCAAAGTCTTGAGTATGCTTGCGGGTGGCCTCGAAGTCGGTCTGGCCTGTTTCAGCACTGATAGCCTTGTTTACCAACTTCTGGAAGGAAGTGCACTCGTGCAGACGTAGATCTCGGCGGAGTTCAGGGCTGAGTCCCTTGCGGAACCTCGCCTGCTTCTTGGCATCGGTGGATACTTCTTCAGGTGCATAGCGTGCCAAGTTGCCAAACTCGCGACTATAGCCATCCACAGTTAACCGGCCCTGGGTGAAATTGCAGAATTCCTCCCGCTTGCGATCCATGAGACCTTCCGGAATGTGGTGTTCACGGAATGCCTCACCGAACTCAACCCAAGTAGTGATTTGGCCAGCGGGACGCATAGCTTCAAAGTTTTCCCAACAAAGACTGGCAGGGCCCTCCAGATGGTAGGCAGCGTAGGTAACCTTGTCAGCTTCGGCCACACGGGCAGAGTGTAGCTTATGGGTGATACTACGTAGCCAGTCATCCGCATCCAGAGGTTCAGTGGAGTGATGGAACTTCGGTGGACACATCTTGATAAAGTCATTGATTGACACCACGTCATTCCTCTGACGGAACCCAGTGTTCTGCTCTATGCGTTCCAGCAGACGGTTGGTCTCTCTCTTGTTTCGTTCTGCTTCGAGCATAACTTCCGCCAAGGAGGGTGGCTGGGGCATATTCCCATCTCTAGCCCCACTAGCCTCACCCTGCTCCTGAGCAGCAGGAGTGTTGCGAGTGTTGACCATCCTAGGAAAACAAAACAACGGTTTAGACAAGGATGGCAAAATTTGACATAGAAGTGCAGAATGTAATGGATGACACGAAATGCAGAGATGTTCATCCGTACGACACGGTAATATAGATACTGCTATATATACACCAGTGGTCATACACACCATACATAGTTTAGTACAAGCCAAGGCTAAAGTACAACTGCGGTGAAAGACGATACATCCCATCAGAGGCATTCCAAGCTCCTATACATTATTTAACTACACCTCCGGAACTCAGTACACACTAAGTCATATTCCACAAGACGCGCAGGACTGTGGGAATACAACTACAACAATACTACTACAACCACGGTCTAGCTCAGACATTCCCGTAGTAATCTTCGTAAAGATTACCACCGTAGCCTGGAAGTGGAACAGATGGATCTTGAAACTCGCGAGCGCTCGAAGGCTGTGGACCATAGAGACATGGGTGTGGCCTCGGTCCCGATGCTGGTGGTAACCGACGCCCACGTGGAGGTGTAATACCCCCAACGTCACGCCAATCCATGCGATCAGGCAGACGAGTCCGCACGGGGTACAAATCCCGCATGTCCAGGTATCCAACGTGCACAGCAGGTGCAAGCCGTGTCAACGTAGTCCAGTGGGCGGCCCGAGTGTTATACAGCTCCATTCAGAGGGCACGGACCTCACGGTCCCTATCCTCCAGCATCTGAAGAGTAGTCTGAAGCAGTGGCTCTTCATGAGCAGCATCAGTATACAGACCAGTGTAGTAGCCTTCCTCTCCGGGAAGTGAGGCTGGCATGTAACAGAACTCAGTGTTCAGCAACAGGGCATGCCTAGCCCGGAGAATGGTCATCATCGAATAGGCAGCATCCTGTACTGCCATC
This sequence comes from Secale cereale, assembly GCA_902687465.1. Classification (NCBI taxonomy): domain Eukaryota; kingdom Viridiplantae; phylum Streptophyta; class Magnoliopsida; order Poales; family Poaceae; genus Secale; species Secale cereale. Next base: position 104,617,360 of record LR738713.1, read on the forward strand.
TCGATGGTAATCCCGAGTCCATAAGACCAATGGATGGGATCGTTAGCTCCGGGATATGAGGGGTATATCCGGACTGTGCAGAAATACTGACTCTGATTGAAATCCCGGTACTGTTCCTCCACGGTGTACTCAGGATACCAGCGATAACCGGTCTCAGTCAGCACATGGACTAGCATGGCCGTGTGACCGGGCACATTAATGCACCGCGTCAAACGAACCACTTGGTGAGGGATGCGGCCAGACATCTGAAACATGGAATAATGCAAAGGCAATAGTGTTTCCGAAAGAAATCGGGCAGCATAACAACTGTAAATGCTCAAACAAAGATTTGAGACATCATACAAATGATAGCATAGCCACTCAACAATCCATATCAAGGTTCCGGTCCAACAATCATCATACTAAAAGGATAGAAACTGAACTGAGGCTTGAAACCAACAATCCTAAGAGTCTACGGATTAGTAACACATGAACCTAGTAAGGATAAGAGGCCTAGTCCTAAATCCCCGTAGAAAGAATAGACTGACTCAGATCAGAAGGGCATAAGATAAAGGAGTAAAAAGAGCCTTACGTTCCCTTCCACAATCAATTCCCCTACATATAACTAAGAATTTTTATAGACTCAACATCGACCAGTTTGGCTTGAGAAACCTACAGGCAGTCCAGCTCTGATACCAACGCTGTCAGGACCCCGATCCTAAGTCACACCGATCTAGCTGTAACACGTCATATCACTTTGCGGCCTCACGCACGGTAACCCCATGGGTGCCACCTTACCTGGCCCGGGACCGTTTGCGCATTTTGGCACACGTATATGACAGTGTCGCTAGCATCCATATGATAGAGAACCCGGGCCGACATGGCTAGTTATAAACCAAAAGTGGCACTAGATTACAGAGACAGGCATCCATGACCCAGCAACGAAGGTGGCGGTCATCAACGTATGAACCCAAGTCGTAGCAAGCTACATGGACTTAAAGGAGCAACGCGTGACATTTCCCCTAGGGGACAGACACAGGAACGAAGAAGGACACATGCCGGCCAGCCTACGTGTTCCGAGCAGTAGCATGCTACCAAGGCTCATTGGAATCACTAGGAGGCATTTCCCTGTAAGGTAGGCTACCAAAGGAAAACAACTAGGTGTCGGATCCCACACATACCAAGCATTTCAACCATACACACAATATGCTCAATATGTGCAAATACAACATTGCATCACAACAGAACTCTATGACTCAAAGTACTTTATTTAAAAGGCTCCAAGAGCCATACATAACATATCCATACAGGTAGGGGTCACATGACCCAACACTCAAGTCATACAGTCATACAAGCACAAGCGGAAGCTACATGTCTGAGTACAGACAACTTAGGAAATAAAACAGGCTTGCTGTAGCCTGACTATCTACAAGGCCTTTCACAAGCTCCAGATCTCCATCTGGGTGTCAAGCTACTCGTCGACGTCAACGTCTATGTAGAACCCATCAGCAGGGGCAGGGTTCTCCTCTGCAACAGTTATTAAGCAAACATGAGTACAAAGGTACTCAGCAAGTCTTACCACAGAACCTATCATACATGCAACATTATCAAAGGGGGTAGTGGAGGTCATAGCAGAAAGCCAGCTTTGACTCATGGCTAACCTATACTACAACTCTCAACAGATTGCAAGATGTTATTACGAACACGAGTCCTCTACTCACCACAACAATACACTACCGAGGATCCTCTTCCGTCATCCTACGGAAGGGCCATCCACGGCACTCACACTTATCTTGAGGCTTTTAGTAGTATCCATTAACTTGTCTATGAACTGTAAGAGTAACCAAGTAGTTCGTACCGCGAACAACGGCTATTCGAATAGTTTGATAACCCTGCAGGGGTGTACCTCTTCACACACGCTTTCACCACTTATCGCCGTTTACTCGGTGTGTACTCGGCAACCTTCAAGCAGAAGCCCAGCGAGGGTGTCGGCCACGACCTGACTAACTACTCAAGTCTCTTGTCCAGGTTTATCGCCTATTTGGGTTCCATCCGTGGGGAGATCCGGCCGGGGTGTCACTCACGGCCCCAAACGATGTGTACAGGGTTCCCGAGTCACCAAACGGGCAACCGGTACACCGTGCCACGTACCTGTCGCATCACAACCCACCCCGAGGGTCAGCGCTGTGCACGACCTCCAGTAAACTATAAACGCCAAAAACTAGTTGCAACTCCTGGACAGAGATCAAGGGTAATTAATAAGCCGAGAGGGTCCATTGGTTTCGGGCCCAATTCATGGTAGTAACTGGAACTTGAACCACACATACAGATCTCGGGTCCTATGTACGGTTTCAATGAAACAACCCACCACGTACTCCTACATGGCCTTTCATCGATACCTTTACCAAGCGTATTCCACACTTCCTTCTCTTTATCGGTATGATCATTTCACTCTGATTCATCACCCAGATGAACCAGACCTGACACAACCCTAAGCATAGCAGGCAACATAAGCAAATAGCATGGTGGATCACACATCACATGGCTCAATCAACTCCTACACATGCTAGTGGGTTTCAACTATTTACTGTGGCAATGACAGGTCATGCAAGGGATAGGGTTCATCTACCGTAGCAAGTAGCAGTTCACACGCTGTTGCCTTAATGCGGTAAAAGAGAGCAGGAGCGAGAAGATTGGGTTTGTATCGGAATGATCAATGATTGCTTGCCTGACAAAGTGGTTGTCGGGTACAGCTCTTCAACTGGATACGCAGCAGTATCCTCGGGAGCAGGACCTAACACAGAGAATACCGGCGATACAATCATTAACAAACAAATGCAACAATATGATGCATGCTCATGACATGGCAAGATGCATGTGTGTTGGGCTAATGCAACTAAAACCAGAAAGGTTTGAGCCTATTTGAATCAAAGATTCAAATTGGCATTTTAACTATTATTTAAATAAGTGCATTATCATGTTTTGATGTATACAGCTAGGTAAACTTGCTCAAACATGCATGAAACCAGTGCCTTTGGAAAGGTTGGATTTTTCTGATCATTTTTCATATATAAATCTTTTCCATCTGAGCTACGGTTGATTTTATATGATTTTTAGAAGTTTAGGCATTTTTCTGGAATTTCCTGAATTATTTTTAAACTAAAAATCCCAGAAAAACCTTTACTGCGTCAGCATGACATCATGCTGACATCAGCTAGTCAACAGGAGCTAGTCCACGCAAACATGACATGTGGGCCCAGCATGTCAGTGTCACAGCTAACTAACAAAGTTAATTAGTGAACTAACTAGCTGTCAGTGGGGTCTGCGCCCACGGGTCAGTGACTAAATTAATTAACTAATTAAATTAACAGAAACTTAATTAAACTAACTAATTAGTAAAAGGGTGGCCCACACATCAGTGACCCATGGGTGGTCAACCCCCCGGTCAAACAGGTCAAACCCGCCGACGACGTGACGCCTGCGAGGCCAAATACGACAGTGTGCTTCGGAAATCGTCTATGGGGCACGGCTCGAGCTGCGGTTGGGTGCGTTGGGAAGCTCTTGTCGTTGCGCGTCGAATGGTGGTGGTCGCCGGACCTGGGGTGGCCGGAGACGACGGCAACAAGCTCGACGGCGGCGACCGGCGTCGGGCGTGTGTGGAGACGCGGCTGCAGTGGCCTAGGCGATGTGTGCGTAGTACCTAGCGCATCTACGTGCTGCGGCGAGTCATATGGGCATGTGCCAGTGATCAAATGGTCACCGGAGCATCGCGGGCGGCGAGCACGGCGGCGGTGCGTTTCGGTGATCAACGGAGCGGCGGCTACAGGGCGCAAAAGGGACGGAGGAAGGAGGGGTTCGACGTAGAAGCTCACTGCATTGCTAACGAGCTCGACGGAGGGGTCGGGGACGCGCTGCAGCTTCGTAAACGGCGGCGAGGTGCTCCGGCGATCCGAGGAAGGGGACGACGGCGTGGAGGCGTTGCAGGGCTTCCGGCGATCCGTGGCTCAGCGAGGAGGAAGAGGACGACGCGGCGCTCCTTCTGGACACACTCACGGGGCGAGGGGGAGGGTCTAGGTATGGCAACGGCGAGCGGTGGTGACGGGCGGCTCGGTGATGGAGGAGGAGAGAGCCAGGGGAGGCGACGGGGACGAGGGGGAAAAGAGAGAGCGGTCGGGGCAGCTGCGTGGCGTCGCGGGGAGTCGTCCAGGCCGTCGGGATGCAGGCAGGCAGGGTGGAGGTGGCCGGACGCGTGCCAGCGCGCGGCGGCCACGCGCGCGTCCTTCTGGCGCGAGGAGGAAGGCGACAGAAGAGGCTGGTGGGCTGGGCCGGCCTGCTACAGGGTTGGGCCCGAGGTAAGTGCTTCTTCCTATTTTCCTTTTTCCTAAATTCTTTTCTGTTTCATTTGTTTTGCAACTTTGTTTAATTAATAAAAATGCCAGAGCATTTTTATAACTCAAGAAACTTGTTATGCCCACTGTATATAATATGAACAGTAGGAAACATTATAGTTTATGATTATTTGAGCATTTAAAATATTTTAAAGTATTTAAATGCCCAAATTCAAATAACATATGATTTAATCCAAAGGCCTTTGATGTCCTAGAAAATTGTGCACCATTTTTGGCAGAGGTTTAAGACCAAGGCAGAAATGATGAACATTTTTGAAGGGCATTTTGGGCACATTGGAAAAGATTTTATCAAACCCTAGTTGTTAGAAGAGGGGTGCTGGGGTTTCTGTCATTCCCATTTCAAGTTTCTCTGATAAATAAACATGATGCACACTCTAGCTAGCCCTAATGCAAGTGCTAAACCAGGGATGTGACACCTGAACGGGCTCCCAATTGGTTTTCGTGGCTACAGAGGCTTGCGGCAGCGAAACTCCCGATCTAAGTTTATTTCTCTAGGTTTTGGGATCTATAGGAGGTGTTGGCGTCGGGGACAAGTCAAGGGGGCCCACGAGGCGATGACAAGGTAGGGGGCGCGCCCTAGGGGGGAGCCCCCCCACCCTTGTGGTTTCCTTGGGACTCCTCTCCAATATATTTTTGTTCCAGTATTTTTTATAATTTCCAAAAATATTCTCCGTAAATTTTCAGCTCGTTCCGAGAACTTTTTTTTCTGCACAAAAAACGACACCACGGTAGTTCTGCTAAAAACAGCGTCGGTCCGGGTTAGTTCTAATCAAATCATACCAAAATCATATAGAATTATTGTAAACATGGCATGAATACTTCTTAAATTATAGATACGTTGGAGACGTATCACCTACCTTTTATCCTCTGTTTTGTTAGTTTAATAAAAATAAAATGCCATGCTTTGCCTGTTTACGGTTTTTCCGTACAATAAGAAATAGCTCAAAAATAGAAGTGCTCAGAATGCCTTGAAATTTTAACACGTTTTTTCTTCTAATTATTTTAGAATTTTTAGTGCAAATAACATCAGAGGGGGGGTGCACCAGGTGGGCACAACCCACCTGGGCGCGCCAGCAGCCCTAGGCGCGCCCTGATGGGTTGTGGTCCCCACGTGGGCCCCCTCACTTATCTTTTTAGTCCACTTCATCCCCTAACTCCAGAAAAAATTCGCCATTGCTCTCTCCCTCGTGTTCTTTCTCTCAAACCCGCGGCTTTCGATCTCTTTACTCGAAGCTCCGTTTCCGAAACTATTTTGGGGGATTTCTACTTGGTATGTGACTCACCATTGATCCAATTAGTTTTTGCTTTAGTGGTTTATATTTTGAATAATTAGCTATTCTTGGTGCTGTTGTAGATGAGCTTGCATGTTGAATTCTTAGAGTTCTAAGTAGTTTGAATGCTCAAAATGGCCTCTATGCATGTCTATGAGTAGTTGCTATCATTCTTGTGAAGTTTTGTTGACAAATTTTTGTGGACCAAAAATTTCAGAAATTGTACGTGAATGAAATGTAATTATTTGGAAGGAGTTATTCAGGGAGAAGGTCCTCGGAAGCATCGTCCAGTAGTGGCTTGATATGTTGGTCTTACTTTGAACCAAGCCCAAGCTCAATCCGAGACTCCGCTACTAAATCTTGCCTATGGTCGTGCAATGAGTTCATGGTGAATGCAGGTATTAAAGAAGAATTTGAGCAATATGTTCACAATGCCGAGCTCGGTCCCTACATCGAAGATAAGTGCGACCAACACCTCATCCTCACTCAGACATTTACCAAAGAGATTAAATTTCATTCTCGTGAATCTAGAGTCTCATTTAAATTGTACGATAGCCCATTCACCTTGACTCTAGAGACATTTTCTAATATCTGCAAAATTCCATTTTGGGGTTTGCTAGATGAACCACCTGTTGGAAATATGCCCTAGAGGCAATAATAAAAGTATTATTAATATATTTCCTTGTTCATGATAATTGTCTGTTATTCATGCTTGAATTGTATTGTACGGAAACAGCGATACATGTGTGAATATATAGACCACAATGAATCCCTGGTAGGCCTCTAGTTACCAGCTCGTTGATCAACAGATGGTCACAGTTTCCTGACCATGGACATAGGATGTCGGTGATAATGGGATCACATCATTAGGAGAATGATGTGATGGACAAGACCCAATCCTGAGCATAGCACGAGATCGTATAGTTCGTAATGCATAAGCTTTTCGATGTCAAGTATTTATTCCTTAGACCATGAGGTTGTACAGCTCCCAGATGCCGTACGAATACTTTGGGTGTGCCAAACGTCACAACGTAACTGGGTGGCTATAAAGGTACGCATCGGGTATCTCCGAAAGTGTCTGTTGAGTTGGTACGAACCGAGACTGGGGTATTGTCACTCCGTGTGACGGAGAGGTACCTCTGGGCCTACTCAGTAAGACATCATCATAATGAGCTCAAGGTGACTAAGGAGTTAGTCACGGGATGATGGATTACGGATCGAGTAAAGAGACTTGCCATGACGAGATTGAACAAGGTATCGGGAATACCGACGATCGAATCTCGGGCAAGTACCGTACCGATGGACAAAGGGAATAACATACGGGATTGAGTGAATCCTTGACACAGTGGTTCATCCGATGAAGATCATCGAGGAACACGTGGGAACCAACATGGGTATCCAGATCCCGCTGTTGGTTATTGACCGGGGAGTGGTCTCGGTCATGTCTACGTGTCTCCCGAACCCGTAGGGTCTACACACTTAAGGTTCGGTGACGCTAGGGTCGTAGAGATACATGCACGTGGAAACCCGAAAGTTGTTCGGAGTCCTGGATGAGATCCCGGATGTGACGAGGAGTTCCGGAATGGTCCGGAGGTAAAGAATGATATATAGGAAGTCCAGTTTCGACCATCGGGTGAACTCCGGGGGTCACCGGGAGTGTCCCGGGACCACCGGAGGGGTCCCGGGGGTCCACCGGATGGGGCCACCCATCCCGGTGGGTCCCCTAGGCCGCAAGGGGAAGGGGGCCAGCCCCTAGTGGACTGGCGCACCCAACTGGGCCCCCCTCCATGCGCCTAGGGTTGGAACCCTTGGGGGAGGGGGCGCCCCATATGCCTTGGGGGGGGCAAGTCTCCCCCCTAGGCCGCCGCCCCCTCTGGCAGATGGAATCTGCCAGGGCCGGCGCCCCCCTGGCCCCTATATAGAGTGGGGGGAGAGGGCAGCCGCACCCAAGTCTCTGGCGCCTCTCCCCCTCCCGTCACACCTCCATCTCCTCACGCAGGGCGCCGGCGAAGCCCTGCAGGATTTCCCGCTGCATCCACCACCACGCCGTCGTGCTGCTGGATCTCCGACGACCTCTCCTCCCCCCTTGCTGGATCAAGAAGGAGGTGACGTTGCTGTACCGGACGTGTGTTGAACGCCGAGGTGCCGTCCGTTCGGCGCTAGATCATCGGTGACGAAGAACGCGAAGAGTACGACTACTTCATCCACGCTTCTTCGAAAGCTTCCGCTCGCGATCTACAAAAGGGTATGTAGATGCACTCTAATATGCTCGTTGCTAGATGTCTCCTTAGATTGATCTAGGTGAAAGCGTAGAAATTTTTTGAATTCTGCTACGTTCCCCAACAGTGGCATCTGAGCTAGGTCTTTTGCGTAGCATCTTGCACGAGTAGAACACAAAGCAGTTGTGGGCGTTGAGTTTGCTCAATTTTCTTACCATTACTAGTCTAATATTGATTCGGCGGTATTGTGGGATGAAGCGGCCCGGACCGACCTTACACGTACGCTTACGTGAGACTGGTTCCACCGACAGACATGCACTAGATGCATAAGGTGGCTGGCGGGTGTCTGTCTCTCCTACTTTAGTCGGATCGGATTCGATGAACAGGGTCCTTATGAAGGGTAAATAGAAATTGACAAATCACGTTGTGGTTTTGGCGTAGGTAAGAAACGTTCTTGCTAGAAAACCTATAGAAGCCACGTAAAACTTGCAACAACAATTAGAGGTCGTCTAACTTGTTCCTGCGGCATGTGCTATGTGATATGGTATGGCCAAGAAGATGTGATGAATGATATATGTGATGTATGAGATTGATCATGTTCTTGTAATAGGGAATCACGACTTGCATGTCGATGAACTTGACAACCGGCAGGAGCCATAGGAGTTGTCTTAATTATTGTATGACCTGCGTGTCACTGAATAACGCCATGTAATTACTTTACTTCATTGCTAAACGTTAGCCATAGTAGTAGAAGTAATAATTGGCGTGACAACTTCATGAAGACACGATGATGGAGATCATGATGATGGAGATCATGGTGTCGAGCCGGTGACAAAGATGATCATGGTGCCCCGAAGATGGAGATCAAAGGAGCAAGATGATATTGGCCATATCATGTCACTTTATATGATTGCATGTGATGTTTATCATGTTTTATGCATCTTGTTTACTTAGAACGACGGTAGTAAATAAGATGATCTCTCACTAAAATTTCAAGAATTGTGTTCCCCCTAAATGTGCACCGTTGCTAAGGATCGTTGTTCCGAAGCACCACGTGATGATCGGGTGTGATAGGTTCTAACGTTCGCATACAACAGGTGTAAGCCAGATTTACACACGCAACACACTTAGGGTTCACTTGACGAGCCTAGCATGTACAGACATGGCCTCGGAACACGGAAGACCGAAAGATCGAACACGAGTCGTATAGAAGATACGATCAACATGAAGATGTTCACCGTTGATGACTAGTCCGTCTCACGTGATGATCGGACACGGTCTAGTCGATTCGGATCGTGTATCACTTAGATGACTAGAGAGATGTCAATCTGAGTGGGAGTTCATTAAAATTTGATTAAGATGAACTTAATTATCATGAACATAGTCTAAATTCTTTACAATATCTCTTGTAGATCAAATGGCCCACGCTCATGTCACCCTCAACTTCAACGCGTTCCTAGAGAAATCCAAGCTGAAAGACGATGGTAGCAACTACACGGACTGGGTCCGTAACTTGAGGATCATCCTCATAGCTGCCAAGAAAACTTATGTCCTAAATGCACCGCTAGGTGACGCTCCCGCCCCGGCAAACCAAGATGTTATGAACGCTTGGCAGTCGCGTTGTGATGATTACTCCCTGGTTCAGTGCGGCATGCTTTACAGCTTAGAATCGGGGCTCCAAAAGCGTTTTGAGCACCACGGGGCATTTGAGATGTTCCAAGAGCTGAAAATGGTTTTACAAGCTCATGCCCGAGTCGAGAGATATGACGTCTCCGACGCATTCTACAGCTGTAAGATGGAGGAAAACAGTTCTGTCAGTGAGCACATCCTCAAGATTTCTGGATTGCACAACCGCTTGTCTCAGTTGGGAATGAATCTCCCAGACGAAGCGGTCGTTGACAGAATCCTCCAGTCGCTGCCACCAAGCTACAAGAGCTTCGTGTTGAACTTCAATATGCAGGGGATGGAGAAGTCCATTCCTGAGGTGTATTCGATGCTGAAATCAGCGGAGGTGGATATCAAGAAAGAACATCAAGTGTTGATGGTCAATAAAACCACTAAGTTCAAGAAGGGCAAGGGTAAGAAGAACTTCAAGAAGGACGGCAAGGGAGTTGCCGCGCCCGGTAAGCCTGTTGCTGGGAAGAAGCCAAAGTATGGACCCAAGCCTGAGACAGAGTGCTTTTATTGCAAGGGAACGGGTCACTAGAAGCGGAACTGCCCCAAATACTTAGCGGACAAGAAGGCCGGCAACGTCAAAGGTATATGTGATATACATGTTATTGATGTGTACCTTACCAGCGCTCGTAGTAGCTCCTGGGTATTTGATACCGGTGCAGTTGCTCATATTTGTAACTCTAAGCAGGAGTTGCGGAATAAGCGGAGACTGGCGAAGGACGAGGTGACGATGCGCGTCGGGAATGGTTCCAAGGTCGATGTGATCGCCATCGGCACGCTGCCTCTACATCTACCCTCGGGATTAGTTTTAAACCTTAATAATTGTTATTTAGTACCAGCTTTGAGCATGAACATTGTATCTGGATCTCGTCTTATGCGAGATGGCTACTCATTTAAATCTGAGAATAATGGTTGTTCTATTTATTTGAGAGATATGTTTTATGGTCATGCCCCGCTGGTCAATGGTTTATTTTTGATGAATCTCGATCGTGATGATACACATATTCATAGTGTGAATGCTAAAAGATGTAAAGTTGATAATGATAGTCCCACATACTTGTGGCATTGCCGCCTTGGTCATATTGGTGTCAAACGTATGAAGAAGCTTCATGCTGATGGAATTCTGGAGTCTCTTGATTATGAATCATTTGACACGTGCGAACCATGCCTCTTGGGCAAGATGACCAAGACTCCGTTCTCCGAAACAATGGAGCGAGCAAACAACATATTGGAAATCATACATACTGATGTGTGCGGTCCAATGAGTGTTGAGGCTCGCGGAGGCTATCGTTATGTTCTCACCCTCACGGATGACTTGAGTAGATATGGGTATATCTACTTGATGAAGCACAAGTCTGAGACTTTTGAAAAGTTCAAGGAATTTCAGAGTGAGGTTGAGAATCAACGAGACAAGAAAATAAAGTTCTTACGATCGGATCGTGGGGTGAATATTTGAGTCATGAATTTGGCACGCACCTTAGGAAATGTGGAATTGTTTCACAATTGACACCGCCCGGAACACCTCAGCGTAACGGTGTGTCCGAACGTCGAAATCGTACTCTGTTGGACATGGTGCGATCTATGATGTCCCTTACCGATTTACCGCTATCCTTTTGGGGTTATGCTTTAGAGACTGCCGCATTCACTTTAAATAGGGCTCCGTCGAAATCCGTTGAGACGACACCGTATGAACTTTGGTTTGGCAAGAAACCGAAGCTGACGTTTCTGAAAGTTTGGGGTTGCGATGCTTATGTCAAGAAACTTCAACCAGAAAAGCTCGAACCCAAATCGGAAAAATGCGTCTTCATAGGATACCCAAAGGAAACGATTGGGTACACCTTCTACCACAGATCTGAAGGCAAGGTCTTTGTTGCCAAGAATGGATCCTTTCTGGAGAAAGAGTTTCTCTCGAAAGAAGTGAGTGGGAGGAAAGTAGAACTTGATGAGGTGACAGTCACCCCTCCTGGACCGGAAAGTAGCGCAGCGCAGGAAATTGTTCCTGAGGTGCCTGCACCGACAAGGGAGGAAGTTAATGATGATGATCATGAAGAAACAGATCAAGTTACTACTGAACTTCGAAGGTCCAAAAGGGCACGTTCTGCACCAGAGTGGTACGGCAACCCTGTCATGGGAATCATGTTGTTAGACAACGGTGAACCTTCGAACTATGAAGAAGCGATGGCGGGCCGGGATTCCAATAAATGGCTTGGAGCCATGAAATCCGAGATAGAATCCATGTATGAAAACAAAGTATGGACTTTGGTGGACTTGCCTGATGATAGGCACGCCATAGAAAATAAATGGATATTTAAGAAGAAGACAGACGCGGATGGTAATGTGACCATCTATAAGGCTCGGCTTGTCGCTAAGGGTTATCGACAAGTTCAAGGGATTGACTACGACGAGACTTTCTCTCCCGTAGCGATGCTGAAGTCAGTCAGAATCATGTTAGCTATTGCCGCATTCTATGATTATGAGATATGGCAAATGGACGTCAAAACGGCATTCCTTAATGGCTTCCTCAAGGAAGAGTTGTATATGATGCAGCCGGAAGGTTTTGTCGATCCAGAAAATGCCAACAAGGTATGCAAGCTCCAGCGCTCGATTTACGGGCTGGTGCAAGCATCTCGGAGTTGGAATATTCGCTTTAATGATGTGATCAAAGCGTTTGGCTTTATACAGACTTATGGAGAAGCCTGTATCTACAAGAAAGTGAGTGGGAGCTCTGTAGCATTTCTCATATTATATGTGGATGACATATTGCTGATGGGAAATGATATAGAATTCTTGGAAACTGTAAAGGCCTACTTGAATAAGAGTTTTTCAATGAAGGACCTTGGAGAAGCAGCTTACATATTAGGCATCAAAATCTATAGAGATAGATCAAGAAGCCTCATCGGTCTTTCACAAAGTACATACCTTGACAAGATATTGAAGAAGTTCAATATGGATCAGTCCAAGAAGGGGTTCTTGCCTGTTTTGCAAGGTATGAGATTGAGCAAGGCTCAATCGCCGACCACGGCAGAAGATAGAGAAAAGATGAGTGTCATTCCCTATGCCTCAGCCATAGGTTCTATCATGTATGCCATGCTGTGTACCAGACCTGATGTGAACCTTGCCATAAGTTTGGTAGGGAGGTACCAAAGTGATCCCGGTAAGGAACACTGGATAGCGGTCAAGAACATCCTAAAGTACCTAAAGAGGACTAAGGATATGTTTCTCGTTTATGGAGGTGACGAAGAGCTCGTCGTAAAGGGTTACGTCGATGCTAGCTTCGACACAGATCTGGATGACTCGAAGTCACAAACCGGATACGTGTATATTTTGAATGGTGGAGCAGTCAGCTGGTGCAGTTGCAAGCAGAGCGTCGTGGCGCATTCTACATGTGAAGCGGAGTACATAGCTGCTTGCGAAGCAGCACAAGAAGGAGTCTGGATGAAGGAGTTCATCACCGACCTAGGAGTCATTCCAAGCACGTCAAGCCCGATGACTCTCTTCTGTGACAACACTGGTGCTATTGCCATTACCAAGGAGCCCAGGTTTCACAAGAAGACCAAACACATCAAGCGACGTTTCAACTCCATCCGAAATTATGTTCAAGATGGAGACATAGATATTTGTAAAGTGCATACGGATCTGAATGTGGCAGACCCGTTGACTAAACCTCTTCCACGGGCAAAACATGATCAACACCAGAACTCTATGGGTGTTCGATTCATCACAATGTAACTAGATTATTGACTCTAGTGCAAGTGGTAGACTGTTGGAAATATGCCCTAGAGGCAATAATAAAAGTATTATTAATATATTTCCTTGTTCATGATAATTGTCTGTTATTCATGCTTGAATTGTATTGTACGGAAACAGCGATACATGTGTGAATATATAGACCACAATGAATCCTTGGTAGGCCTCTAGTTACCAGCTCGTTAATCAACAGATGGTCACGGTTTCCTGACCATGGACATAGGATGTCGGTGATAACGGGATCACATCATTAGGAGAATGATGTGATGGACAAGACCCAATCCTGAGCATAGCACGAGATCGTATAGTTCGTAATGCATAAGCTTTTCGGTGTCAATTATTTATTCCTTAGACCATGAGGTTGTACAACTCCCAGATGCCGTAGGAATACTTTGGGTGTGCCAAACGTCACAACGTAACTGGGTGGCTATAAAGGTACGCATCGGGTATCTCCGAAAGTGTCTGTTGAGTTGGTACGAACCGAGACTGGGATATTGTCACTCCGTGTGACGGAGAGGTACCTCTGGGCCCACTCGGTAAGACATCATCATAATGAGCTCAATGTGACTAAGGAGTTAGTCACGGGATGATGGATTACGGATCGAGTAAAGAGACTTGCCATGACGAGATTGAACAAGGTATCGGGAATACCGACGATCGAATCTCGGGCAAGTACCGTACCGATGGACAAAGGGAATAACATACGGGATTGAGTGAATCCTTGACACAGTGGTTCATCCGATGAAGATCATCGAGGAACACGTGGGAACCAACATGGGTATCCAGATCCCGCTATTGGTTATTGACCGGAGAGTGGTCTCGGTCATGTCTACGTGTCTCTCGAACCCGTAGGGTCTACACACTTAAGGTTCGGTGATGCTAGGGTCGTAGAGATACATGCACGTGGAAACCCGAAAGTTGTTCGGAGTCCCGGATGAGATCCCGGATGTGACGAGGAGTTCCGGAATGGTCCGGAGGTAAAGAATGATATATAGGAAGTCTAGTTTCGGCCATCGGGTGAACTCCGGGGGTCACCGGGAGTGTCCCGGGACCACCGGAGGGGTCCTGGGGGTCCACCGGGTGGGGCCACCCATCCCGGTGGGTCCCCTAGGCCGCAAGGGGAAGGGGGCCAGCCCCTGGTGGGCTGGCGCACCCAACTGGGCCCCCGTCCATGCGCCTAGGGTTGGAACCCTAGGGGGAGGGGGCGCCCCCTATGCCTTGGGGGGCAAGTCTCCCCCCTAGGCCGCCG
>LR738713.1:104638731-104664734 GCA_902687465.1 Secale cereale
GCGAAACAGTTTGTTGCCTGCAACTGGGTTCCGTCCCGGATCACTGAGGACGATTTAGTAGAGGCGGCCTCAATTGGCGTTCTGGGTCCAAAAGAGGTTCTGCATTGGCGGGCCCCTGGGAAAGAGTGTCCTCCTAAGCCTAAGGAGGGAGAGACCATAGTCTTTTTCGATCATCTGGCCCTGGGTTTTAGCCCTCCCGGTTCAAAGTTCTTCCGCGATGTTTTAACCGATTTTCAACTCCATCCACAAGATATAGGTCCCAATTCAGTATCAAACATCTGCAACTTCCAAGTCTTCTCAGAAGCATATCTGCAAGAAGATCCATCTGTAGAGCTGTTCCGGGATTTCTTCCATCTGAACCGCCGGACTGAATTCTCTGAAGGACCCCATACTGAACTTGGTGGTGTGAGCATCCAGAAGAGGAAGGATGTCAGCTTTCCTCACGCCACTCTTCACAGCCACCCCAAGGAGTGGAACGAGACTTGGTTCTACTGCGAGGATACTTCGCCAGAGGGAGAAAATCCACTGTCGGGTTACCGTCCTTACCGCCTGATGTCGGATCATTCTTTCCCGTAGCGTCTGAGTGCCCAAGACCGGGCTCGATATGCCCCCCAACTTTCCAAGCTCAGGGCTTTCGTAGCTAACGGTTTAACCGGGGTTGACTTTGTCCGCTGCTAGCTCTCTTGGAGTATTCTCCCATTAAGCCGGCGCTCAAGCTTAATGTGCGAATATACTGGCAATCCGGAAGACCCTCAGCGTCACACAAACATAGTGCTTCCTGACAAGGAAGTTACTGAATCTGCAAAAAAGATGTTGAACATTCCTCTGGAGGAGTGCAGCCGAACCGGTTTAGCTCCTTTCTGCGCAAACAATGAACCGCCATCCATAAGATTCTTCTGTCCCTTTATTTTTGCTTTAATCCGTCCATATTGCTTCTCTTCAATATGTTTTTACTCCTTTACTCAGGCCAATGATCCCTTCTGGAAGAGGAAGGCTCAAGACAAACCGGCGAAGCTAACTCGCAAGAAGAACTTGGCCGTAAAGAAACACAAAAAGAAACCTGCCGCCGCTTCCGGTTCAAACCCTGAAGAAGATGATCCGGCTTCTGAGGTACTGCTTGGTCTTTACATCTTTTAACTTTCCTTTGTCTGTATTTATATTAACAATGTCCTTTCCTAGGATCCGCCGGAGGGGAGTAAAGCGGATGAACCTGAGGTAATTTCTCTCTCATCTGATTCAGAACTGTTGCCACCCAAGATTTGCCGGGTAGCCCGGAAATATCCATTTTCTCACCCTTATGCTCAATTGGACCCCAATTTTCTTTTGAAGCAGCAGCAGCATGAGGCTCGCCGGACCACACGCCACAGTGGCCACGTGGTTGAATCATCCAGATTACCCCACACGCCGGCTCGAAGACGCCGTTCAGAGGTTTTACTTACTCCAACCACTCTTCATCCAAAAGCAGGTCTTATTCGCAAACCTCTTAAACCGTCTGATCCCAACTATCAGGAAACTCCTCTGTCTCCTTCCGGCGAGTCAACTGCCACCCAAGTCCTGGTGCTTAAGACCGTTCCTGGGTAAGTCATCTTTCCAAATGTCTGGTTTACCTTTCCGTTTTGACTTTGTGATTTTCATTGCTCTTTTAATATTATCAGTATGCCCAAGCCTAGCAAGAAGGCGAAATTAAATAAACCAGCAGCCGGAAATACTTCTGAACCGGCAGAGGATGTTGAAGCTGCCAATCCTCTGGAAGAGAATGCGGAGGTTCTGCTCAATGATCCTTCCCCAATGGACCAAGAAGATCTTGCTGCTCCAGGGGGTGACGCCATGGAGGACGCTGCTGAACCGGCCAGCCCTGTCCGGGTTAGTCCTCCTCGGGCTAGCCTGGCTCCTGTTAGTCCGGTGCGCACCCTGATCCCCCCTGGCCAACCGCTGCCTCGACAGAAGATGTTGAGATAACTGGGATAGGCTTTACTACTCCCACGGAGCCTGTTGTCTTGGCCAGACATACTGCCAAAGAGGAAACTCTCTAGAAAGACAAGGGCAAATGGAGCACTGATTTGTCCAGTTATGCCCAGCTTAGTGCCCAGGAGCTCCACTCTGGGTATCTAAACCGGCTCTTCACCCGCCGCGACCACGAGGCCGGTTTGGTAAACATGATGAAGGAGAAATATGAGGTAACTTCTTTCCCTTTGCCTTTTATTTCTACTTGTATCTTGTAACTGCACCATATGGCCATTGTAGCCCTCAAGTGCCGGTCTAGCCTTTAGGGTGAATCGGGACTTCTGCCATCTTTGAAAATGACCTTACATTAGCCCCCAAGTGTCAAGGACATAACTTGTTATGTGATTGAGACTTGCTTGAAAAATTTCCTTTCTTTCACTTCAATTGTACATTAGCCCCCAAGTGTCGAGTGCATAACTTGTTATGTGCTTGAGACTTTTGATTGAACTGTTCTTCTAACATTTCCTGTTTTCTGCAGGCTGATTTGAACCGGAGGGCTTCGGAGACATCTGAGCTCTGGAATAACCTGGCTTTTCAAGAGACTGCTTCAACTAAAGCCAAGGAGGAGCTTTCCCTTGCTTTATCGAGTATGGAGAACCTCAAAAAAGATTTTGAAGCGGAGCGGTCTACTTGGGAGGTGCAAAGGGCTGCCTTAGAGAAAAGAGCCAAGGATGCTGAGGCTGCCCTTAATCCGGTGACGGAGGAGTTATTCGGGTTAAGACAACATATAGATGATATGACTTCTGCCATCTTTGGTGAGTATTTGTTTTCATACGCTTTATCCTTGTTATCTTTATACTTCTCCGGCTTAACTCATCACTTGTACTCAGGGAGGCGCGTGACTCATCTTGGGGATGACGTATGAAGGAAACTGAAAGCTGCTTATACCTTGGTGGAACAACTCTATTCCGGTGCTCAGAGGACCATCAGTGCCATGTCGCATAATAAACCGGCGCCGACCACTATCCAAGGTACTCTGGAGAAGTTATCCATCTTGCCTACCAGACTTGTTGAAGTGAAGAACTCTTCTGCAAGAGCTGGCTCTCTCATGGTGTTAACCCGGGCCAAGGCATGGGTTTCCGATTTTGATCCGTCGGAGGCCATGAATGGTTATCCCAGCATGAAAGAAGACGGGTCAGCCTTCTCTGCTGAAGACCTTCGCGCTTTAACCAAAGATATGCGCCCTCTTGCCAGTAAGCTTGCTGATGAAGCGGACTTAACGAGATATCATCCGGGTTACGATCTAGAGAATGCGCGGGTGGAGCGGCCGATTTATGACACCAAAAATCTGATTCCGCCTGTTCGTAAGCATACCTTCGCTCCTGACATTGAACCCTCAAAACTCATAAACGATGAAGTATATTTCCGCGCCCTTGCCAAGATTGACTGGAGCACTCCTAATTTCCAGCAGCTGCCAGAAGTCGATGAAGACCCAGAGCAAGCTGACCCTCAGTCTTCACATCGAGCCGAAGAAGAATCTTAAACCGTCTCCGGTTTAACCTTATGAGTTGAATACTTTGCAAAAAAATGATATTCTTTTGGGCCTGCAAGTGCCTTGTAATAGAATAGTTGAGATACTGTCTTTGTCCCACTGTTATCCTTCATGGCATTATTTTGATTGGCAATTCCTAGATTATCTCATGCTTGCAATGTGTCAACAGTTTATGTTTACCTGTATCTACATAAACAATGCTAAGAATGTCCTGGTGGTTTTACCACCGGATGGGTTATTCCACCCAAGCACATGATTCGAAGTTAAATAACTTGAACTGTGTATAAGATACCATCATATATCATACATGTGATTAAGTGTATCTGAAAACCTTAATCCTGCACGAGTAATCCAAGACATGAGTGTTGATGACTCCCTTGGCTCTCTGTTGGCTTATGAAGCTGATCCGGGTTACAGTGAACGCTGGTTTAAACGTAGACTAGTGCTGGTGTTCATGACCCAGACTGTATATCTAGTGACAACCTTGTAGGTGTCTGGTCTTGAATCAATGGACTTGGTTGAAAAACCAATGACCTTGAAGATAAAGATTTGTGAAAACATAAAAAATGAAAAATAAAGTTTTTGGGCAAATAAGACAATGTAGTCGAGGCTTTTTACGAGCTGCCAGGCTCCAAATTCGAGGCTTTTTATGAGCTGCCAGGCTACTGTCACTAACCATTTTAGCAAAGCCTGTCAAGATGATCCGCAATCTTCAACCAAATCATCAATGTCAACAGCTACCCAATGTTCAAAATCTCACAAAGATTTTGGCTTGGGTAATCACTCGATGATCGTCAATTTAACGTGACCAAGTTTAGGGTCCCGAAGGATTGACTTGTGATATGTTCGACGGGTCATACCAGGTTTACCTGGACGGCGCGATTTACTTGATGCAGGCAGGTTAATCCGGAGTTTTAGGTGTATACACCGGGCTTCCAAGCCGTGTTACACTACAAGGGTTGTCAACTCGCTGAGAGCCCCCAGGTAGCGTGTGAGCATTGCTCGTCGGGGCATATGTTTGAGTCGTGCTAGGCATCAAACCCTCTTTTGCCCCTTTATCATCATGTGGAAATAGCCAAAGCAACCAGAGCAGTGCTCTTATGATGGGCTTCATATCGCCGCTGGTTCAAGAGGCCATGGGAAACTTCCTTGCCCACGGAAGCCCCCATGTGATTCTTGTTTGGTATAGAAAAGACGGCTGATTCCTTGATTTTATCAAGGGCGCCGATTTAAGAGGCCATGGAAAGATTCCTTGCACGGAAACCCCCATGTGATACTCTTTTGTGAAAAAGATGGCTGATTCCCTGGTTTACCGGGGGCGCCAGTTTATTTTATTAATCATAATATATACATTGTACATAAAGCGGAGCCGATGGCTCAAGTATAGTAAGGTCGAAGAAGAGCAATGTTCCACGGCCTCTTGGTCTCCTCCTCCGCCGTGCGTGAGTCCTCATGTTCTCGAACGTCGACGAGGTAGTATGATCCGTTGTGCAGGTTATTGCTGATCACAAAGGATCCTTCCCAAGGTGGGGATAACTTATGCATATCTGTCTGGTCCTGGATGAGCCTGAGTACCAGATCTCCTTCCTGAAACGTCCTGGTCTTAACCCGGCGGCTGCGGTACCGGCACATGTCTTATTGATAAATTGCTGATCGAGCTACTGTCGTGTCCTGTTCCTCGTCCAGCCGGTCCAAACCATCTTGTCTTGCTTGCTCGTTGTCCGCTTCAACATAAGCCGCTACCTGCGGCGAGTCGTGTCGGATATCACTAGGGAGGACCGCTTCAGCTCCATATACCATGAAGAAAGGTGTGTATCATGTGGATCTGTTAGGTGTAGTATTGATGCTCCATAAGACAGAAGGCAATTCCTCCACCCAACAACCCGGTGTTCTCTGTAAAGGAACCATAAGCCGGGGTTTGATGCCTCTCAAAATCTCTTGATTGGCTCTTTCAGCTTGGCCATTAGACTGAGGGTGAGCCACTAATGATACATCAAGGCGAATATGTTCTCATTGACAGAACTCCTCCATATCCCCCTTGGATAAATTGGTGCCATTATCCGTTATAATGCTGTGTGGAAAGCCAAACCGGAAAATCACCTTTTTGATGAACTGAACCGTTGTTGCTGCATCACACTTACTAACAGGCTCCGCTTCAACCAATTTTGTAAACTTGTCCACTGCTACCAACAGGTGGGTTTTCTTGTCTTGGGATCTCTTGAAGGGTCCGACCATATCCAGCCCCCAGGTTGCAAACGGCCAAGTAATTGGAATCATCCTCAGCTCCTGCGCCGGTATATGAGCACGCCGTGAGAATTTCTGGCAAGCATCACATTTTCTGACCAAGTCCTCTGCGTCGGCGTGAGCCGTCAACCAGTAGAATCCATGACGAAAAGCTTCAGCTACCAAAGACTTTGAACCGGCGTGATGACCACAATTGTAATGCCCCAGATGTAACACTTTTCATTTGTGGCAATATATGAAACTTTGACTTCATCAATTCCATTCTGGGCTCTTCTTTCATTTTGGGTTTCTTCGTTTTGTCGTGTGCGTGTGTGCATTTCATCCATGTCATGTTGTCATGTGCATTGCATTGCATTCGTGTTGTCACTTGCGGTGCCATCCACGTTTGACTTTTGGAGGTATAAAAAACCACCAAGTCCCAGATCCGCAATAGTTTGTTGCCTCCTTTGCATGGCTGTAACTTTGTGCTCGTAGATCCGTTTTGTGCATATGATATATCAAAATGATCGTGGTGATGTGCACTACATTTTGTTCCATTGTGGCATGCTTGTTTTAGATCACCTAGATGTCCTAATCTTCGTGACAAGAGTGCTACTTGTTATAAATTGTTGTTACTTGTTATTTTGTTGCTATGTTTGGATGATGCCCCACTCAAATCCATGCTAGTTTTGGAGTGGCCAATGATCATTCCTTGTTGTCCATGTTATTGTCTGTCCATCCATGCCCTCACTTGCACATATGGCTTGATGTAGCTTATTTATTTCTTGCTCTCAAGTTGCTATAAATTATGTCTGTCAGGTTTTTATCATCATGATCAAACTGGTGTAGCTTGTTGCTATTGATCCATGCCTCCTATGGAGTTGCTCCAATGGAGTTGTTTGCTGTAGGATATGTCTACTTCATGTCCATGCTTATTGTCATCATGTTTGGGTGCGGTAGTATATATATATCTTGCTCCAAAGTTGCTATGTGGCTGTTAATTTCAGCTTTGCATTGTATCTTGTTTCGTGTGTATGTGTTGAACCGTTGCTCCGTTTTGAGCGTGCCCTATATGAAACTTGTGTGATTTTGCATGTAGAATCATAATATCATGTTGTTTACATGTTTGGAATGTGTTTGCTTGATGTTTGGGTGCATCTTGCACCGTTGCCATGTTTGTCTTGTTTTGCTCATATCTTCTAGACCGTAGCTCCGAATTAAACAAACTTTATATGAAACTTGACTAGATTTTTGTGTAGATCATCATGGTGCATGTTAAATTGCTGTTTAACAACTTTAATTTAAGGTTTGTTCAGATCTGGACCAATTTCAAAATATGCATACGAGGACTTACCAGATTTGCTATATGTTGATTCCGGCCTCATTTAAACTTGTTGTTTTGTGTTGTTCTTGTGTGCTTCATCCCTTGCCATGAAATGCATCATACTTGCATCATGTTGAATGTGCATTGCACCTTGTTTGATTTTGTGCCTTGTTGTGTTCTTGTGTTGAGTAGAGCCGGGAGCCGAGACCGAGAACGAGGTTCCTACCGAGGTTGAGTACGAGGAGCCGTCTTACGATCCCATTGACGACTCGACAGGCAAGATGACCTGACCCAGATATCATTACTATCTTTGCCTATTGCTAGATGTCTCGCTCTTTAGCTTATTGCCTCGATGCCCATGTTTGTTTGTCAACCTCCTATTGTAGCCATGAATCTCTCTAACCACCCAACCTAGCAAACCTTTGTTTGGCTATGTAAGCTTCGCTCAGCCCCTCTTATAGCATTGCTAGTTGCAGGAGAAGATTTGAAGATTCTTGCTTCATGTTGAAGTTTGTTGGGATGTCACACTATATAATCTGTTAAACTAAATCATCTATATACTTGGCAATGGGTGGAAGACTAAGCCTCTCGCTTGGTGTTTTGTTCCACTCATGCCACCCTAGGAACCGTATAAACCGGTGTTATGTTACTTGATTATGCGTTCCTAACACGGATGGGGTTATTGGACCCCCTCGATAACCCGCTTAGCGCTAAAGCTTTTCCAGCGACGCCCGACATTGGTTTTACATTTGCCTAAACAACTAAAACTTACCGAGGGAGTAATTAACCCGAGGTTTTATTAATCAACCCCCTGGGCCAGTGCTCGATTAGAGTGTTGGTCCAAACTAGAGCCACGTGCGGTGCCACCCAGTTCGCTGGGGTCTTTGGTTGTTGTACGTATTGCTCATCCGGTCGTGGCCTGAGACTAGATACGCGCGGCTACTGTTAGGGTGTCGGCACGCCGGGAGGTCTTGCTGGATTAGTTTTACCTTAGTCGGAATATCTTGAGCACGGGATTCCGAGAATACTCGGGCCTTCCCACCTTGGAGTTGCGACTCCGCGGATCATGAGCTTGTGATGGGCTAAGTTGGGACACCCCTGCAGGGTTTAATCTTTCGAAAGCCGTGCCCGCGGTTATGTGGCAGATGGGAATTTGTTAATATCCGGTTGTAGAAAACTTGACACCATGTACAGAATACACTACCAGCGTGAGTAACCGTGACGGTCATTTTCCGAAAGGGGTTCGGGAAGTGAACACGATGGGGTTATGTTTGACGTGCTTAGATAGGATCACTTCGTGATCACTTTGACGCTTGTGGCACTTCTCTTCTCGCTCTAAACACGTAAGCTAGTTCTAGTGCAGCTGCAACCCTTATTTCTTCAGTCTTGTTCCACACCCAAGGCTTAGATAGTTTTGCTACCCAGGAACGGGATTGCTGAGTCCTCCGTGGCTCACAGATTCTACACAACACCAGATGCAGGTACTATGGTGAACTACACAGGTGACGGCACAGAGCTGTACTGGGAGTTCAATGAAGAACATGGGCGATACTACGTGTCTTACCCAGAGGATCAGTAGTGGCTTCTACTAGGGGCGATCGGACCTTGTGGCCTTATTTATTTGGTATCTTTCATTTGGATCTTCGTCCGTAGTTGGACTGTGATGTTATTTGGATGATGATTGCTTATGTAATGAATTGTGTGACGTGGCGAGTGTAAGCCAACTACTCTTTTGCAAGTTCATCCCTATTTTACATGAGTCATGCAAAGATACCATACTTGAAATCATTCTAGTATGAGTTTATACCTTTAAGTCGTGCCTAGACACGTAGGAGGTATAATCTCATACTGGGCATTACAATAATCCCCTTCATGAATCTCTCGAAGAATATCACAGCCTTCTTCTGATGACACACACCGCTGAAACGCTCCCGAAATGCTACGGTGATGAAGTTCTCCATTGACAATAGTCATAGATTTAGACCGCCGGATTATCTGCCGGGCCTCAACTTCGTCCTCTGGTAACTCGCCTCGGTTCAGGTATGCTAAGTATGGTAGTGTCCAATCCGGAATGACATGAAGTGTTACAACCAATTGCGCTTCCGAATCAGGAACAACCAAATCCTCCTCTGAAGGTACCTGCACCGATGGATTGTGCAACTCATCCAAGAAGGTATTAGGCGGAACTGGTTTACGCTGGGGGTCCAGCCGGCTTAACGCGTCAGCTGCTTCACTTTATCATCGGTCTATATGATCCACCTGATATCCTTTGAAGTGTCCAGCGACAGCATCCACCTCTCGTCGGTAAGCTGCCATAAGTGGATCCTTGGAGTCCCACTTACCCGATACTTGTTGTGCACCAGATCTGAATCGCCAAAGCATTTAACCCGGCTCAAGTTCATCTCCTTGGCCATCTGCAAGCCATGGAGGAGAGCTTCATACTCAGCAGCATTGTTAGTACAAGGGAACATTAAACGGAGAACATAGCAAAACTTATCTCCTCGTGGGGAAGTTAACACGACTCCAGCCCCCGAGCCCTCCAACTGCCTTGAACCGTCAAAGTGAATAGTCCAGTATGTATGATCCGACTTCTCCTCAGGTGCTTGCAACTCTGTCCAGTCATTAATGAAATCTACCAGCGCTTGGGACTTTATAGCTATACGGGGTACATACTTTAATCCATGTGGGCTAAGCTCGGTGGCCCACTTTGCAACCCTACCAGTGGCTTCTCTGTTCTGGATTATATCCCCTAGTGCAGCTGAACTGACCACAGTGATTGGGTGGCCCTGAAAATAGTGCTTCAGCTTCCGGTTTGCCATGAACACTCCATACACCAGTTTCTGCCAATGTGGATATCTCTGTTTTGACTCGATGAGCACCTCACTGATGTAGTAAACCGGCCGTTGAACCGGATATTCTTTGCCTGCCTCCTTGTGCTCTACCACAATGGCCACACTTACTGCACGGGCATTGGCAGCCACGTATAACAGCAGTGGCTCATTGTCAACCGAGGCAGCAAGGACTGGCGGTTCTGCCAATTGCCTCTTCAAATCCTCGAACGCAGCATCAGCGGCATCGCTCCAAACAAACCGGTCCATCTTCTTCATCATCTGATAGAGCGGGATTGCCTTCTCCCCCAAACGGCTGATAAACCGGCTCAGTGCTGCAATACGGCCCGCCACGCGTTGGACATCATTGATGCACGCCGGTTTAGCCAAGGACGTGATCGCCTTGATCTTTTCCGGATTAGCTTCAATCCCTCTGTTTGACACTAAGAACCCCAGGAGCTTGCCCGCCGGAACACCAAAAACGCACTTCTCCGGATTAAGCATAATTTTGTAAACTCGGAGGTTGTCAAAGGTTTCCTTTAGATCCTCTATCAGTGTCTCCTCCTTCCTGGATTTCACCACAATGTCATCAACATATGCATGGACATTTCTTCCAATATGCCCTTGTAGGCAGTTCTGCACACAATGCTGGTAGGTTGCCTGGGCGCATTTGAGCCCAAATGGCATAGATACATAACAGAAGGCTCCAAAGGAAGTTATGAAGGTTGTCTCCTCCTGGTCCTTAACTGCCATCTTGATCTGATGATAACCTGAATAGGCATCCAAAAAACTTAGCCGCTCACATCCTGCCGTAGCATCGATAATTTGATCAATACGGGGGAGAGCAAAAGGATCAGTTGGGCAAGCCTTGTTCAAGTCTGTGTAATCAACACACATCCTCCAAGTTCCGTTTTTATTCAGTACTAGCACCGGATTAGCCAACCACTCTCAATGAAACACCTCAACTATAAAGCATGCGGCCAAAAGCCTAGCCACTTCTTCTCCTATAGCCTTGCGTCTCTCCTCATTGAAGCGGCACAGATACTGCTTGACCGGTTTAAACTTAGGATCAATATTAAGACTGTGCTCAGCGAGTTCCCTTGGTATACCTGGCATGTCAGAAGGTTTCCACGCAAAGATATCCCGGTTCTCACGGATGAACTCGATGAGCGCGCTTTCCTATTTGGGGTCTAGGTTGGTGCTGATAGTGAACTGCTTGGATGAATCGCCTGAAACAAAATCCACCTGCTTAGTCTCCTCAGCTGATTTGAATTTCAACGCCGGATCATGCTCTGTAGTTGGCTTCTTCAGCGGGGACATATCCGCCAGATCAACATTGTCCTTATAGAACTTCAGCTTCTCCGTAGCACAAATCGTCTCAGCATAAGCTGCATCTCCTTCCTCGCACTCAAATTCAATTTTGTGGCTCCCATGAACCGTAATAGTCCCCTTGTGGCCTGGCATCTTAAGTTGTAAATAGACATAACATGGCCTAGCCATGAACTTGGCGTAAACCGGCCGCCCAAACAATGCGTGGTATGGGCTCCTGATCTTCACAACCTCAAAGGTCACATTCTCTGATCTAGAGTCATGCTCATCTCCAAAGGTGACCTCCAAATCAATCTTGCCAACTGGATAAGCCGATTTACCGGGCACTACCCCATGGAACACTGTATTGGACTGTCGAAGCTTTTTATCTGTCAGCCCCATGCGCCGAAAAGTCTCATAATAAAGGATGTTGATGCTGATGCCTCCATCCATAAGCACTTTGGTGAACTTATAACCACCCACCTGTGGTGCCACTACTAGAGTCAGCTAGCCCGGATTATCAACCCGGGGTGGGTGATCCTCTCTGCTCCATACAATGGGTTGCTCAGACCACCGCAAAAAACGTGGTATCGCGGATTCAACAGAGTGTACTGCCCTCTTCAGAACCTTTTGATCCTGTTTGCATAAACTTATGGTGAAGACGTGATACTGCCCACTGCTCAGCTCCTTCGGATTATTCTGATATCCGGATTGCTGCTGCTGCTGACGCTGTTGATTCCATTGGTTGTTGTATCCGCCTTGACCATGCTGCTGGTTATGCTGATGCTGATTGTTGCCATTGTGGTTATTGTTACCACCGTGGTATCCTGAACCGGATCCGCCACATTGACAACCCGGACCCTGAAACCGGGGCCTGATCCGCCGTGTGGCCCGTGATCATATTTAGTCTGTTTCATAAATTCTTGCATAATGAAATAGTCTTTCCAGAGATGCGTAGCCGGGTTTTCCGCTATATCGTGCCTTGGGCAAGGCATGTTCAACTGGCGCTCTAGATTAATGGGCGGCCTCCCGTTGCGTGGGGGTGGTTTACCCTTGCGACGCTGCCCATTGTCCTGAGCGTTGGTATTGGCCACAAAGTCTGAGCTGCCCTCCGCTATACGCTTGCCATTGTACCCGTGGCCCGCCGAATTGGCATGCGGTGGTTTACCGTTCTTGCTTGCCTTCCCTGACTTGTCTCCATCTACGTCTGGATACTTGGTGTTATCAGAGTCTCCATATTTTACCAAAGCACCCATGAGTGTTCCCATGTCATTGCAATCACGTTTGAGCCGTCCCAACTTCTGCCTCAAAGGTTCAAACCGGAAATTGCCTTCCAAGGTTACTATTGATGTACTTGGGTTGATGCTATTGGAGGAGTGCAAGATTTCGGACACTCGACGCACCCAACTGCTTGTGGACTCTTGCTCTCCTTGAGCGCATGCAGCTAAATCGACAACAGACATCGGCTGCTTGCACGTGTCTTTGAAATTATTGATAAACCGGCGCCGTAATTCACCCCATGATCCGATGGAGTTAGGTGGCAAACCCTTTAGCCATGTCCGGGCCGTGCCCTCAAGCATCATTGTGAAGTATTTAGCGCATGCTGCTTCATCCACGTCGAGCATCTCCATAGCCATCTCATAACTCTCAACCCACACCTCCGGAGCCAGATCCGCCGTGTAGTTGGGCACCTTGCGTGGACCTTTGAAATCTTTGGGTAGTTTCACGTTCCGTAAAGCGGGGATGAGACACTGTACGCCCAGGGAACTGGACATGACCCCCGGTTCAACTTTGGCGGTGGGATGAACCGGCGTCGCCTGACGGGCATCGTACTGGGAAGTGTGCCTGACCTGATCCACCACCTCTTGCGCGTGTGCTTCCTCTCCTGCCGGATTATCTTGCCTATGCCGATGACGCCTCCGTGCGCTACTTGATACGGCTGGTTCATCCAGACGCCTCGTATAACTCCGGCTCGGGTGGGGGTTGAATGAATCCTCTCTCGGCTATATGAATAAGCTTGTTGCTGAGTTAACGCCATATCTAGCAACTCCCTGGCCCGTCGTGCCTCCACTGCTATGGGGGAGGTACCTTCAATGGGAAGGACGGCCAGTCGTGAAGCGGTAGCAACCATGTTATCCAACGGATTAGAATAATGCCAGGGAGGGGTGGGCACATGCTGGGTCGGCACAACTTGGCGATTTGGCTCTGTGGCCGGTGGCTGAACCGACGCGCCTGTTCCTGGCGCTCCTCCCCGGTTTACCTCTAGAGTGGTTACTGGTTCCTGCACCTGGCGTGCTAAAGTGATCCCTCGCCTCATAAACTGGCGGCAAACGAGATCGTTGTCTTCTCCACATTACTTCCGGTGAGGCGTCTGATCTAACCTGAGCCAAAAATCTTGAGAATCCAGCTCTGCCTGCCTTGTAGCCATCCTAGCTTTCTCCGCAGCCAGATCCAACTTGGCTTGCTCAATCCGGCTCTTCACCTGAGCGATCTCTGCATCATGCTGCTCCTTGTCGGCCTGAGCTACTTCCGATGTTGCAAGCGCTGTCAAAGTGTCGACTAAGGTGGATAGAGCATCAGAGGGCGATGAGGGAAGGTCTCCAGCTCTAGCTCCCATTGCCTCTGAGGTTAACGCCCCTGTCGTTGAGGGCTGCTGCATGGGTTGTGATCAGGCCATGAAAACAGCAACCCTGTTTGGCGGATCGAGGGAGTCCGAAATACTGTCCTCGTCGGAACAACCCTCAAACCAGCCATCCTGCAACAGATACAAAGATTCGATCTCTCTGGATGAAGATTCATCGCCGGAATAAACAACCGTCTCGCCGCCAGAGTCCGATCCATCCTCGGCTTGTACTCCATGCACTGCTCCCACGAAGACGTGCTTCATGGCGGGCTGAATCCGGGCAGGTCTTGCACGCTGAGCCGACTCGATGATGTTGAGGAAGGTGTCCGGCTTAGGGCCCGGTTCGCCGATCTTGCCGATGAAGACGTGGATGTCGCCAAAGGGGACCCGATACCCGTATTCGATTGAATCGGCCTCGGGGCCCAGCCTGCATCGTCGATGTAGATCCGGCCGCGACGACTCTTAGTCATCCGGCCCACTTCGTAGCCCTTGAGCCCTTCAAAGCTGGCCTTCAAGAACTCGAAACCATCGTGCGATAGCCCCACGGTGGGCGCCAACTGTCGTGGATTTAGCACGATAGATGCCCTAGCGAAAGGACTTAGTCGTGAGGCCATCGCTCGGGTTAGCTTAAAGGGGTTAAAGCGGATGAAGGACATAGGGATTTTATACTAGTTCGGCCCCTTCGATGAAGGTAAAAGCCTACGTCTAGTTTGGTGTGGTATTGATTGGGCTTCGATGACCAGGGAGCGAATCCGCTTTGCCTGTGTCTCGAGCTGTTGTTTCTTGTCCTGAACCGTCGCCGGGTCGTCCCTTTATATAAGAGGTGACGCCCGGTCCGGTTTACAGAGTCCCGAGGCCGGCTCATAATCGTGTCCGCCTCGGTCTCTACTTTTTCTACCTTACATCCCAAGTTTACATAATATGACGGTATACAAGTTATGGGCCCTATCGTATGGGCTCTAAGCCTTCTAGGCTATAACCTTGTTCTCTATACTGAGCTGGGCTTCTGGTAATACAATCTTGTTAACTTAAACCGGGCCCTCCTGGCCAGTTTATACCTGGTAGTAATATCCCTGACAGACACCGGAAGTGTTTCGGGTGTTATCAGGTAAAACCGGAGTGTCGGAGGGGGTTACCGGAACCCCCCCGAGGGAGTATGGGCCATAGTTGGCCAATGAGGGAAAGAGAGGGGCAACCCATAGGGCTGGCTGCACCCCCCTAGGGTTCCTAGTTAGACTAGGAAATGGGGCGGAGGCGCCACCTCTCCTTTCCTTCTCTTCTTCCCCTTCCTTTCCTACTCCTAGTAGGAATAGGAAAGGGGGGGGTTCCTATTCCTACTAGGAGTAGGAATCCTACTCCCTTGGCGCGCCCCTTGGCCTAGCCGCACCTCCCCCCTTGCTCCCTTATATACGGGGGTAAGGGGGCACCCAAAGACACACACGAAACATTGTTCTAGCCGTGTGCGGTGCCCCCCTCCACAGAAACACACCTCGGTCATATCGTTACAGTGCTTAGGCAAAGCCCTGCGCCGGTAGCTTCATCATCTCCGTCACCACGCCGTCGTGCTAACGAAACTCCTGTGAAGCTCAACTGGATCAAGAGCTCGTGGGACGTCATCAAGTTGAACGTGTGCTGAACGTGGAGGTTCCGTACGTTCGGTGCTTGATCGGTTGAATCGCGAAGACGTTCGACTACATCAACCGTGTCACTAGACGCTTCCGCTTTCGATCTACGAGGGTATGTAGACACACTCTCCCCTCTCATTTCTATGCATCTAGTAGAAAGATCTTGCGTGATCGTAGGAATTTTTTTGAAATACTACATTCCCCAACAATGGTATTAGAGCCAGGTCTATGCGTAGATGATATGCACGAGTAGAACACAATGAGTTGTGGGCAATAATAGTCATACTGCTTACTAGCATGTCATACTTTGATTCGGGTATTGTGAGATGAAGCGGCCCAGGCTGACATTACGCGTACGCTTACGCGAGACTGGTTTCACCGTTACGAGCACTCGTTGCTTAAAGGTGACTGGTGGGTGTCTGTCTCTCTCACTTTAGTTGAATCGAGTGTGACTACGCCCGGTCCTTGTGAAGGTTAAAACAACACATACTTGACGAAAAATCGTTGTGGTTTTTGTATGCTAGGTAAGAACGGTTCTTGCTAAGCCCGTAGCAGCCACGTAAAACTTGCAACAACAAAGTAGAGGACGCCTAACTTGTTTTTGTAGGGCATGTTGTGATGTGATATGGTCAAGACATGATGAGTTATTCGTTATTGTATGAGATGATCATGTTTTGTAAAGTTATTGGCAACTGGCAGGAGCCATATGGTTGTTGCTTTATTGTATGAAATACAATCACCATGTAATTATTTACTTTATCACTAAGCGGTAGCAATAGTCATGGAAGCAATAGTTGGCAAGACGACAACGATGCTACGATGGAGATCAAGGTGTCGCGCCGGTGACAATGGTGATCATGACGGTGCCTTGGAGATGGAGATCAAAAGCACAAGATGATGATGGCCATATCATGTCACATATTTTGATTGCATGTGATGTTTATCTTATTATGCTTCTTATCTTGCTTAGTACGACGGTAGCATTATAAGATGATCCCTTACAAAATTTCAAGGTACAAGTGTTCTCCCTGAGTATGCACCGTTGCGAAAGTTCGTCGTGCTGAGACACCACGTGTTGATCGGGTGTGATAAGCTCTACGCTCACATACAACGGGTGCAAGCCAGTTTTCCACACGCAGAATACTCGGGTTAAACTTGATGAGCCTAGCATGTACAGACATGGCCTCGGAACACTGGAGACCGAAAGGTCGAGCGTGAATCATATAGTAGATATGATCAACATAAGATGTTCAACCATTGAAAACTACTCCATATCAAGCGGTGACCGGACATGGTTTAGTTGATTTGGATCACATGATCATTTAGATGACTAGAGGGATGTCTATCTAAGTGGGAGCTCTTTAGTAATATGATTAATTGAACTTTAATTTATCATGAACTTAGTCCTGATAGTTTTTGCATATCTATGTTGTTGTAGATCAATGGCCCGTGCTACCGTTCCCTTGAATTTTAATGCGTTCGTAGAGAAAGCTAAGTTGAAAGATGATGGTAGCAATTACGCGGACTGGGTCCGTAACTTGAGGATTATCCTCATTGCTGCACCGAAGAATTATGTCCTTGAAGCACCGCTGGGTGACAAGCGTGCCGCAGGAGCAACCCCGGACGTTATGAATGTCTGGCAAGCTCGTTCTGATGACTACATGATAGTTCAATGTGCCATGCTTTACGGCTTAGAACCGGGACTTCAACGACGTTTTGAACGTCATCGAGCATATGAGATGTTCCAGGAGTTGAAGTTAATATTTCAAGCAAATGCCCGGATTGAGAAATATGACATTTCCAATAAGTTCTACAGCTGCAAGATGGAGGAGAATAGTTATATCAGTGAACACTTGCTCAGAATGTCTGGGTACTACAATCATATGACTCGACTTGGATGCAAAGTTGACGAAGATAGTGTTATTGATAGAGTTCTTCAATCACTGCCACCAAGCTATAAAGGCTTCGTGATGAACTATAGCATGCAAGGGATGCAGAAGACAATTCATGAGCTCTTCACTGTGCTCAAAGTTGCGGAGTTAGAAATCAAAAAGGAGCATCAAGTGTTGATGGTTAACAAGACCACTAGTTTCAAGAAAAAGGGCAAGGGAAAGAAGGGGAACTTCAAGAAGAATAGCATGACAGTTGCTACTCCCACGAAGAAACCCAAGTCTGGATCCAAGCCTGAAACTGAGTGCTTCTACTGCAAAGGGACTGGACACTGGAAGCGGAACTGCCCCAAGTATTTGGCGGATAAGAAGGATGGCAAGGTAAACAATGGTATATGTGATATACATGTTATTGATGTGTACCTTACTAATGCTCATAGTAGCACCTGGGTATTTGATACCGGTTCGGTTGCTAATATTTGTAACTCGAAACACGGGCTACGGATTAAACGAAGATTGGCTAAGGACGAGGTGACGATGCGCGTGGGAAATGGTTCCAAAGTCTATGTGGTCGCCGTCGGCATGCTACCTCTACATCTACCTTCGGGATTAGTTTTAGACTTGAATAATTGTAATTTGGTGCCAGCATTAAGCATGAACATTATATCTGGATCTTGTTTATTGTGAGACGGTTATTCATTTAGATCTGAGAATAATGGTTGTTCCATTTATATGAGTAATATCTTTTATGTTCATGCACCCTTAAAGAGTGGTCTATTTTTGTTGGATCTCGATCGTAGTGATACACATATTCATAATATTGAAGCCAAAAGATGCAAGGTTAATAATGATAGTGCAACTTATTTGTGGCACTGCCGTTTAGGTCATATTGGTGTAAAGCGCATAAAGAAACTCCATAGTGATGGACTTTTGGAATCACTTGATTATGAATCACTTGGTGCTTGCGAAACATGCCTCATGGGAAAGATGACTAAAACTCCGTTCTCCGGAAATGGAGCGAGTAACAGATTTGTTGGAAATCATACATACTGATGTATCTGGACCGATGGGTGTTGAAGCTCGCGGCGGGCATCATTCATTTTCTGACCTTCACCGATGATTTGAGCAGATACGGGTATATCTACTTGATGAAGCACAAGTCTGAAACATTTGAAAAGTTCAAAGAATTTCAGAGTGAAGTAGAGAATCATCATAACAAGAAAATAAAGTTTCTACGATCTAATCGTGGATGTGAATATTTGAGTTACGAGTTTGGTCTTCATTTGAAACAATGTGGAATAGTTTCACAACTCACGCCACCCAGAACACCACAGCGTAATGGTGTGTCTGAATGTCGTAACCGTACTTTATTAGATATGGTGCAGCCTATGATGTCTCTTACCGATTTACCACTATTGTTTTGGGGTTATGCTTTAGAGACAGCTGCATTCACGTTAAATAGGGAACCATCTAAATCTGTTGAGAGGACGCCTTATGAACTGTGATTTGGCAAGAAACCAAAGTTGTCATTTCTTGAAAGTTTGGGGCTGCGATGCTTATGTGAAAAACCTTCAACCTGATGAGCTCGAACCCAAGTCGAAGAAATGTGTCTTCATAGGATACCCAAAGGAGACTGTTGGGTACACCTTCTATCACAGATCCGAAGGAAGATATTCATTGCTAAGAATGGATCCTTTCTAGAGAAGGAGTTTCTCTCGAAAGAAGTGAGTGGGAGGAAAGTGGAACTTGATGAGGTAATTGTACCTTCTCCCGAATTGGAAAGTAGTACATCACAGAAACTAGTTCCAGTGATTCCTACACCAATTAGTGAGGAAGCTAATGATGATGATCATGAAACTTCAGATCAAGTTAGTGCTGAACTTCGTAGATCAACTAGAGTACGTTCCGCGCCAGAGTGTTACGGCAACTCGGTTCTGGAAGTCATGTTACTAGACCATAATGAACCTACGAACTATGAGGAAGCGATGATGAGCCCAGATTCCGCAAAATGGCTTGAGGCCATGAAATCTGAGATGGGATCCATGTATGAGAACAAAGTGTGGACTTTGGTTGACTTTCCCGATGATCGGCAAGCCATCGAAAATAAATGGATCTTCAAGAGGAAGACCAACGCTGACGGTAATGTTATTGTTTACAAAGCTCGACTTGTTGCGAAAGGTTTTCGACAAGTTCAAGGAGTTGACTACGATGAGACTTTCTCACCCGTAGCGATGCTTAAGTCTGTCCGAATCATGTTAGCAATTGCCGCATTTTATGATTATGAAATATGGCAAATGGATGTCGAAACTGCATTCCTGAATGGATATCTCAAACAGGAGTTGTATATGATGCAACCAGAAGGTTTTGTCGATCCTAAAGGTGCTAACAAAGTGTGCAAGCATCTCGGAGTTGGAATATATGCTTTGATGAGGTGATCAAAGCATATGGTTTTATACAGACTTTTGGAGAAGCATGTATTTACAAGAAAGTGAGTGGGAGCTCTG
This sequence comes from Secale cereale, assembly GCA_902687465.1. Lineage (NCBI taxonomy): Eukaryota > Viridiplantae > Streptophyta > Magnoliopsida > Poales > Poaceae > Secale > Secale cereale. Next base: position 104,658,552 of record LR738713.1, read on the forward strand.
TAGCATTTCTGATATTATATGTGGATGACATATTATTGATTGGAAATGATATAGAATTTCTGGATGGCATAAAAGGATACTTGAATAAGAATTTTTCAATGATAGACCTCGGTGAAGCTGCTTACATATTGGGCATCAAGATCTATAGAGATAGATCAAGACGCTTAATTGGACTTTCACAAAGCACATACCTTGATAAAGTTTTGAAGAAGTTCAAAATGGATCAGTCAAAGAAAGGGTTCTTGCCTGTGTTACAAGGTGTGAAGTTGAGTAAGACTCAATGCCCGACCACTGCAGAAGATAGAGAGAAAATGAAAGTCATTCCCTATGCCTCAGCCATAGGATCAATCATTTATGCAATGTTGTGTACCAGACCTGATGTGTGCCTTGCTATAAGTTTAGCAGGGAGGTACCAAAGTAATCCAGGAGTGGATCACTAGACAGCGGTCAAGAACATCCTGAAGTACCTGAAAAGTACAAAGGATATGTTTCTCGTTTATGGAGGTGACAAAGAGCTCATCGTAAACGGTTACGTCGATTCAAGCTTCGACACTGATCCGGATGACTCTAAGTCACAAACCGGATATGTATTTTTATTGAACGGTGGAGCTGTCAGTTGGTGCAGTTCCAAGCAGAGCGTCGTGGAGGGATCTACGTGTGAAGTGGAATACATAGCAGCTTCGGAAGCAGCAAATGAAGGAGTCTGGATGAAGGAGTTCATATCCGATCTAGGTGTAATACCTAGTGCATCGGTTCCAATGAAAATCTTTTGTGACAACACTGGAGCAATAGCCTTGGCGAAGGAATCCAGGTTTCACAAGAGAACAAAGCACATCAAAAGACGCTTCAATTCCATCCGCGATCAAGTCAAGGAGGGAAACATAGAAATTTGCAAGATACATACGGATCTGAATGTCGCAGACCCATTGACTAAGCCTCTTCCACGGGCAAAACATGATCAACACCAAGACTCCATGGGTGTTAGAATCATTACTTTGTAATCAAGATTATTGACTCTAGTTCAAGTGGGATACTAAAGGAAATATGCCCTAGAGGCAATAACAAAGATGTTATTTGTATTTCCTTATATCATGATAAATGTCTTTTATTCATGCTAGAATTGTATTAACCGGAAACTTAGTACATGTGTGAATACATAGACAAAACTGTATGTCCCTAGTATGCCTCTACTAGACTAGCTCATTGATCAAAGATGGTTATGTTTCCTAGCCATAGACATGAGTTGTCACTTGATCAATGAGATCGCATCATTAGGAGAATAATGTGATGGACAAGACCCATCCGTTAGCTTGGCACTATGATCGTTTAGTTTTACTGTTATTGCTTTCTTCATGACTTATACATGTTCCTATGACTATGAGATTATGCCACTCCTGAATACCGGAGGAACACCTTGTGTGCTATCAAACATCGCAACATAACTGGGTGATTATAAAGATGCTCTACAGGTGTCTCCGAAAGTATTCGTGGTGTTGGCATAGATCAAGAATAGGATTTGTCACTCCGAGTGTCGGAGAGGTATCTCTGGGCCCTCTCGGTAATGCACATCATAATAAGCCTTGCAAGAAAATGACTAATGAGTTAGTCACGAGATGATGTATTACGGAATGAGTAAAGAGACTTGTCGGTAACAAGATTGAACTAGGTATTGAGATACCGACGATCGAATCTCGGGCAAGTAACATACCGATGACAAAGGGAACAACGTATGTTGTTATGCGGTTTGACCGGTAAAGATCTTCCTAGAATATGTAGGGACTAATATGAGCATCCAGGCTCTGCTATTGTTTATTGACCGGAGATGAGTCTCAGTCATGTCTACATAGTTCTCTAACCTGTAGGGTCCGCACGCTTAACGTTTGATCACGATCGGTATTATGAGTTTATGAGTTTTCATGTACCGAAGGTAGTTGAGAGTCCCGGGTGATATCACGGACATGAAGAGGAGTCTCGGAATGTCCGAGACATAAAGATTAATAAATTTGACGACTATATTCAGACACCGGAAGTGTTCCACGTGTTATCGGGTAAAACCGGAGTGAAGGAGGGGGTTACCGGACCCCCCCCCCCCGAGGGAGTATGGGCCGTAGTGGGCCAATGAGGGAAAGAGAGGGGCAGCCCATAGGGCTGGCCGCACCCCCCTAGGGTTCCTAGTTGGACTAGATAAAGGGGGGAGGCGCCACCTCTCCTTTCCTTCTCTTCTTCCCCTTCCTTTCCTACTCCTAGTAGGAATAGGAAAGGGGGGTTCCTATTCCTACGAGGAGTAGGAATCCTACTCCCTTGGCGCACCCCTTGGCCTGGCTGCACCTCCCCCCCCCTTGCTCCTTTATATACGGGGGCAGGGGCACCCAAAGACACACAAGAAACATTGTTCTAGCCGTGTGCGGTGCCCCCCTCCACAGAAACACACCTCGGTCATACCGTTGCAGTGCTTAGGCAAAGCCCCGCGTCGGTAGCTTCATCATCTTCGTCACCACGCCGTCGTGCTGACAAAACTCTCCCGTGAAGCTCAACTGAATCAAGAGCTCGTGGGATGTCATCAAGCTGAACGTGTGTTGAACGCGGAGGTGCCGTACATTCGGTGCTTGATCGGTTGAATCGCGAAGACCTTCGACTACATCAACCGCGTCACTAGACGCTTCCGCTTTCGGTCTACGAGGGTACGTAGACACACTCTCCCCTCTTGTTGCTATGCATCTAGTAGATACATCTTGCGTGATCGTAGGATTTTTTTGAAATACTACGTTCCCCAACAACTTTGGGCCCGGGTGCCATGATTTCAGATCTGAACCGTTTATGTTATCATCGTCATATGTATGTTCTAAGATCCGATCTTGCAAGTCATAGTCACCTACTATGTGTTATGATTCGTAAACCCCGTAGTGACAATATTTGGGATACTTTCCGGTGATGATTGTAGTTTGAGGAGTTCATGTATTCAATATGTGTTAAGGCTTTGTTCCGGTACTCTATTAAAAGGAGGCCTTAATACCCCTTAGTTTCCTTATGGACCCCGCTGCCACGGGAGGGTACGACAAAAGATGCCATACAAGTTCTTTCCATAAGCACGTATGACTATTTACGGAATGCATGCCTACATTACATTTATGAACTGGAGCTAGTTTTGTATCGCCCTAGATTGTGACTGTTACATGATGAATATCATTCAACAAATTGGTGATCTAATGCCTACGAATTTCCTACATATTGATCTTGCTAAGTTACTACTGCTACTGTTACTATTGCTACCGCTACAAAATCACTGCTATCACTATTACCGTTACTATTGTTGTTACCGTTACTATCAAAACTATCATACTACTGTGCTACTGATCACTTTGCTACATATAATTAATCTCCAGGTGTGGCTTAATTGACAACTCAGTTGCTAATACTTGCAAATATTCTTTGGCTCACCTTGTGATGAATCTATAAATTTGGGTTGAATACTCTACCCTCAAAAACTGTTGGGATCCCCTATACTCGTGGGTTATCATACATCAACATATATCACATCACGTTTTGGCCATACCACATAACAACATGACATGCAAAAACAAGTTAGACGTCATCTAATTGTTGTTGCAATTTTTACGTGGCTGCTAGGGCATACTATAGGAACCGTTCTTATATATGAAAAACGACAATGATGATATACAATTTGCCTTTTAACCTTCTACAAGGAGCGCCATTGTCAAATCACATTCAACTAAGGTGGGAGAGATAGACACCTGCCTGCCACTTTTATGCAATACAAGTTGCATGCTAGTCAGTGGAACCGGTCTCTTATGCGAGGACAAGTAAGGTTGGTCCAAGCCGCTTCATCCCACAATACCGCCAAATCCAAATAACCTAAGGGAGATGATGCCACTATGGGGAACGTTCCATTAAAATAAAAAACAATGCCTACGAACACACCCAAGATTTAATCTATGAGATGCATACCAACGAGAGGGGAGTAAGTCTATGTACCCTTGTGGACCGAAAGCGTTAGCGTATGTAACACGACCGATGTAGTCGTACTCTTCACTATCCAAACACGATCCAATCTGATCTAGTGCCGAGCGAACGTCACCTCTGAGTTTAGCACACGTTCAACTCGATGGTGTCCTATCCTCCTTGATCTAGCAAGCAAGGGCGAGGAGGTAGATGAAATTGCGACCAGCCCAATGGCGAGGTGGTGATGGTGGTGGTAGCAAAATTCGGGCAGGGCTTCGCCAACGCGTACCAGACATTGGTGGGAGGAGTTGGGAGAGGCAACGACCAAGAGAGAAGGGGTGGCTGCCCCCATGGGCCTCCCCCTCTTTATATAAGCTAGGGGCAGGGGAGGGCATCCAAAACCCTCATAGGGCTGGCCACAAGGGACAAATCCCTTTAAACTTGGAGATAACATCTTATCCTTAGATTCAACCCTTTAAATTTAGAGATAAGACGAAATGTATAACGTGTGCCTTGGGGAATGGTTCTGCCAATCTATGTGAGATGTAGCCCCACCCCTCGGTCCATGTGGTCCCTTCCCAGATTGTTAGGCCCCATCATGGAACCATTGGAACCTTATGAACCTTCCTGGTACTCTACCAAAAATTCTCGAACCTTTTCGGAATCCTGAATATGACTTCCCATATATAAATTTACCTCTCAGCCATTCCAGAGCTCCTTGTGATGTCCTAGATTCCATTCAGAACTCTGAAATACTTTCATACTTTCCATTATTAATATCTCAACATTACCCTAGCACTACCGAACGTTAAGCCTGCGATCCTAGGGGTTCGGGAATCATGTAGACATGACCGAGGCACCTCTCTGGTCAATAACCAATAACAGGCCCTGGATGCCCATATTGATTCCTGCAAATTCCACGAAGACCTTTATCGATTGAACCACAATGTCGGGGGTTCAGTTAATCCCGTATACAATTCCCTTTATCCGATGATATATTACTTGCCAGAGATTTGATCGTCGATATCTCCATACCTAGTTCAATCTAGTTACCGACAAGTCTCTTAACTCATTTTATAATACAAGATTCCGTGACTAAACTCATTAGTCACATGCTTTCAAGCTTCTTGTGATGTTGTACCACCGAGATGGCCCAGAGATATCTCTCCGTCGCATGGAGTGACATATCCAAGTCTCGATCCATGCAACCCAACAAATACTTTTGGAGATACCTATAGAGTATATTTATGATCACCCTATTACGTAGTGATGTTTGATAGCACACAGAGTATTCCTCTGGTATCCGGGAATGGCATGATCTCATGTTCTAAGGAACGAATACTTGACATGAAGAAAGTTGTAGCAAATAAACTAAGTGATACGAATTTATGCTAAGATTACGGTTCGGTCTGTCCATCACATCATTATCCTAATGATGTGATCCCGTTATCGAATGACAGTGCATGTCTATGGTTAGGAAACCTTAACCGTCTTTGATTAATGAGGTAATCTAGTAGAGGCTCGCTAGAGACACTGTGCTTTTTATATATCCACACATGTATTTAAGGTTTCGGTCAATACATTTCTAGCATGAATAATGCACATTTATCATGAACAAGGTAATATGATAATAATAAATTTATTATTGCCTCTAGGGCATATTTCCAACATTATATGCAATTTTATATCATTTTTGGGAACTAACCTATTAACCTAGTGCCCAGTGTCAGTTCCTATTTTTGACTATTTTATTGTTTTGTAGAAAACCAGTACCAAACAAAGTCCAAACATGATGAAACTTTACGATGATGCTTTCTAGACCAGAATGGACCCTGGAAGCTTTGGGAGGAGGCCAGAAGATAAATGAGTGGGCCACAAGCTCACACGGCGAGCACCGAGGGGGCACCACCTAAGCTTGTGGGCCCCTCATAGCTTCGTTTGACCTAATCTCACTTCCATAAATTTCCTAAAATCACGAAACCACCAGAGGAGACCTGAAACAATTATGCCGCCGCCGCAAGCCTCTGTTCTTCTGCAATCCCATCTCGAGGCCTTCGCTGGTACTCTCTCGGAGAGGGGGATCGATCACGGAGCGCTTCTACATCAACCTTGTTGCACCTCTGATGATGTGTGAGTAGTTTACCACAGACCTACGGGACCATGGTGGTTAGATCTCTCTATCTCTCTCTCTCTCTCTCTCTCTCTCTCTCTCTCTCTCTCTCT
>LR738713.1:104664897-104715867 GCA_902687465.1 Secale cereale
CTCTGATCTTCAATACAATGTTATCCTCGGAGTTCTATTTGATGTAATCCTCTTTTGCGGTGTGTTTGTTGAGATCCTATGAATTGTGAGTTTATGATCACATTATTCATTCAAAGTAATTGAGTATTTTCTAAACTTTATTATGTGTGATCGTTATAGCTATGTAGTGCTTTCCGGTCTATGAGTTTTCTTTGGCCAAGTTGATGATTAGATTAGTGAAAGTGGTGCATGGTAGTAGGTTTAATCTTGCGGTGTCCTCACCTCGTGACATAAGGGGTAGCGAGGCACGTATTTGTATTGTTGCTACTAAGGGGCAAACGACGGGGTTCAATCATAGCTTGCTTTATTATTTCTACATTATGTCATAATACTTCATGCATTACTGTGTTTTTCATGAACTTAATACCTAGAGAGGCAAGCATAGAAGCGCTCTTGAAGTGGAGTAATAGTAGTAGATGCAGTCAGGAGTCGGTCTACTTGTCACAGACATAGTGCCTGTGTACATGATCATGCCATGAATAACGTCATAACTATGCACTTTTTTATTAATTGCCCAACAAAATTTGTTTGTCCACCGTATGCTATATTCTCGAGAGAGACGCCTCTCGTGAAAACTATGCCCTGGGTCTATTCACCATATATTACTAAAACCCTAAAGCTCACTGCAATTTATTTAATTTTATTTAATTTGCAATTTATCTATCTATCACTACCAGAATTAATTCTTGCAACTAACGAGTACAAGGGGATTGACAACCCTCTTGCCCGCGTTGGGTGTAGGTATTTTGCTTTTCTGTGTGAGTACTGTCGACCTTTGTTTGCGTGAATCTCCTATTGTTTCGATAAACCTTGGTTCTCTACCGAGGGAAATACTATCCGCTACTATATTGCTTCACCCTTCCTCTTCGGGAAAAATCTTAACGCAACTCGCAAGTAGCAGTTGACACATCTTTTTTTCTAGTTGGTGAGAGGGTGTGCTAGATTGATATGTTTCTATAGGCCAGTTGCACCTGATTGATTTGAAATATCGTTGACCCAGTCAAAATCATGAGCCAAATTCAAAATTGAATACCTCTGTCAAATGGAAAAGTTTCAAAATTAAGGAGCCATAGTGAATTAATTGAATTGAATAAGAGAGCTCTGTGAGAAATTGTTAACCCAGTCAAAATCGGATAACCCAATTCTATATTTAAAACCTCAATTGTTTGTGGGGACTTACAAATTAGGGAGCATAGTGTGTTAGATGACCTCTTTAAAAATTGGAACATGGCATTTACCCCGCAAATGTCATCGAATTAAGTCTTCGATAATCTATGCATGATAGCCAGGTTCCATCTTTTTTCTTAACAAGCGGCAGTGGAGAAGAGAAATGACTTTTACTTTTCTGAAGCACTCTAGTTGGAAGCAATTCGACAATTGGTACTTCAATTTCAGTCTTCAATTCCGATTTGTGACGATAGGGTCTCATGTTAATTGGTTGAGCTCCCTCCATCACAAGAATAGTGTGATGACATGCTCTCCTTGGTGGCAAACCTTTTGGTTCAACAAAGAGATCCTCATATTATGTTAATACTTGCAAAAAGTAGCACCTTCCTTCGCGTCCTGGCATCGTGATGTGAGCTGTTGATGCGTCAGTTGCAGGGGGGCGAAGGAGGAGGAGGATGCATGACAGCCTCCGCGCCCCCAACAACGCCTTCGCTATTGTGAGGTCCTCCGACACCATCGCGGCATTAATGCGTCCTCCCGTGGCGCCTTCCTTCGCGTCCTGGCATCCTACCGTGCAGGCGAGTGTGACCACCCTGCCCTGGTCGCGTCCCCCTCTTGCTCGAGGTCCCCATGGGAGCCACCCCAAGAGGATGGTGGTGAAGCGCCACCACGACAACCTCTGCTGGATCTCCACCATCGCCGCCTGCCGTCGCGCGCCGGCTTGAGCCACCATGTGACGGTCACGTCCGCCTCCGTCTCGAGCTCCCAATGAGAGCTGCCCCTATAGGCTAGAGGTGGAGCGCCACCGCGATGGCCTACGCTGGAGCCACGCCATCGTCACCTCCCGTGTGCGCGAGGCACCTTGTCGCGGTGGCCGACAATGAGGAGGGTAGTGGAAGGTAACATAGAGAAATGGGGAATGGGTGAGAGGCTAAGGCCTTGTGTTATTTTAGCTTTGATCTAATTCAAATCACCTAGGGAATAACTTTAGTGGCAAAACTGATTCACAATTATAAAAGATCATGTTTGTTTCCGCTTCGATTGGATTTGAATCACCTGTAGATTCACTTTAATGGTAAATCAGCTTCGCCATCGAAGTACACTTTGAGATGCTTCAGCAAATTGCATTAAGAAGATCCAAATCCAGATCCAGCTTCATTGGCAAAGCTGATTTGAAATAACTGTTTGTTTCAAATTTCAGATTCATTTTCACTCAAAGCTGGCTTGACTGGTAAAGCTCGAAATAACTATTTGTTTTAGATTCCAGATTCAGCTTCACTGACAAAGCTGAATCTGGTTCCTGAAGCTCAAACAAACATGACCAAGATCAGACTGGAGAGGTCGTTCGCTGGGAATCGCCAAAATTTGACGTTCGCGAGATAGTATTTCCTTTCTTTTGCGAGCTGTCATGTTTTGTAACGCGTTTTGAAGAAATCCAAAAATGTTATGTTTATAGAAAGAAAAAAAAGTGCCCTGTAACAAAGCTCTTAAAACCCCATCTGATAAAAAAAGCTCTTAAATCCCCATAGGCCATAGCCCACACGAAGAAAGGCCAGCACATTTTTTTCCAGCCAAAACGCCATAAAAGCAGACGAATACTCAAACCGGGAGACTCCTCCCTTCTCGTTCCATCCCCCAACGGTCGACCCAATAAGCCGCCATGGCCGCCGCCGCCCGCACCGGCCTCCCATCGGCGGAGCACGATCCGCTCGAGGGGGCAGAATCGGAGTCGGGGGAGGAGGTGGAGAGCGACGAGGAGCGAGGCGATGACGGGTCGGAGGCTGAGACCCTCGCCGATCTCTACGGCCCCGACGCGGGGTCCGACGAGGGCCCCGACGCGGGGTCCGACGAGGACCCCTCCTTCGACCCCGCCGCCGACAAGGGGGAGGCCGCGCTGTTGTCCGGGATGGCCCAGCTGTCCATCTCCGCGCGCAAGGGCAGGTTCGCGCCTGCTTTCCCTTCTCCTCTCGATTTGGCTCGGTTTCTCTGATCGCCAGAACGTACACGGAGATATATTCTCACGATCTCCGCGATTCGTTCTCTGTTTGCTAGGTTGGGTCTTCCAGTTCATTTTTTGCATCGAAAATTTGCTTAGGATTCTGTGTGAATTTTGAAATTTCAGGAAAGGACCCGTGGCGCTAGAGATGGGAAATGAGGACACTGATATTTTGGCGATGGTGGACAAGCTGATGCGCGGTGAGCTCCCGAGTCTCATTTTCTGCCACATTATGTGCCCTTGCAACTAATAACGTGTATAAATCGGAAACGGAGCGGCCTTATAAGTTTGACACGAGAAAAATGTGCCAGCTTGGCAGAAAGGGAAAAGGGAGAAGATATTTGAGTTGTAACATTCTTTAGGAAAACTAGGATACACATCATATTGACTTATTGAGGCAATACCAAGATGAACATAGCTGTTAATTTCTGATGTCCTTATGAACATAACTGTTAGTTTGATGATATGTGTACTGTTGTGAAATGTAGATGGCCAGTTGGAGAAACTGAAGGTTTATGAATGCAAAGCATACCTGAGGATTCACAAGTTGAGATTGGGAGGCAAGAAAGAAGAGCTTCTAAATCGTATCAGGGATCACATTGAGTATGAACTATCTCCCTTATGTTATCTCTTAAATAATTTTGTTCTAAGTGGCTATTGTCTTTGTTTAGTTATTTCCTATGTCCATTGATGTACTTAAAAGTTTCTTATGATTCGCAAACATTCAGGGTCAAATTGTTTGGAGATGTGAAGTATCCAGTGTCAAGCTTTGTTCTGAACTGTAAAGGTGAGGAAAAAAGGCCATTTCTAATTTAGCACAAAACATGGCTCATGTATGAGAATTAATTTCAACAAATCCATAGACTTATTTAATAAGACTAGTCTTGTCAAGCTTCTTAGCTCTAGAAGAGGTTCTAGGCAGTCACATGACCCATTTTCATGTACTACTTCGAAATGAAACACAATAATGCTCACAGTATCAACAGAACTTTTCTTCCCTGGCTATGCCATTTAAGTGCTACTTTTGTCAATCTTATGTAGCAAATTTTTTATTGTAGGTGATGCATGCAAAGGTGATGTGGTGATGTTTGAGCAAAATATTTACAGAAGGTAATACACATCAAGCAGATATTTTTTATTTGCTCTAGCAATGGGCGTGATGTTTGAGTATCGCTGTAGGAAAAAGGGAGATCCCCGTGGAACCAAGGGTCGCCTATGCGGTCAGAGGACAAATGCTGGCAGAATAATCAAAGAAAGCTATGGCACTGCAAAGCAACAGCATACATTCACTGTGAGTTCCCGCATTGAGCTATAATATTGTAAGGAAATCATCTTCATATACTGTTTTTAACCATCAGCAACGTAGGTTGAGATTTTCTGGAGTAAAGGGTACAAACCATGGCCTCCCCTTCATCCTCTCCTCATAAAGGGAAGAAATCTTTACAAGGATAAGACCATGAGACAGGTTTGCTATTTAGTAAGGTTCATTTTCAGTGGGAAAGAGGACCTTACAATTAAACTGGTACTGATAGATTTTCTACCTTCATAGCCATGGCCCGATGAACAGGAAAGAAGCAGAGTCCTACAAGAAAAACATGCAAGAGGGTTCCAGGCACGCAAGTCAAGGGAGGTCAGGATTCATGAGAAAGAGATTGACAAGATGAGGAGATTTAATAGGTACGCCTCTAATACTACAACATGAATATGGTATTGATAATCATACTATAACTTCTTGGTGTCTGGGAAAAATAATGTACTAGTAATTTTTTGTGTGATTTGTTTGCATTTTGGCTAGTAGGAGTGTCCCACATACCTGTAGTAGCGTATCACCCACCTAAGTGCTAAAGTGGTAAAGTATTTTATATTTTAAACTAGGTAAAACGTTTACAGTTTTCAGATAATCTTATCCTGGGTTTGGAATTTATAGCAAGCCCAAACCTGTTTATAGAAAGCATTTGAACAGTGGAATCACCTTGTGATTTGAAAGAAGCAAGTAGACGAATGGCACACTTTTGAGATTCTGCTCGAGATGATATTTTTAATTGTTGTTTTGGGAACAGGATTAAAGACAACAAGAGCAAAGGGAAAGAGAACATGAATCAAATATCATCTCAACCCGTTCTTCCGCAACAGAAAGCTGTGTCCACGGATACTGGTGATCAAAGGTATTTCTGAATCTTATCATTCTATCCTATTACACGAAAGCTCGATCTTGATTCCTTACTATTGGATGCTGGGAATTTTCTGCATATGAATATATTTTTTGCTTTATTGTTCCTAACGTATGCTTTTAACCTATTAGATTCGACAAAGGGAGGACTGATTCCCTCCAACAAGGTGAACCTGGGAACGCAAGGCAGCAGCAGATATCTTCAAAACAAAATCCTGCAGTTCATTTGTTCCATCAGCAGTTCCTCTATCAGGGTCCTTCTGTCCAACATGGCAAACCAGAGAAAACAAGGCAGCAGCAAATACTGTCAAGGCCCACCCCTGCACAGCAAATTTTCAAGCACCCAACGCAACACAACAATCACAGGCCTGCTCCTTCACAGCAAATGTTCAAGAACCCACAGGAACACGGTAATCAGCAGCAGCAGCAAAATAAAGTGCTTCCGCAGGAGGGTACAACAAAAACTGTCAGCATACTTGTTCCGGCACCTTGCCTTCAGTATGGAGGATCAGGGAATGCAGTTCAACAGCAGAAATTATCAAAGCCAACTCCTATGGACCAGATCGGAAACCAGTCACAGTCCCTCAAACATGAGCACCACAATTTAGTGCTTCCACAGGAGGATGCAAAGAAGGGAACTAACAGAGTACATTCCATTGATCACGGCAAGGCCCCTTGGCTTCAGTATGCGGAACCAGGGAACGCGAGGCAGCAGCAATCATCAAGGCCAGCACTTCCACAGCAGATCAAAAATCCACCACAGCCCCCCAGACATCAACACACTGAAGTGCTTCGGCAGGAGAATGGAGATAGAACTTACAGAGCAGAGCCCGTTGATCGTCAGAATAACAACTACCATAACACAACGTATGACGAATCAGCATTCCAGCGTCATGGGACTCAGCATGCAAAGACACACCAGCATGGCTCCAACGGCCATCCACATGCTCACGTTGATAGCCAATGGTATCAACCTGTCAGGCCTAGAATTCAGGATTTCTCTTCAAGAAACCAAGAAGGGGATTATCGCGATCATAGGCAAACGACTCGAGAGCAGTACAATCCTCAAGAGAGACATCATGACAATCAGTATGGTCGCGGGCAAATGATTCAGGACCGGTATCAGCCCCAAATGACCCATCATCAGAATGGGCACGACAGCTGGAGAATGTACCACAACCAGTATCATCCCCAGGAGAACCATCATCTGAATTACCAGTACGCCCAGCAGTTTCCAGCACCGAAGATGTGCCGCTACTACCAACAAGGGTTGCGGTGCCCCTATGAGGGAAACTGCAAGTTTTCCCATGGCAGCTGAAGGGTAGCAGTACTTTGTGCAGTCACTTGAGAATTTGAATGGTACCGTACTTTGTGTAGTCACTTGACAATTTGAAGGTGAAAACTTACCATTGGTCAGTCAACTTGTGTTGGCAAATGAGGGTACACGTTTTTTGCTTCTTTCTTTTGGTTTGTCACGCTCTTTCATCAGATGTTTTGGATTGATGAATTATGGTTTATAAAAGGATTTTGGTTCATAATTATGGTTTATAAATGGGCTTGAAGACTAGAAAATATATTTCGCTGGAATATACCGGGTCAGTTCTTTTAAGATTTTGTAGCAATTTCTGAGTTTGTAGAATCACAAGCTGAAAAAAACTGGATTTTGACACATAGCATCCCAACCACATCATAGTCTTGACACATCATGGTCTTGACACTCACCCCTATGAACGCACACACGCACACCCTACCTCTATAAGCATCTTCGAGAGACTGAGCCGACATGTCATCTAGAGATTTATGAAGTCACCGTAGGTGCCTCATCGTCGATGGGAACCTCTCCTCCCACTGATAGCGCATCGCCGAAAATTCTGAAATAAATCCAGGAATAATGCGAGCACCAGGATTTGAACCCTTGTGGGCCGGGGATACCGCTGTCCATCTAAGATCTTACCATCCAACCACAGGTTGGTTCGCAGAGCGGCATATAGTTGAAAGGAAGCTCTAAATTGCGCCAACAAATAAATAATTGTCCCATAGGATATCTTTAATACGTCGACTCGGATCATCCGGACCCCGAAGCGCGGATCATCCAGACCATCATCCGGACCGTGCATGCGTGCATGAGTTGGGCCGAGGCACATGTACCCATTCGTCCCCCTAGACTATATATACTCTTCCTACTCCTTTCTGGGGTCAGCATTGTGATAGCTCATTTTGGAGATAGAGCTTTGCTCATCCACATGTACCCCTACTCCATTGGAGACCGAGGCCTCCCCGGAGAAGATCCCCCAAGTGGATTCAAGACCCCTCTTGAGGGAAGATCCTTCATGGATTCAAGACCTCCTTCATGGAGATGAACTAGTTACCCTTGTTTCCCCCTTTGTTGGATTTGGGCATTTGTTTCCCTCTTTGTGTACTTGGATCTAGCACATGTGTGATTGGATCTAGTTGATTTGTGTGTTTTCCTCTTGTGTGTTCTTCGTGTTCTTTAGGAATCCCCCTCCGAATCGTGAAAGATCGGCCCCTAGGGTTCCACCCTACATCATTGGTGCCCTTGGAAAGCTTTGCTTATCTTATTAGAAATGCATGTAGCTATTCAGAAGCTTGCATACGGAATTCCTGGTGATCTTGTTGATGAGTATGACTAGATGAGTGAGTCCACATGCCCAACATCGTTGTACAAGTTCTGCAAGGCTGTGGTAGCAGCGTTTGGCCTGGAGTACTTGAGAGAGCCAAATATTGCAAATACAACCCGCTTGTTGGCGATCAATGCAAATAGAGGATTCTCGAGAATGTTAGAAGAATAGATATGCACTGGAAAGTGTAGGAACTGTCCATCTGCTTGGCAAGGGAAATATAAGGGGCATATTAAAGGTTGCACTATTATACTTGAAGCTATGGCTTCACAAGATCTCTAGATTTGGCACTCTTTTTTCGGCATGGCAGTTTCTCACAATGACATCAATGTGCTTCAGCGCTCTCCAGTATACGAAATACTTGTAGAAGGCAATTTCCCAAGGGTCAACTTTGAGATCAATGGTCACCACTGCAATAAGGGATACTCTAGATGATGGTATATATCCTCAGTGATCAACTCTTATGAAGACAATCTCCAATCCGGTAGGAAAGAAGAGGACTACATTTGCCCAGGCAGGGAGTGCTAGGAAGGATGCGGGGCGAGCTATTGGCGTGCTTCAATATTGATGGGCTATCGTTCGGTACCTTGCTAGAATATTGAGCACTAAAAAGATGTGGGAGATGATGACTGCTTGTGTGAGTATGCATAACATGATCGTAGAGGATGAGTGTGAGGACCCATTCTTCGACCAAGGGTTTCAATTTCAACGTGAAATGTTGTACCTGAGCATGGACCGGCTACGTTTGGAGATTTCACCCAATTTCATCATGAAATGCATGATTGAGCAATTCACATTCAACTCCAAAATGATTTGGTTGAGCATATGTGGACTCACGTTGGCAACCAATAGATGTATCGACTCTTTTCCTTTCAATGTATTTGTGACAATTTAAATTTCATTTGGTTTGTAAACTATGAAATTTTTATTCGGGTGTAAATTATTTATTACTGTGATGTAATAAAAACTAAATTATTTATTACTGTGATGTAATAAACTATGAGATTTTTATTAGGGTGTAAATAAATTATTCATTACTATTTGAGAGAGTTAAATATGGCCTAGAAATTGTTAGAACACTCTATGTGCTTCACTTATATCTTTTGAGTTAAATAGTTTTTGCTCTAGTGCTTCACTTATATCTATTAGAGCATGGTGGTGGTAATATTTTGTAGAAATTATTGAACTCTCATGCTTCACTTATATCTATTTGAGAGTCTATTAAAACAGCATGGTAATGTGTTTAGGCTAAAGAAACTAGTCTTCACATGATAAACATCCAATGTCAATGTAGTAAAAAAAATCACATCAAGTGCATTGAATAGAATGAGATGTTGGATGCTTGATAATTGTTTTGAGACATAAGGAGAGTGATATTAGAGTCATGCTAGTGGAGTTTATTATGAAATTGAGAAATACTTGTGTTAAAGTTAGTGATTCCCGTATCATGCACGTATGGTGAACCGCTATGTGACGAAGTTAGAGCATGACATATTTGTAGAGTGCCAACCTTTGTGTGGAGGTCGGGGGCGCGCGATGGTTAACTCCAACCAACCTCCCCCCTAGGAGCATGCGTTGATTGCTTTGTTTTGATGACTCGTAGATTTTTGCAGTAAGTATATGAGTTCTTATGACTAATGTTGAGTCCATGGATTATACGCACTCTCACCCTTCCACCATTGCTAGTCTCTCTTGTACCGCGCAACTTTCGCCGGTACCATAAACCCACTATATATCCTTCCTCAAAACAGCCACCATATTGTTCCTCAAAACAGCCACCATACCTACCTATCATGGCATTTACATAGCCATTTCGAGATATATTGCCATGCAATTTTCCATCATTCCGTTTATATGACGCGCATCATATTGTCATAATGCCATGCATGATCATGTAGTTGACATCGTAGTTGTGGCAAAGCCACCATGCATAATTTTTCATATATGTCGCTCTTGATTCATTGCTCATGTTGGTACACCGCCGGAGGCATTCATGTAGAGTCATACTTGTTGTAGTATCGAGTTGTAATTTCGAGTTGTAACAAAAAGTGTGATGATCATCATTATTAGAGCATTGTCCCATGTGAGGAAAGGCCAATAAAAAAAGGAGATGGCCCCCAAAAAAAATAGAGAGGGGCTAATAAAAAAAGAGAAGAAGCCCCTCCGAAAAAATGAGAGAAAAGAGAAAAGGGACAATTGCTACTATCTTTTTCCACACTTGTGCTTCAAAATAGCACCATGTTCTTCATTATAGAGAGTCTCATGCTTAGTCACTTTCATATACTAGTGGGAATTTTCATTATAGAACTTGGCTTGCATATTCCAACGATGGGCTTCCTCAAATGCCCTAGGTCTTCGTGAGCAAGCAAGTTGGATGCACACCCACTAGTTTCTTTTGTTGAGATTTCATTCATATTTAGCTCTAGTGCATTTGTTGCATGGTAATCCCTACTCACTCACATTGATATCTATTGATGGGCATCTCCATAGCCCGTTGATACGCCTAGTCGATGTGAGACTATCTCCCTCCTTTTTGTCTTCTCCACAACCACCTCTATTCCACCCATAGTGCTATATCCATGGCTCACGCTCATGTATTGCGTGAAAATTGAAAGGTTTGAAAAGATAGAGTATGAAAACAAATGCTTGGCTGAAATCGGGGTTGTGCATGATATGAATATTTTGTGTGGTGAAGAGGGAGCATAGCCAAACTATATGATTTTGTAGGGATAACTTTCTTTAGCCATGGTATTTTGAGAAGATATGATTGCTTTGTTAGTATTGCTTGAAGTATTGTTATTTCTTATGTCAATATAGACTTTTATCTTGAATCTTTCACATCTGAACATTCATGCCACAATTAAGAGAATTACATTGAAAAACTATATTGATTAGCATTTCACATCAAAAATTATTTCTTTATCATTTACCTACTCGAGGACGAGCAGGAATTAAGCTTGGGGATGCTTGATACGTCTCGAACGTATCTACAATTTTTGATTGTTCCATGCTATTATTTATGAAGTCTTGGATGTTTAATGTGCTTTATTATTCACTTTTATATCATTTTTGGGACAAAACTACTAACCCAAAGGCCCAGTCCAGATTGTTGTTTTTTGCCTATTTCAGGGTTTTGCAGGAAAGGAATATCAAACGGAGTCCAAACGGAATGAAACCTTCGCGAGAGATATTTTTGGAGAAAATCACGCACAGGAAACTTCAGGACCAAGTCAGGGGACAGAGGGGCTGCCCTCGAGGGTGGGGAGCGTGACCCCCTTCCCAGGGCGCGCCCCCTGCCTCGAGGCTCCCTCGTGTGGCCCCCGATGCCCTCTTTCTTCCTATATATATCCACGTACCCCAGAAACTCCATACACGGAGAGAAAACCCTAATTCCACCGCCGTAGCTTCGTTCCCATGGAGATCCCGTCTTGGAGCCTGTTCCGGAGCTCCATCGGAGGGGGATCCATCAAGGAGGCCTTCACCATCATCATCATCGCCCTCACCATGAGTTGTGAGTAGTTTACCACGGACCTTCGGGTCCACAGCTAGTATCTAGATGGCTTCTTCTCTCTCTCTGGATCTCAATACAAAGTTCTGCTTGGTCTTCGAGGAGATCTATTCGATGTAATCTCTTTTTGCGGTGTTTGTCGAGATCCGATGAATTGCGAGTTTATGGTCAAGGTTATCTATGAAAGATATTTGGTTCTTCTCTGAACTTTTTATGTGTGCTCATAATATCCTTGCAAGTCTCTTTGAATTATTGGTTTGGTTTGGCCTACTAGATCTATAGTACTTGCAATGGGAGAAGTGCTTGGCTTTGGGTTCAATCTTGCGGTGTCCTTTCCCAGTGACAGTAGGGGCAGCAAGGCACGTATTGTATTGTTGCCATCGAGGATAAAAAGATGGGGTTTACATCATATTGCTTGAGTTTATCCCTCTACAGCATGTCATCTTGCTTAAGGCGTCACTCTGTTCGTATGAAATCAATACACTAGGTGCATGCTAGATAGCGGTCAATGTGTGGAGTAATAGTAGTAGATGCAGGAAGGAGTCGGTCTACTTATCTCGGACGTGATGCCTATATACAATGATCATGCCTAGACAGTCTCATAATAGTTCGCTTTTCTATCAATTGCTCGACAGTAATTTGTTTACCCGCCATAGAATATCGCTATCATGAGAGAAGCCACTAGAGAAAACTATGGCCCCCGGGTCTATTCTCAACATATCAATCTACATCTACTTTACTTTTACCGCTTTTGTTTCCTGTTTTATTAAACCAAAAATACCAAAAATATAAACTATCATCTTTATCAGATCTCACTCTCATAAATGACCGTAAAGGGATTGACAACCCCTTATCGTGTTGGCTGCGAAGTTCTTATTTGTTTGTGCAGGTGCGAGGGACTCGCGCGTGGTCTCCTACTTGATTGATACCTTGGTTCTCAAAAACTGAGGGAAATAGTTACGCTACTGTGCTGCATCTCCCTTTCCTCTTCGAGGGAATACAACACAAGCTGAAGAGGTAGCAAGAAGAATTTCTAGCGCCATTGCCGGGGAGGCTTACGCAAAAGTCATATACCAAGTACCTATCACAAACCCTTATCCTTCGCTTTACATTTATTTGCCTCTCGTTTTCCTCTCCCCCACTTCACCCTTGTCGTTTTATTCGCCCTTCTTCCGCCGTGTGTTTATCTTTCACTTGCTTCTTGTTTGGTTGTGTGTTGCTTGCTTGGTTGTCATCATGTCTAGCACACCTATCATTATCATCACTCCCGAGAGTGAGGTCCTCAACTTTAAACAAAGGGAGGAAGAAAACTTAAAAGATGCCTGGTATAGAATTTGCAATGCTCAAAATAGATCTAATCGGAAGCTTTCCACTTCCGTGCTTCTTCGCAATTTTTATGTTGGCGTAACTCCATGGAATAGATTTATCTTAGATACCATTACCGGAGGGAATTTCTTGGGTAGCCACATCGTTGATTCTTATAAAACTATGACTGAATTATTTGGCTCACTACCCCTTATGGTTAATGGGACCATTTTAACTTTGGAGCATGTTATGCAAAGGTTAAAAATCATTGAAAACAAAGTTGCTACGGTAGAATTGGTAGAAAACTTGGATAGAAAAATTTATAATGAAATCACCCAATATGGATCCAAGGTAGGAGTTATTCTTAAAAATCTTAAGGAAAAAGAGCCCATAGTTAAAGAAAAGCTAGATCAGGATTCTACTAGAATCAATAAGCTTGAGGATGTTATCACTAATGTGGGTTCCGCTCTTTCCGCTATAAAAACTACTCCAAATACCTCCACTAAGTTATTTAAGTTCATGTATGTCCCTAAAGACAAGGGTGAAACTTCCAGACTTGTGGATCTCAAATCCATAAGTGTTCACCCTAATTTTCTTACTTTTGCAAAAGACCCTTTTGACACTTTAGAATTTCTTGATTTCTTGCCCAAGAGTTTGACTATTCATAGGGACAAAGAAGTGCCCAAGAATCACAAGTGCTTAATTAAAGAATTGCCTTCAAAGATGGCAATACCTAGATCTATCTTGTATCGTGCCTAGCTAGGGGCGTAAAACGATAGCGCTTGTTGGGAGGCAACCCAATTTTTTGTTTTTTTTTTGTTTTTGTTGCTGTTAGGGAATAAATATTGCATCTAGCCTCTGATTAGATGTGGTTTCATGTTTTGTTTAGTGTTTGTGCCAAGTAGAACCTTTGGGAAGACTTGTGTGAAGTTTATATGATCTTGCTGTGAAAAACAGAATCGTTAGCGCTTGCTAAAGTAGTCGTGGGATTTTACTGGAGCGTGATTTTTAGTTGATTCTTTTTGCTGCTGATTGGTAGACAAATTGCACAAATTTAACAATTTAGTTTGAATTTTTTGGAGTTCCAGAAGTAGGCGAACCATGCAGATTACTACAGACTGTTCTGTTTTTGACAGATTCTGTTTTTCGTGTGTTGTTTGCTTATTCCGATGCATCTATGAGTAATATTGGAGGATACGAACCATAGAGAAGTTGGAGTACAGTAGGTTTAACAACAATATAAAAAAATAATGAATTCCTTGCTGTACCTTTGAGTAGTGGTTTGTTTTCTCTTACTAACGGAGCTCACGAGAATTTTTGTCTAAGTTTTGTGTTGTGAAGTTTCCAAGTTTTGAGTATTGCTTTGATGGACTATGGAACAAGGAGTAGCAAAGGCCTAATCTTGGGGATTCCCATGGCACCCCAAGTAAATTCATTATAATCAAAAGCCTAAGCTTGGGGATGCCCCGGGAAGGCATCCCCTCTTTCTTCTTCCTCCATCGGTAACTATACTTGGAGCTATATTTTTATTCGCAACATGTTATGTGTTTTGCTTGGAGTGTCTTGTATAATTTGAGTCTTTGATTGTTAGTTTGCCACAATCATCCTTTCTGGACACACCTATTTGATAGAGTTAAATATGGCCTAGAAATTGTTAGAACACTCTATGTGCTTCACTTATATCTTTTGAGTTGAATAGTTTTTGCTCTAGTGCTTCACTTATATCTTTTAGAGCATGGTGGTGGTAATATTCTATAGAAATTGTTGAACTCTCATGCTTCATTTATATATATTTGAGAGTCTATTAAAAAAATCATGGTAATGTGTTTAGGCTAAAGAAACTAGTCTTCACATGATAAACATCCAATGTCAATGTAGTAAAAAAATTCACATCAAGTGCATTGAATAGAATGAGATGTTGGATGCTTGATAATTGTTTTGAGACATAAGGAGAGTGATATTAAATTCATGCTAGTGGAGTTATTATGAAATTGAGAAATACTGGTGTTAAAGTTAGTGATTCCCGTATCATGCACGTATGGTGAACCGCTATGTGACGAAGTTAGAGCATGAGGTATTTGTAGAATGCCAACCTTTGTGTGGAGGTCGGGGGCGCGCGATGGTTAACTCCTACCAACCTCCCCCCAAGGAGAATGCGTTGATTTCTTTGTTTGGATGACTCGTAGATTTTTGCAATAAGTATATGAGTTCTTATGACTAATGTTGAGTCCATGGATTATACACACTCTTACCCTTCCACCATTGCTAGCCTCTCTTGTACCGTGCAACTTTCGCCGGTGCCATAAACCCACTATATATCCTTCCTCAAAACAGCCACCATATTGTTCCTTAAAATAGCCACCATACCTACCTATCATGGCATTTCCATAGCCATTCTGAGATATATTGCCATGCAACTTTCCATCGTTCCGTTTATATGACACGCATCATATTGTTATAGTGCCATGCATGATTATGTAGTTGACATCGTAGTTGTGGCAAAGCCACCATGCATAATTTTTCATATATGTCACTCTTGATTCATTTCTCATGCATGTACACCGCCGGAGGCATTCATGTAGAGTCATACTTGTTGTAGTATCGAGTTGTAATTTCGAGTTGTAACAAAAAGTGTGATGATCATCATTATTAGAGCATTGTCCCATGTGAGAAAAGGCCGATAAAAAAATGAGATGGCCCCAAAAAAATAGAGAGGGGCTAATAAAAAAAGAGAAGAAGCCCCTCCAAAAAAATGAGAGAAAAGAGAGAAGGGACAATTGCTACTATCTTTTTCCACACTTGTGCTTCAAAGTAGCACCATGTTCTTCATTATAGAGAGTCTCATGCTTAGTCACTTTCATATACTAGTGGGAATTTTCATTATAGAACTTGGATTGCATATTCCAATGATGGGCTTCCTCAAATGCCCTAGGTCTTCGTGAGCAAGCAAATTGGATGCACACCCACTAGTTTCTTTTGTTGAGCTTTCATTCATATTTAGCTCTAGTGCATCCGTTGCATGGTAATCCCTACTCACTCACATTGATATCTATTGATGGGCATCTCCATAGCCCGTTGATACGCCTAGTCGATGTGAGACTATCTCCCTCCTTTTTGTCTTCTCCACAACCACCTCTATTCCACCCATAGTGCTATATCCATGGCTCACGCTCATGTATTGCGTGAAAATTGAAAGGTTTGAAAACATAGAGTATGAAAACAAATGCTTGGCTGAAATCGGGGTTGTGCATGATATGAATATTTTGTGTGATGAAGAGGGAGCATAGCCCGACTATATGATTTTGTAGGGATAACTTTCTTTAGCCATGGTATTTTGAGAAGACATGATTGCTTTGTTAGTATTGCTTGAAGTATTGTTATTTCTTATGTCAATATAGACTTTTATCTTGAATCTTTCAGATCTTAAAATTCATGCCACAATTAAGAGAATTACATTGAAAAACTGTATTGGTTAGCATTTCACATCAAAAATTCTTTCTTTATCATTTACCTACTCGAGGACGAGCAGGAATTAAGCTTGGGGATGCTTGATACGTCTCCAACGTATCTATAATTTTTGATTGTTCCATGCTATTATTTATGAAGTCTTGGATGTTTAATGGGCTTTATCATTCACTTTTATATCATTTTTGGGACTAAACTACTAACCCAAAGGCCCAGTCCAGATTGCAGTTTTTTGCCTATTTCAGGGTTTTGCAGAAAAGGAATATCAAACGGAGGCCAAACGGAATGAAACCTTCGCGAGAGATATTTTTGGAGAAAATCACGCGCAGGAAACTTCAGGACCAAGTCAGGGGACAGAGGGGCTTCCCTCGAGAGTGGGGGGCGCGCCCCCTTCCCAGGGCGCGCCCCCCCTGCCTCGAGGCTCCCTCGTGTGGCCCCCGGTGCCCTCTTTCTTCCTATATATATCCATGCTACCTCTTGAGCTTGCGTTGTATTCCCTCGAAGAGGAAAGGGATATGCAGCATAGTAGCGTAAATATTTCCCTTAGTTTTGAGAACCAAGGTATCAATCCAGTAGGAGACTACGCACGAGTCCCTCGCACCTGCACAAACAAATAAGAACTTCGCAGCCAACGCGATAAGGGGTTGTCAATCCCTTTACGGTCACTTACAAGAGTGAGATCTGATAGAGATGATAATTATATTTTTGGTATTTTTAGTTTAATAAAACATCAAATAAAAGCAAGAAAATTAAAGTAGATGTAGATTTATATGTTGAGAATAGACCCGGGGGCCATAGTTTTCTCTAGTGGCTTCTCTCATGATAGCAGTATTCTACGGCGGGTAAAAAAATTACTGTCGAGCAATTGATAGAAAAGCGAATAATTATGAGACTATCTAGGCATGATCATTGTATATAGGCATCGCGTACGAGACAAGTAGACCGACTCCTGCCTGCATCTACTTCTATTATTCCACACATCGACCGCTATCCAGCATGCATCTAGTGTATTGAGTTCATATGAACAGAGTAACGCTTTAAGCAAGATGACATGATGTAGAAGGATAAACTCAAGCAATATGATGAAAACCCCATCTTTTTATCCTCGATGGCAACAATACAATACATGCTTTGCTGCCCCTACTGTCACTAGGAAAGGACACCGCAAGATTGAACCCAAAGCGAAGCACTTCTCCCATTGCAAGAACTATAGATCTAGTAGGCCAAACCAAACCAATAATCGAAGAGACTTGCAAGGATATTATGAGCACACATAAAAATTTCAGAGAAGAACCAAATATCTTTCATAGATAACCTTGATCATAAACTCACAATTCATCGGATCTTGACAAACACACCGCAAAAAGAGATTACATCGAATAGATCTCCTCGAAGACCGAGGAGAACTTTGTATTGAGATCCAGAGAGAGAGAAGAAGAAGCCATCTAGATACTAGCTATGAACCCGAAGGTCTGTGGTAAACTACTCACAACTCATGGTGAGGGCGATGATGATGATGAAGAAGGCCTCCGTGATGGATCCCCCTCCCAGAACAGTCACCAAGATGGGATCTCCACGGGAACAGAATCTACGGCGGTGGAATTAGGGTTTTCTCTATGGGTATGGAGTTTCTGGGGTACGTAGGTATATATAGGAAGAAGGAGGGCACCGGGGGCCACACGGGCCAACCTCGAGGCAGGGGGCGCGCCCTGGGAAGGGGGGCGCGCCCCCACCCTCGAGGGCAGGCCCTCTGTCCCCTGACTTGGTCCTGATGTTTCCCGAGCATGATTTCCTCCAAAAATATCTCTCGCGAAGGTTTCATTCCGTTTGGACTCCATTTGATATTCCTTTTCTGCAAAACCTTGAAATAGGCAAAAAAACATCAATCTGGACTGGGCCTTTGGGTTAGTAGGTTAGTCCCACAAATGATAACAAAGTGAATGATAAAGCCCATTAAACATCCAAGACTTCATAAATAATAGCATGGAACAATAAAAAATTATAGATACGCTAGAGACGTATCAACCATCCCCAAGCTTAATTCATGCTCATCCTCGATTAGGTAAATGATAAAGAAAGAACTTTTGATGTGGAATGCTAACCAATATAGTTATTCAATGTAATTCTCTGAATTGTGGCATGAATGGTCAGATCTGAAGGATTCAAGATAAAAGTCTATATTGACATAAGAAATAACAATACTTCAAGCAATACTAACACAGCAATCATGTCTTCTCAAAATACTATGGCTAAAGAAAGTTATCCCTACAAAATCATATAGTGTTGGCTATGCTCCCTTGTTATCACACAAAATATTCATATCATGCACAACCCCGATTTCAGCCAAGCATTTGTTTTCGTGCTCTATCTTTTCAAACCTTTCAACTTTCACGCAATACATGAGCGTGAGCCATGGATATAGCACTATGGGTGGAATAGAGGTGGTTGTGGAGAAGACAAAAAGAGGGAGATAGTCTCACATCGACTAGGCGTATCAACGGGCTATGGAGATGCCCATTAATAGATATCAATTTGAGTGAGTAGGGATTGCCATGCAACGGATGCACAAGAGCTAAATATGAATGAAAGCTCAACAAAAGAAACTAGTGGGTGTGCATCCAACTTGCTTGCTCACGAAGACCTAGGGCATTTGAGGAAGCCCATCGTTGGAATATACAAGACAAGTTCTATAACGAAAATTCCCACTAGTATATGAAAGTGACTAAGCATGAGACTCTCTACAATGAAGAACATGGTGCTACTTTGAAGCACAAGTGTGGAAAAAGATAGTAGCAATTGTCCCTTTTTCTTTTTCTTCTTTTTTTTCCTTTTTTTTTCCTTTTTTTGGGGCCTTTTTTTTATTTGGCCTTTTTTTTGCGGAGGGGCTTTATAGATTCAGCCTTTCCTCCCATGGGACGATGCTCTAATAATGATGATCATCACACTTTCATTACAACACGAAATTACAACTCGATACTACAACAACAAAGTATGACTCTATGTGAATGCCTCCGGCGGTGTACCGGTATGTGCAATGAAACAATAGTGACATGTATGAGAAGATTATGCATGGTGTCCTTGCCACGAATATGATGTCAACTACATGATCATGCATGCCAGAGCTGTTCGACCTCTATGGCATGTCCAATATTGCACCGTACAAGAAGGCCAAGGCATTCTCTGAGTCTGACCTCGAAAATGCAAATAACTTCAGCAACGAGGCCCCCACCACAAGATGGTGCAGTACGTTAAGGAGGGGAAGGCGAGGAAAGGGCCGGACTTTAACCCGAGCCGACCTCTTGATCCAGAGCTGGTGATGATATCTGGTGGCGGGAGGTCCCATGGCTCGTTAGCCATGGGTAATGGACCGATATGTTGTATTAGCACTCTCCCGCAGATCAAGAAGCGCCAGACCAACTCTGATCCTGAGACACCGTCTCGTTTACGACCAGTGGAAATCGAATTCTAGGTTTGTTATATGGACTCAGTAGCCTTTCCTCCATTACATTGTGTTTGCGGCCGTCCATGATTACAATGCTAACGGGTGGTGTTGCAGGCTGCTATTGAGGCAGAGAGAGCGAAGACCTAGGTTGCTTTTGAGGAGAGGGACCGGCAGTTGGCGGAGAGGGACTGACAGGCGGCGGAGAGGGAGAGGGAGAATGAGGAGAGGACGGCTAGGCTGTTGGAGGAGGAGAGGAACCGGAATGACTCGGCTAACCGGGCCATGTACGATCTCTTCGTGGTAAGTTTCTTCTGCATATTAGCTAAATCATGCACGCAATGTTTCTTTCATTAGTAACTAATATGACTGACTCGTCAAAACCAAATGTGCAGTCCATGTGCGAGAAGAACGGCCAGACCCCTACGTCGATGCCAGTCATTGCTCCGGCGGGCACGGTGAGTTTCATTTGAACGGTCATTAGTTACTAGTCTTCACATTTGAGTTGCATCATGCTAACGATACATTGGAAATAATCTTTGGTGCAGCGTAACTCCTGACAAGCATCGACCGATCCTTCTCCGTCTGCCACTGGAGCGACCGGTCCTACACCTACACCTACACCTACATCTCCGTGATGACGGTAAGTTTCCCAAGTGTTTTGCTTAATAGAGTTTTGTTGTGATGCCATGTTGTATCTACACATATCGTGCATAATGTGTGTACATTTGAAATGCATTGTATGTGTGGGATTCGACATCTAGTCGTGTGCCTTTGGTAGCCTTCCATACAGGGAAATGCCTCCTAGTGCTTCCACTGAGCCATGGTAGTTCGCTACTGCTCCGGAACACATGGATTAACCGGCATGTGTCCTTCTTTGCTCCTGTGTCTGCCCCTACGGGGAAATGTCACGCGGTGTATCACCGAAGTCCTTGTAGCTTGCTACGACTTGGTTGCACTCGCTGATGACCGACACGTGCATTGCTGGGTCATGTATGCCTATCCCTGTACGTTTGTTCCACCTTGGTTCTATGACTAGTCATGTCGGCCCGGGTTCTCTGCCATAAGGATACTAGCGACATAATCATATACTTAGCATTTTTTCCTCCAAAATGACTCAATATGCTTAGCTAGCTCAAAAATAACATAATAAGCTTAATTAGCTCCAAAATGACATATTTAACTTAGGATAGCTCTAAAATGACATATACTTAGCATTTTTTCCTCCAAAATGACTTAATATGCTCAGCTAGCTTAAAAATGACCTATTTAACCTAGGATAGCTCTAAAATGACCTATACTTAGCATCTTTTCCTCCAAAATGACTTAATATGCTTAGCTAACTCTAAAATGACATAATATGCTTAAGAAATGACATATTTTAGGTCCTAAATGACTTCATATGCTTAGCTAGCTCCAAAATGACATAATAACCTTACTTAGCTCCAAAATGACCTATTTAACCTAGGCTAGCTCTAAAATGATCTATACTTAGCATTTTTTTCCTCCTAAATGACTCAATATGCTTAGCTAGCTCAAAAATGACATAATAAGCTTGATTAGCTCCAAAATGACCTATTTAACCTAGGATAGCTCTAAAATGACCTATACTTAGCATTTTTCCTCCAAAATGACTTAATATGCTTAGCTAGCTTAAAAATGACCTATTTAACCTAGGATAGCTCTAAACTGACCTATACTTAGCATCTTTTCCTCCAAAATCACTTAATATGCTTAACTCGCTCTAAAATGACATAATATGCTTAAGAAATGACATATTTTAGCTCCTAAATGACTTCATATGCTTAGCTAGCTCCAAAATGACATAATGACCTTACTTAGCTCCAAAATGACCTATTTTACAGATATAAGTTGCATCCTAATAATCTTCACATTTTAGTTGCATCATAATAATCTTCTTCTTCTAACTTTCTTCTTTCCCATTTTACAGATTTGCTTAAGATCACGGAAGCTTGGGTTGATGGAGTGCTTGTATTTAGTTTTTGTTTTGACCTTGTGAAACTTGCTACCTATGGATGAAACTATGTATATGTACGGATGAAACTTGCTACTATTGGTAACATGTGTTGGATATATATATATATGTGTTCATGACTATTGGTAATATGTGTTGAATATGCTATATTGGTCATACAAATATATTTGTGTTTGATTTTCTGTGAAAATGAATTGATATAAGAAAAACAAAATTAAATGGGGCAATATAGACACTTTGCCATCTGCTGGCATATGGAAAAGAGCTTTGCCATCAGCTGGCAGATGGCAAAGAGGCCACGTGTCACCCAGAGGTAAAATTTGGGCAGGCCTATTTGGGATCTTTGCCATCTGCTGGCAGACGGCAAATATCCTGCAGCCTTTGCCATCTGCTGGCAGATGGCAAAGAGCCTGCAGCCTTTGCCATCTCCTGGCAGATGGCAAAGTATGCCGTTATCCTTCTAACGGGGCTAACCCCGTTAAGAGGCTTTGCCATCTGCTTGCTGATGGCAAAGGCACAGGCTCTTTGCCATCAGCCAGCAGATGGCAAAGAAGCCTTTGCCCACTGTATTTCTGACAAACTGTTTGCCATCTGCTGGCTGATGGCAAAGCCTTTGCCATCCGCTGACAATGCCTTTGCCATCTGCCATCACTACTGGAATCTGGCAAAGTGCCAGATTCCAGTAGTGATGCATGGAAATATGACAATATGATGCGTGTCATATAAACGGAACGGTGGAAAGTTGCATGGCAATATATCTCGGAATGGCTATGGAAATGCCATGATAGGTAGGTATGGTGGCTGTTTTGAGGAACAATATGGTGGCTGTTTTGAGGAAGGATATATAATGGGTTTATGGCACCGGTGAAAGTTGCGCGGTACAAGAAAGGCTAGCAATGGTGGAAGGGTGAGAGTGCGTATAATCCATGTACTCAACATTAGTCCTAAGAACTCATATACTTATTGCAAAAATTTATGAGTCATCAAAACAAAGCAATCAACGCATGCCCCTAGGGGGGAGGTTGGTAGGAGTTAACCATCGCGCGCCCCCGACCTCTACACAAAGGTTGACACTCTACAAATACCTCATGCTTTAACTTAGTCACACAATGGTTCACCATACGTGCATGCTACGGGAATCACAAACCTTAACACTCCACTAGTAAGAGAAAACAAACCACTACTCAAAGGTACAGCAAGGAATTCATTCATTGTTTTTATTGGTGTTAAAAATACTGTACTCCAAGTTGTCTATGGTTAATATCCTCCAATATTACTCATAGATGCATCGGAATAAGCAAACAACACACGAAAAACAGAATCTGTCAAAGACAGAACAGTCTGTAGTAATCTGCTGTGTTCGCGTACTTCTGGAACTCCAAAAAATTCAAACTAAATTGGTAAATGTGCGACATTTGTCTACCAATCAGAAGCAAAAAGAATCAACTAAAAAGCACGCTCCAGTAAAATCCCACGACTACTTTAGCAAGCGCTAACGATTCTGTTTTTCACAGCAAGATCATATAAACTTCACACAAGTCTTCCCAAAGGTTCTACTTGGCACAAACACTAAACAAAATAAGAAACCACATCTAATCATAGGCTAGATGCAATATTTATTGCCTAACAGCAACAAAAACAAAAAACATAAAATTGGGTTGCCTCCCAACAAGCGCTATCGTTTTACGCCCCTAGCCAGGCACGATAATTCAATGATGCTCACATAAAGTTTCATAAGATTGAATATTCTCCAAGTATGTGGGATCTAAAGTTGACACTCTTCCTTTATGTGAGCATCATTGAATTATCATGCCTAGCTAGGGGCGTACAACGATAGCGCTTGTTGGGAGGCAACCCAATTTTTTGTTTTTTTGTTTTTGTTGCTGTTAGGGAATAAATATTGCATATAGCCTCTGATTAGATGTGGTTTCAGGTTTTGTTTAGTGTTTGTGCCAAGTAGAACCTTTGGGAAGACTTGTGTGAAGTTTATATGATCTTTCTGTGAAAAACAGAATCGTTAGCGCTGGCTAAAGTGGTCGTGGGATTTTACTGGAGCGTGCGTTTTAGTTGATTCTTTTTTCTGCTGATTGGTAGACAAATTGCCTGGACTGAGCCACCTTCAGTCTATCTCGGATCAACTTCACCTTCTCCTCAGACTCTTTGATTAAGTCTGGTCCAAACAACTGTCGGTCTCCAACTTCATCCCACGACAACGGTGTTCGGCATCTCCTTCCATACAATGCCTCGAACGGTGCCATCTTCAAACTGGCTTGGGAGCTGTTGTTGTATGAGAACTCCGCGTAGGGCAAGTTGTCATACCAACTAGATCCATAATCTAATGCACATGCTCTCAACATATCCTCCAGAATCTGATTGACTCTCTCCGTCTGTCCATCTGTCTGCGGGTGAAACGATGTGCTAAACTCTAGCCTGGTACCCAAAGTTTCACGTAACTGATTCCAGAACTTTGAGGTGAACTGGGTTCCTCTATCTGATACGATGCTCCTCGGAACTCCATGCAGACATACAATTCTGGTCATGTATATCTTAGCCAACTTTGCACTGGTGTATGTGGTTTTCACAGGAATAAAGTGGGCTACCTTCGTCAATCGGTCTACTACTACCCAGATTGAATCATATCCTGCTTTGGTCCTGGGCAATCCGGTGATAAAGTCCATGCCAAGCTTCTCCCACTTCCATTCGGGTATTGGCATAGGTTGTAACAATCCCGCTGGCTTCTGATGTTCTGCCTTCACTCTTTGACACACATCACAAACTGCTACATACTCCGCAATATCTTTCTTCATACCGGTCCACCAGAAAATATCCTTCAAATCCAAATACATCTTAGTATTTCCTGGGTGAATCGAGTATGGTGAATCATGGGTCTCCTGTAAAATCAACTTCCTGATCTCCAGGTCATTGGGCACATAGATTCGATCCTCAAACCATAAGGTGTCGTGTTCATCCTCACGAAATCCTTTAGCTTTTCCTTCGCTCATCCTCTCCTTTATAGCGACAACCTCCTTGTCAGCTTTCTGAGCTTCTCTGATTTTATCCATCAGGGTAGACTGGATTTCTAACGTTGTTACATAACCTCTCGGAACTATCTCCAAACGTAGTTCTCGTAGGTCCTCGGCTAACTCCTTTGGAAACTCCTCCATCATTAGGGTATTGACATGGCTCTTATGGCTTAGCGCATCAGCTACTACGTTAGCCTTTCCGGGATGATAATGCAATCTCATGTCATAATCCTTAATGAGTTCCAACCATCTCCTTTGCCTAAGATTCAGCTCCTTCTGAGTGAATATATACTTCAAACTCTTGTGATCCGTATATACTTCACAATGGTTTCCAATGAGAAAATGTCTCCACGTCTTCAATGCATGCACTACGGCTGCTAACTCCAAATCATGGGTGGCATAGTTCATCTCATGAGGTTTCAGTTGTCGTGAAGCATACGAAACAACTCTCCCTTCCTGCATCAGAACTGCTCCAAGTCCTCGACGTGAAGCATCGCAGTACACCTCATAATCCTTATGTTGATCTGGCAAAATCAACACAGGGGATGAGACCAACCTTTTCTTCAACTCCTGGAAACTAGTCTCACATTCTTATGTCCAACTGAACTTGGTGTCCTTCTTCAACAACTCCGTCATTGGTTTTGCAATCTTCGAGAAATTCTCGATAAATCTCCGGTAGTATCCTGCCAGTCCAAGAAAACTCCGGATCTCTCCAACTATTGTCGGTGCTTCCCAATTGGTCACAGTGTCCACATTGGCGGGATCTACTGCTATTCCTTCTCTGGATATAACATGTCCGAGGAATCCGACTTCCTTCAACCAAAACTCACATTTGCTAAACTTGGCATATAACTGATGTTCTCTGAGCTTCTCCAATACCAAACGCAAATGCTCTTCATGCTCCTCTTCATCCTTCGAGAAGATCAATATATCATCTATGAACACTACGACGAACTTATCCAAATACTCCATAAACACTTTGTTCATCAGGTTCATAAAGTATGCCGGTGCGTTTGTCAGACCAAACGACATAACGGTATACTCGTACAACCCATACCTAGTGGTAAAGGCCGTCTTAGGTATATCTTGTTCTCGGATCTTCAATTGATGGTACCCTGATCGCAGATCGATCTTGGAAAATACCTTAGCTCCTTGCAATCTATCGAACAGATCATTGATCATTGGCAATGGGTACTTGTTCTTGATCATTACTTCATTCAATCCTCGGTAATCAACAACCATTCTTAACGATCCATCCTTCTTCTCCACTAGAAGTACTGGCGAACCCCAAGGCGAAGAACTTGGGCATATGAATCCTTTATCCAGTAACTCCTCAATCTGCTTCTTAATTTCCTCCAAATCCTTTGCGGGCATCCTATATGGTCTCTTAGAAATTGGCCCGGTGCCTGGCAAAAGTTCAATCAAAAACTCTATATCTCTATCCGGTGGCATGCCAGGTAACTCCTCTGGAAACACATCCGGATAATCCTTCACTACTGGCACTTCCTCCTGAACAACTCCTGACAAGGAATTTAATCTACTCCTCTTTGACTCATGTCGGGATACATACTTGATCCTTCTTCCTTTCGCCGTAGTAAGCAAAATGGTCTTACTGGCACATTCTATATTCCCTTCATACTTAGATAACCAATCCATGCCTAATATCACATCCAGTCCTTGAGATTCCAATACTATTAGGTTCGAAGGGAAAATGTAATTACCAATCCTTAGGGGCAACTGATCACACCATGACTTAGCCATATACTCTGCTCCTGGTGAGGTTACTAACATGGGCGATCTAAGGGCTTGGGTCGGCAGCTTATACTTATCCACGAATCCCCTTGAAATATATGAATGCGATGCACCAGTATCGAAAAGAACGAGTGCAGTAAAGGACTTAACTAAGAACTTACCTATAACTGCATCTGGTTGCTCTTCTACTTCCTCCACAGTCACGTGGTTCACTTGTCCTTTGTTGAACGGGTTGGGCTTCTTCCCGGTGCTTCCATTGCTGTTCCCATTCTTAACTTCTAGGCATTCATTGGCATAATGTCCATTCTTCCCGGACTTGTAACAAGTGACATGGCTAAAATCCCTCTTGGTGGGTGTGGACGGTGCGGGGCGGTTCTGGTTTCCATTGGCTCCATTCCCATTTCCATTCCCATTTCCATTCTTGGTGCCATTGTGGTTGTGCGAGCTACTTCCTCCATGGGTATGCTGAAACTGTCCTACCGCTTTAGGGGTAAAGCGAGGCTTCTACTGAGCTCCAGAGTTATACTTTCCTTGCCCATACTTCCTCTTGCGACTCTCAATCTGTTGATGCTTCCTTTCAATCATCAGGGCGCGGTCAACCAACTCCTGGTAATCATTGAAAGTTGCCACCATCAACTGTACACTCATCTCATCATTCAACCCTTCCATGAATCTCTCCTGCTTCTTGGCATCTGTGGCCACATCATCTGGGGCATAACGAGATAGGGTACTAAACTCATCCACGTACTGGGCCATAGTATGATTCCCTTGGCGCAAATTGCGAAACTCCTGCTTCTTCATACTCATGGCTCGAGTTGAGACATGGGCGGTACGAAAAGCTTGCTGAAACTGATCCCAAGTCACATTGGCTACGGGGTAAGTGGCTGTGTAATTCTCCCACCATGCTGCGGCTGGTCCAGACAACTGGTGTGCGGCAAATCGCACCTTCTCAGCATCCGAGCAATTGGCGGTGGTCAAATCCCTTCCAATCTTGCGTAGCCAGTCATCAGCCACAATTGGTTCGATGCTGCTAGCAAACACGGGTGGTTGAAACCTTAAGAAACATGTCAGGTTGTCCACAGGTGGTGGTGGTGGAGGGTTGTTGTTGTTGTTCTGGTTGTTCTGAGTGTTCTGGACAAGAAGTTGCATCAGAGTGTTTTGCTGCTGGATCAACTGGGTGAGCTCAGGGGGAAACTCGAATTCACGTCTTGGAGGCATCTGATGGGTGTAGAGGGAAGAGATTAGACTAGAAAAGAGGTCTAAGGGAAAATCACTACCCATATGCACATGAGACAAACACACAATCATATCACACCAATCAATTTCAAACAAGGTCTTACAAATCTAGCGATCGTTACAAAGGTGCTCTAAAACAAATATATGGAGGTAAACTACTAATCACAGGGTGGTCATCTAAAAATATTGATCGGCAGAGGATTCCATAATATCTGCTCCAGCTTCATCTTCATAGTCTTCATCCTTGCTATCCTCAGCTTCCGAATCCGTGTCATCTATGATGATATAGTCTTCCGGTGGCTCCTTCGGTTCTTCTTCCTCGTCTTCTTCTCCCATGAGTATCCCCAACTTCCGGGTCAAATCATCATTCTTCTCCACAAGTATCTTCATCTCCTCCTCATATCCGCCGCGTGTAGACTTGAGTTCTTCTTCTAACTCCAAATTCCTATTTAGGGCTTTCTTCAAATCTATCATCCCAGCACACATCTGGTGCTCCTGGCGACGAATGTGGTGGTTCAACTCCTGGATGAATGCTGCAATGGATATACCCTTCCGGGTGCTGATCATATCCCAATTCTCATCTCGGCGTCCACAAATCTGGTAGATAGTGTTCTTTAGCTCCTGCTGGTAAACTTCTCCAATCCTTCCCATAGCAATGTGGGCTGCCATACTCCTTCCTAGGCTCCATGTAGGTGCATTAAAGGAAAATGCTATGAGTGAGGTGACGGGTGCGAACGTCCTTCCTGGAACTTGAGCTTGAATCAAGCAGCGCTCCTCCTCAGGTAAAGTGGCATTGTAGGTTTCGGTGAAACTTGGTAATCCAATGTTTAGATATCTGGTGACTTCCTTCAGGTGTCGTCCAAAGGGTGTTTATTCATCCGGTTGCATGAACTTGTGCTTTGCTTCCACCATCCTTAAGAGTAGAAAAGATGAGGAGTCAAAAAAGAGAAGAGTGAATTGTGTTCTAGGGCTTTGTCTTAGTGGTCGTGTCCTACAGTCAGCGTGTGCTCTGATACCATCTTCTAGCGACCAGACCTCAAACAGTCTGATCTCTGTGCATCAGTGTCATCCCTGGATCGGTAATGCTGACACGCACAGTACTTGAAGGATTTATAACAGAGTAGCAATCACACACTTATTACATCGATAGTCCAACGTTGAATTTATTACAAATAATATGGCTGAAGGCCATCTAACACGATAACAGCGGAAGGCTTGGAAGATAAGTGAGTCCATCAACTCCAGCGGCATCACTGAGTATAGAACCACGACCTAAAAGGCATCTTACTCGTCGTCTGAAAAGTCTGCAACATGAAACGTTGCAGCCCGAAAACGGGTGAGCACATGGAATATGCTGGCAAGGTAACACAAGAGATGCAATGAAAGTAAAGCTATACTATATGCAATATGGCTGATGGAAAGCTCTATGATTAAGTTTTTGCGTAAAGCCATTTTTTCCCTATTTCAAAGGAATAGATTTTAATTAACTATCATGGTAGTTGAAACATCGTTGAGAAGATAGACATCCTCTCAACCCCAATTAAAGTTCATTAAACCCAACAAAATTAAATTAAAGTAACATGATGAGATTCACATGAAAATCCAAGTACCAGATACTCAAGACGTCCATAACCGGGGACACGGCTAATCATGATCAGTTTGTACACTCTGCAGAGGTTTGTACACTTTTCCCACAAGACTCGATCGGCTCCGTTTGGTTTCTCGCACTACATGGTGTTTGAGAAACGGATGACCGAGACATAGTCTTTCAGAAGCGCTAGCACCTTACGATCGGGCGGACTGTACCAACCTACATCCCCTACATCTGCTAGTCCACCACTGTAAGAGTTCGCACAACTTACTCATACTATGCTAGAGCCCATAATAGCATTGTGGCTGCACACGGAAGTTTCTAGTATGAATAATCTCATGATCCCTTTGAGCCTGGGTGGCGGTCCAAAAGAAAAACAGGCAATCACTGGAATACCCGGATGCCTCAATCCACCCAGATGTGTATTAATGTTGCCACCTTAAGTTGAACCATTAATTAACAATCTCACATCTGTCATGGATTTCACTCACCCAATCCACGTCTACGAGCATAGCATGTCCTAGCAGCAAACATAGAAGTAACTCCCAAGGGTTTGAATGTAATGCAGGTAATAGGTACTACCTCAATCTACTTCCCAATCCCACAAGTTAATTGATCCTACTCATGCAATGTGTGAGGGTTTGACTAATGCAATTAAAACTGGGTAATTGGAAAGCATGATCAAAGTGTTACTTGCCTTGCTGATGATCCGCAAAACCTAGAGACTCAAAGTAGCAAGCGGCGCACTCCGGGTACTCTATCGCAATCAAACAAACAAGCATACAATAAGTACTTAACTAATGTACGGGTAAAACTCAAATAAGAGATCTAACCAGAAAGTTCAACTTAAGAACTCCGGTTTGCAAAAAGAATCAACTCGAAAGAAGCAACGAAACTCAAACTGCGAAAGAAACGAGCTCCGAATTACTAGTTGGCCTAAAGTCAAATTTTACAGTAGCCAAAACTTTGTTCCAGTTGATTAAACGTAAAGAGGGCTTCAAGACGAAGATCTGGGATTTTGAATCACCTGATTCCGACTCTCGAGCGAAAAGAAAAACGCGAAATAAGATCAGGGCAGAAATCGCGATTGGAATAACCGCGGATAAATACCCCGAAAAAGAAAAATGACGAACAGGCTAACGAATGAACGTTCGCTGTCTGCGGTTAACTAACTAAAACCGTTCGTTAAAACGAATGTACGGACGAACGTCCGCTAAATAAATAAACCGGCGGGAAATAAAAAAAACCGAACCGATCTAATAAAAAACAGATCTAGGTTTTCCTAAACAAACCGATCAGTTAACCGAAAAAAAACTACCTCAACTCCGGCGGAACTCCGGCGGACTCCGGAGGCGGGGCGGTGGCGGCGGCGGCGAGGCGGCGGGGCGGCAGCGGCGCGGCGGCAGCGGGTGGCGGCGGCGGCGGCAGGCGTGTCGGGCGGCTAGGGTTAGGGTGAGGCTGCGGTGCAGGCGAGGCTTTGGGCCGGTGGGGCTGCGGTTTATAAAGCCCAGTCTCCTGGTCCTATACGAGACTAGGTCGGTTCCTTTTTTTTTAAATAGAGTCCCGGCACAGAAAAACTAACGAAAGAAATACCAAACGGACTCCAAAATTCCCGAAATAAATTTTCACCGTCCTCTAATAATATTGAGGGCAAAATGAACATTTTTCCCGGACCTAAATGCAATTTTGAAAAACGCGTATTTTTCCTATGCAAATAAATCCAGAAAAATACCAAAAGTGATTTTAACACTTTTCCTCCAATATTTCTGTTATTTTGGAGAAGTCATATCATCTCCGCTCATATTTGGTATTTAGAAATATTTTTAGGAGAGAAAAATAATTAGAATCACACTGTCCTCGTACCGGTATTCGAGCGAACTCAAATACGAAAACAGTAAAATTCCCAACTCTCTCCGTAGGTTCTTGAGTTGCTTAGAATTTTGAGGAACTCCACGAACAAAATGCAAAAACATGAAATGCAATTATGATCTATGTATAACATTTCAAATTGAAAATTTGGGATGTTACACTTGCCCCTTATCAAATGCATCTTTCACATCCTTATTCTTGTCCTTATACCAGTCCAAGAACTCCCTGAAATTGCCTTTGTTGATGGAATTGGCAGATTCATCATGTCCACGAAAAGCTTCCCCTTGAGCTATGAGATACCTTGCATAATCCAATGATGCAGTCAATCGGATTTTATATTTCATATCAGCCTCTTTATTGTAAACTCGCATTTTGGTAGCCACATTGGCCCTTTGATTGTTGAAATCACCACATAAGCCCACAACGATGTTGTGGTAACTAGATGGACCACCAACATGTTTCTTAAAATTTCCCAAAGCAGTTTTCCAATGCTTGTAACCATCTACTATAAATACATCATTGCCAAATCCAGCTGCTTGTGATGGATTCTTGAAAAGAAAATAAGGGAAACAAAAGGCAGCCTCCCTTTTCACACTATATTCCAACCAATCAAACTTATCTAGCCATTGTGGTTGAAAGGATCTCCAAATTTTACCATCCAATCCCACTTCAAATTTATGCCCGATAGCTTTGTTTCTTTGTTTCAACAAATAAGCTCTTCTCACTTCACTTCGAATTTCAGGGGCATAATCTTCTATTGGCATTCGATCAGCCGGATCACCAAAAATCTGGCTTGGATGGAATTCTAGTATATGTTGCTTTGGTGGTTAGTTTGTGCGCTCATTAGTTGGGGGATTGGTACTCTCATTTGCATGGGGAATAGTGCTCTCGTCGACATCGGTTGAGGGATTAGTGCTCTCATTTGTTGGAGTAGGATGAATTATGTTCTCAATAGGGGCTGGTTGAACAACAACACCATCTGGAGGAGCATTGGGTTCGGAAACAACAAGGGGAGAATTTGAATTGCTTGCAAACCAGCTGTGCAAAGTTCTTTTTCTCTTCATTTATACAAACAAGAATGATGATTAGTACTGGGTTAGTCTTATATACACAGGTAGGTAGAACATCTAGCTACCATTAGTTCATTAGCATGAATTAGTAGCCAAATAGTAAACCAAATAGCTACAAAGTACAGAACTGCAGGCTACAAACTACAGAATACAACCTTCAGGTTCAGGCAGGAGTTGTCGAGTAGAGCAGCGAGCAACATTCGGATGGCACAGCAGCTCGGATGGCCCAGGCGCCCAGCAACCAACTAAGCTCCCCTCCTCTATTCCACGGCCACGCTAGGGAAGGCACGGGTTAAATGGAGATGCAGTCTGGCGTCGTTTGGGGAGGGGAAAGTGACCAGATTAGGGGAGAGCAGTCCGGGCACCGATTTGGGGAGGTGGCCCGGCGGCGGCGGCGCGAAGGATAGGTCCGGAGACCGGCGGCGGCGCGAAGGAGGGGTCCGGCGACCGGTGGTGGCTAGGGCACCTGCATAGAAGGGAGCGACTCGGTGGGACAAGGGAGCGATTGCACGACATGGTGGTGGAAGGAACGTGCGCACGTTTTTTTGCTCTAGGAATTGATGAGCTGGAAAGGGCTATTTAGTGGCTGGGCTGGGCCTTGAAGTTTGAAACTAGTACTAAAAAAATTGGCATCGCTGGACGGCAGGCTCAAGCCTGTT
The DNA here is from genome assembly GCA_902687465.1 of Secale cereale. Taxonomy (NCBI): domain Eukaryota; kingdom Viridiplantae; phylum Streptophyta; class Magnoliopsida; order Poales; family Poaceae; genus Secale; species Secale cereale. Next base: position 104,697,822 of record LR738713.1, read on the forward strand.
TAAGCCTGCCCAGGAGATTCGCCACTTGATACTCCAATGTCACCACAAGTATCCATGGGTTAATTATACGATATGCATCACACAATTCAGATTCATAATATTCAATCCAACACAAAGAACTTCAAGAGCATCCCGAGATTTCTATCGGAGAAAGGAATATGAAAATGTGTACCAACCCCTATGCATAGATTACCCCAATGTCACCACGGGAATCCGCAAGTTGATAACCAAAACATACATCAAGTGGATCAATAGACCATCCCATTGTCACCATGGATATCGCATCGCAAGACATACGACAAGTGCTCTTACATCCAAAGATTCAATCCGACATAACGAAACCTCAAAGGAAAAGATTCAATTCATCACAAGATAGAGGGGGAAGAATACCATAAGATCCAACTATAATAACAAAGCTCGCGGTACATCAAGATTGTGTCAAATCAAGAACACGAGAGAGAGAGAGAGAGAGAGATAAAACACATAGCTACTGGTACAAACCCTCAGCCCTGAGGGTGGACTACTCCCTCTTCATCATGGTGGATGTCGGGATGATGAAGATGGCCTCCGATGATGATTTCCCCCTCCTGCAGGGTGCCGAAACAGGGTCCCGAGAGGTTTTTCGTGGCCACACAGACTTGCGGGGGCGGAACTTCTGCTCTAGGTTTCTTTTTGGAGGTTTCTATATTTATAGGATTTTTTGGCATCGAAAACAAGTCAGGGGGTTCCCGAGGAGCCCACAAGCCAGGGGCGCGCCCTAGGGGAGGGGCGTGCCCCCTAAGCCTGTGGCGCCTCGGGACACTTCTGGCCCAACTCCGATGCTCCGTGGTCTCTTATGGTCCATCAAAAATCACCGTAAATTTTCAGCTTGTTTGGACTCCATTTGATATTACTTTTCTGTAAAACTCAAAAACAAGGAAAAAAACCATAAACTAGCACTGGGCTCTAGGTTAATAGGTTAGGCCCAAAAATAATATAAAATAGCATATTAATGCATATAAAACATCCAAAACAGATAATATAATAGCATGGAACAATAAAAAATTATAGATACGTTGGAGATTGATAACCCACAAGTGTAGGAGATCGTTTGTAGCCTTTAAAGGTAGAACAAATATTCCCTCAAGTTCTATCGACCACCGATACAACTCTATGCACACTTAACGTTTGCTTTACCTAAAACAAGTATGAAACTAGGAGTACTTTGCTGGAATAAAACTACGAATAAATTTCAAGGCAATAAAAGTGGATAGCTTTTGTCAACAAGAAAGTCATCTATTCCTATGTAATCGATAACAAGTATTGGTAATCATTCTTGCAATTTTACATGAGGGAGAGGCATGAGCTAACATACTTTCTCTACTTGGATTATATGCACTTATGATTGGACCCCTAGCAAGCATCCTCAACTACTAAAGATCATTAAGGTCGTGAAACCCAACCATAGCATTAAGTATCAAGTCCTCTTTACTCCCATACGCCATTCCCCACTTACTTGGGTTTAAGCTTCTGTCACTCTCGCAACCCACCATAAGCGAACCATGGACATATTGCAACACCCTAAAGTGGGGGGGGGGGCCTTAGGGCTGGACGAAAAGCTCGAAGCTCGCGAGCATAATGAACGCTCAATAGTTCGGCTCGTTTCGGCTCGTGCTCGTTAGTTAATGAACCAAGCCAAACAATGTTTTTCATCGTTAAGATTAACGAGCTTAACGAGCGAGCAAATGAGTTTCATGAGCTAACTCGTTTAGTTCGCTAATTTTCAAAAGTTTGACATGAGACCCCTAGTTCATATTAGCCCACTAACAAAAGAGTTTCTAGTTAGCCCAGCCTAGGGGCTCAGCCAGTGGCGGATTTGGGCCCCAGGCAGCCCGGGCGCTGGCATGGGGCGTGAGGCCCATCTACTTCTTTGACTGTAGCAAGTACTGTAGCAAAGTGCTATAGTCAACAAAGGCTGCCTGGGCCCTAGCCCAGTTCGCCTGGGGCCGGGCCCATTCCCGGGTCCACCACTGGGCTCAGCACCCCAGCCCACTTCAACAAATCTCCTAGACCTAGGAGCTAGTCAACCAGGAGCCAGCCGCCAAGAACCAAACATCCATGTTTAATTTATGTCATTGTGATTTTTAATGGGATCATGGGATTCTTCTGTGTTGTTTATTACCTTTACATCATTGTTTAATTTATTCCATTGTGAATCTTTTATGAGATCATGGGATTCTTCTATGTTGCTTATTACCTTAATGAGCACTCGTGAACACTCACGAGCATAACGAGCCCGTAACGAACCGAGCCGAATAGACATTTTTGCTCGTTAATATTAACGAGCTTAATAATAACAAGCTTAACGATAATGAGCTTAATGATAACGAGCCGAACGAGCCGAGAACTCGTTAATCCAGCCCTAGGGGCCCTCGCATTTGCGCAAGAATGGAGGGCACCATAGGATAGCACCATAAATAAAATATACAATCATACCAACCAAGATCACGATTAACCTATAGGACAAAATAGATCTACTCAAACATCATAGGATAACCATAGATCATTGGGAAATAATATATGGAGTTGAGCACCATGTTTAAGTAGAGATTACAGCGGGGGAAAGAGGTGTTACACCGCTGCATAGAGGGGGGAGAGTTGGTGTTGACGGTAGAAAGATTGTTGATGTAGATCGCCGTTCGGATCGTTGCCCCGGCGGCACTCCAGCGCCACCGGAAGCGAGGGGGAGAGAGCCCCCTCCTTCTTCTTCTTCCTTGGCCTCCTCCCTTGGTGGGAGGAGTGTTACCCCTCTGGTCCATGGCCTCCATGGCAGCGGAGGGGCGAGAGTTGTTTACGTTGTGTCCAGGTGTTGTTTACATTGTGTTGCTTGGTTCTCCTACTAGTTCGATAACCTTGGTTTCACATCTGAGGGAAATACCTACTGCCGCTATGCTGCATCATCCCTTCCTCTTTGGGGAAATATTGACGTAGCTTTAAGCAACATCAGAAGGTATAATAAAGTTTATGCACCGGCAAAAGTTGTGTGGCACGAGAGAGGCTAGCAATGGTGGAAGGGTGAGAGTGCGTATAATTCATGGACTCACATACTTATTGCAAATTATTAGCCCTCGAAGCAAACTAATACTATGCATGCTCCCAGGGGGAGGTTGGTAGGAGTTAACCATCGCGCGCCCCCGACCTTCACACAAAGATAGACAATCAAGGATAAATTGTTCTCCAACTTCCCAGCATAACGAAAGACTATACGTGCATGCTTTGGGAATCACAAACCTTAACACCAATATCTTACTAAACACGATCATCCACTAGTACCTCCCACATATTCTCATCTCTATATCGCAAAAATATTGCAAGGAATCAAACATATCATATTCAGTGATCCTTAAGTTTTATGTAGGATTTTATGACTAATCATGCAATTGACCAATTCCTGTTGACTCTCTAAATAGATATAAGTGAAGCATGATAGTTTAATTATTTCTACAAAAGATCATGCTCTAACAAATATAAGTGAAGCACGAGAGCATTCTACGAACATCGGTTTTCTATGTGAAGAGAAACAGGAAATCCAAACTGCAAAAGATATAAGTGAAGCACATGAAGCATTATATAAAGCCATACTCAAAACATATAAGTGAAGTGCAAAGAGTATTCTACAAATTGGCCAAGGACTATCTCATACCAGCATGGTGCATTATTAAAATAAAAATAAAAAGCACACGACGCTCCAAGAATTTACGCATATCATGTGAATGAAACGAATCTAAAAACATACTGATACTGGTTGAAGAAAGATGGGATGCTTTCCAGGGCATCCCCAAGCTTAGACGCTTGAGTCTCCTTGAATATTTACTTGGGGTGCCTTGGGCATCCCCAAGCTTGAACTCTTGCCTCTCCTCTGTCGGTGTACTAAAGTAGGGGTACCTTAGTATCCCGACTTGTGCACGGGCAGTAGAAGCGTCCCGTGGTCAGGCTCACCACGTGCCCGCCAAAGCCCACTCTGGTTCCCTTGAAGCCATTCAAGAACAAAGTATTCAAGTTAAGAAACAAGACCCCGGCAAGAGGAGCTTGCCGGGAAGGCCGCTCCAGGCTCGAGATCATCCCTTCTGCACAAGACCCTGGCAAGAGGAGCTTGCGAAGAAGGCCAAAGAACAGCATTTCAGAAGACATGCCGTGGCGCATCGCGCGCCCCGGCAAGACCCGGAGAGCGGCAAGCTTCCGGGCCCGGCAAGGTAGCAACCGCTGCAAGGTGCTTGTCGCGGCAAGCTTTCACTGTGTGCCTGCGCTCCAGCTCACCTGGCCACGCGTCGCCCTGGGGCCCTTCCTGGGGCACGTGGCGGATGGCTGTGCAGCCTGGGGGTACACGGTGGCAAGCCACGATGACGAGGCCTCCGTCGTGGCGAACGGAGACGCCCGGACGGACGCTTTTTACACTGTTTTGGGGCGACGGCGACGGGCATTCAATGTCCTTGTCCCCCACCGTCTGGGTTAGGTATAGACCATTGTGCGTACACTGTACATGCACTGTTACAACTACCACCGATTTTGTGCTTTTACCCTCACCTACGTTGACACCTGTCGGTGACCCCTTTGAACTATAAAAGGAGGCCCATGCACAACGTAGAGGGGGTTCCGAAACTTGATCACTCCCACGCTCGGTGTAGCTAGTACTGTAGATCTTCTTGCTCCTGAGCCAAGAACTCAATACAACCAAGGCAGGAGTAGGGTTTTACGCATCCGTGCGGCCCGAACCTGGGTAAACTGCTCGCGTGTGCCCCTCGATCTGCTCTTTGTGCTCCCTCCGCTCCCTTGCCGTACCGAAAAGGGGCTCCGGTCCCATAGGTGTTCGTGGGCGATCAGTTTCCCCGACATCCTCCTTCTCCTCACATCAAGACCTCCTCGATCTTCGAGCACTTCATCCACACAAAACCTAACCAAACTTTTAGTGGCGGGGTTAGTGCATATGATCAATGAAATCTCATCATGTACTGCTCTAAAATTATTGTATAATTATAAAAAAACATTACCCATTGTATGCTATCACAATTCTATGGCCCCAAGACAAGGAGGCTTCAACCAGAATTTAAGCATACGCAAATAATGAAGCTATAACAGCAATCTGTGAAAACGGGACAGTCTGTAAAGATTTAAACATTCACCATACTACTGTAACTCTAAAAATTCTGAAAAACTAGGAAAAATAAACAATTTGTATAGAAATACTTTTCAAAAAGTTTTAGAAGCTTTCGACCTTCCAGCAAAAAATGTAAAATCGCGCACTATAGCCAAAGTTTTTGTTTTTGCACCGCATAAACCAACAAGCAATCTAATCATCCTAAAGGAAACTCTTGGCACATTATTTTTATAATACAATGGAATTGTACAAGGGGGTAATTATTTTTATTGAAAAGTTTCTGAAATTCAAGATTCACAAAGTTTCCATGGGCATGAACAAAGTTCGAGGCATGCTCCCGCTTCCACGGTGCTCCTCTATCTCACTTTCACTTTTCTTTTTGTGAAAGTTTTAGGTTCCCCTCTATAGTTTTTGTTTTTAAACTTTATAAAAGCACTCAACGGAAATAAATGACTCCTTTTTATAAACTTCCAGGTTGTCTCCCTGGCAGCGCTTTCTTTAAAGCCATTAAGCTAGGCATATAGTGCTCAAGTAATGAATCCACCCGAATCCCAAGGTATATCAAAGCCAATCTTATTTAGTAATGATTTCAAATTTAGTAGTGAGCACAAAGTGATATGTGCCATGTAACAATGAAGTCTAATGCTCTTCCTATGTATAGGCATGTCATACAAGAACAATTCATGCACATCAAGTAAAGGCCAATGCATAGTATAAGCAGTTTCTTGCAATTTTGTTGCGTTAGAAACATAGAGAGGCGCAGATGTAGTTCCTCTCTCATAATAATTGCAAGTAGGAGCATCAAGCACATGCATATTAAATTCATCAAAATTATCATGTGCAACGGTAAAAGGCAACCCATTAATATACTCCTCAGTAAGTGCAAACTTCTCCGACATAGTGTAGTTTGGAGAATTCAAAAGGATAATAGGACTATCATGCGTGGGTGCAATAGAAACAATCTCATTCTTAACATAAGGAACAATAGCAGGTTCATCTCTGTCGGTGTACAAAAAGAGGGGTACACTTTTTGTACCCCTATGACTGTGTACGGGCAGTCTGAGCCACGGCGCCATCACACCAAGCATGGCGAGGGAGGCAAGCCGGGCCAAGAATAAAGCTTGATGGAGACTGGAGCAATGCCAAGAACAAGACCACGAAGAGCAAAGGGACGAAGCGGCTTCCCCCGGCAAGATCCTTGCCGGGGCCGGCTCTGGCAGCCCCGGCAAGACCCTTGCCACGGCAGCTCGCCCCGCGCCTACGGAGTGAATCACCCTTGAGTCCACCACCCCCATGGGGCGAGGATTCGGGAGATATCCCCGTGGTGGCATGCAGATCTTTGTGAAGACCTTCAAGATCAGATGCAAGATAAGAAGACGACGACCCTTGGCGGGATCCCAGCCAAGGAGGTCCACAAGGCCCCCGGCAAGCACCTTGCCGGGGATGACAGCAAGCTCCGCGGCAAGACCCTTGCCGGGGCCCCGGCAAGGCCCTTGCCGAGGACACCCATGGGGCCACCATCAGGCCCGCACCAACTGGGTTTCCACCGACCCACGCAGCTGCCGACCCGACCAGCTGGACAGGCTCCTGCGTGGCAACCCACAGATCTTCATGGAGACCCGCCGTTGCGCCACCTCAGCCGCCTGTCTGCCTACATGGCACCTCAGGCACCGCTGGCCAGGTCACGTGTCGACACGAGGAGGAGCGGCGACAGACAAGACGGGCGTCTCCCCTCGTCCCCGATAAAGCAAGGACACCTAAGCTGGGCGCATTAAATGCACCTTGTCCTGTAATGCGAGGGATAACCTCGCATCACTGTACCCTTTCCACCTCCTGTGTGCCACTGTGGCAACCCCTTTTCCCTATAAAAGGAGGCCTGAGGCGACCAGGAGGAGGATTCGGCTTTTCGGAACCCCTCACGACTCTTTGGGAGCTCCTCGTTAGCTAAAGAACACCAACATATAATCCACCGAAGCAGGAGTAGGGTTTTACGCATCTTTGTGGCCCGAACCTGGGTAAAGGAACCGTGTCCTGATCGTTAGATCCGCCCTTCTCTCAACCCCGTGCCCCGCAACCGTAGTAGGGATTCTTGTGATCCCATAGGTGTCGATCCAAATACACCGGCAATCTCCATAAGCATAATTCATATTGGCATCATGGCCACAAGCATAGCAAGCATCAAGTTCATCAAAAGGGGATGTTTCAAATGAATCAACGGGATCATAGCAATTATCACAGAATTCATCCTTCGGTAAGAACGAAGGGATATTAAACAATGTATGAGTTGAAGAGTTACTCTCATTAGAAGGTGGGCACGGGTGATCAATCCGCTCTTCCTCATTTTGTTCTTTGCTCTCTTCCTCATTTTCATCCAATGATCTCATAGTTTCATAAATTCCTTCTTCCATAGACTCCTGCAAAATGTTAGTCTCTTCTCGGACAATGGAGGAGTCCTCAATATATGGTTTAACATAGGCGTTAGAAGCATAATTATCATAACAATATTTAAGTATGACAAAATTTTCAGATTTGTAAAGAGTAGCATCATACTTTTCAAATTAAAGAAACAATTTCATAAGCACCCTTAAAAGCAACAAATTCTTCAATTTGTTCAATATCAATGTAATTATAAACACCTTTGGCATAAGAAGATACGACTCCATTATCAATAAACTCACATTGGTAGGGAAGGTGTTTCTTAGGGTCTTCAGAACAACTAACATCATATAATTCACATAAATTCCAAGCATAACATTGCATAGTATTAATTTGATGCTGTAAAAGTTTCCCTTTTTGAGATAAACGGTGTCGCACAAAAAAAGCATGCTCTTCTAATGATTTTCCCTCAACTAAGCTAGTTGGGTTTTCAGCACGAGCACAAATGGACCGAAGATGATCCAAGTAAAAAGCTTCAGTAGTATGATAGATTTTGGGTGGTTCTTCAACCATTGGTTTAGTAGGTACAACTAATTTTTGGGTATTTCACGTTTCCTACCCACAACTAAAGATAGAAAAGTAGAGCACAAAACAAAAACTACTTAGTGATAAAGCAAACAAGCACACACGAGAATATTCACCCCATGCTGTAACTCACCGGCAATGGCGCCAGAAAAAGGTCTTGATAACCCACAAGTGTAGGGGATTGTTTGTAGCCTTTTTCGATAAGTAAGAGTGTCGAACCCAACGTGGAGCTAAATGTAGAACAAATATTCCCTCAAGTTCTATCGACCACCGATACAGCTCTACGTACACTTAATGTTTGCTTTACCTAAAACAAGTATGAAACTAGGAGTACTTTGCGGGGATAAAACTACGAATAAATTTCAAGGCAATAAAAGTGGATAGCTTTTGTCAACAAGAAAGTCATATGTTCCTATGTAATCGATAACAAGTATCGGTAATCATTCTTGCAATTTTACATGAGGGAGAGGCATGAGCTAACATACTTTCTCTACTTGGATCATATGCACTTATGATTGGACCCCTAGCAAGCATCCGCAACTACTAAACATTATTATGGTCATGAAACCCAACCATAGCATTAAGTATCAAGTCCTCTTTACTCCCATACGCCATACCCCACTTACTCGGGTTTAAGCTTATGTCACTCTCGCAACCCACCATAAGCGAACCATGGACTTATTGCAACACCCTACATTGGGGGGGCCTCACTTTTGCGCGAGAACGGAGGGCGCCGTAGGATAGCACCATAAATAAAATATACAATCATACCAACCAAGATCACGATTAATCCACATGACAAAACGGATCTACTCAAACATCATAGGATAACCATAGATCATTGGGAAATAATATATGGAGTTGAGAATGATGTTTAAGTAGAGATTATAGCGGGGAGAAGAGGTGTTACACTGCTGCATAGAGCGGGAGAGAGTTGGTGTTGACAGTAGCAAGATTGTTGATGTAGATCGCCGTCCCGATCGTTGCATCGGCGGCACCGCAAGCGAGGGGGAGAGAGCCCCCCTCCTTATTCTTCTTCCCTGGCCTCATCCCTAGGTGGGAGGAGGGTTCCCCCTCTGGTCCATGGCCTCCATGGAAGCGGAGGGGCGAGAGCCCCACCGAGATTGGATCCCCCTCTCTGTTCTCTTCTGTTTCGTGTCCCCCAAATATGGCCGAAAACCTTTTCTTATATTCCGGAGATCCGTAACTCCGATTACGTTGAGATTTTAACATGATTTTTTCGGATATAAGCTTCCTTGCGCCCTGTGACGCCCCAAGACCGATGCTTCGGAGAACTTCCATATATGTCGTGATCATCGTGTGTTTTATTTGCTTGCTCTATTTTATTTTTGCATTGCATCATGTCATCATGCCATCATGTCATTAATCTTTCCTACTCAACTAAATAAATTGCATGGATCTTCGATCCATTTAAATAGAGGGAATTCACTAGGTGATTTCTCTTTATAGAATATCCTCCTAATAATTATGGAGTTATTATAATTCCATTAGTTTGGAATCACCAAAACACACTTGAAAATATTTCCATGCTCTCTTCTCCTTGTCACTCCACTTCATACCTTCTTGCAAATAGTTTTTGCTCAACTTCAACTTCTCGCAAAACCAGTGATCATCTTTGCTTCAAGCTAGGCAAGATTCTAAATCCCCAATTTCCAGATTTCACCTTTCATGTATTTGAGGAGAATTATTTTGAGTCATGATGTTTAGTGCTCATTTAATGTCCCAAATTTGCCCATAAATCACATGTAATGTGTAGGGTCATCCCTTCAAATTTCAACTTATTTGGAATTGACTGGTTGGGTTCAAAATGGTTCAAGTTCTAATTTAATTCAAACTTGAATTATTTTTCAACCTATAAAAATAGCCAAATCAATTTACTAAAACTGAGCATTATTCCAGGTCTCCATAACTGTTGTTATCTCTCCACATTTCCTTCTCCCCTCTATTCTTCCTCTCTCCATTCCCTTGCTCATTTTTTGTGCTTATGAGAAAAGAAGAGGGGTTTAAGAGAGACAGCCTGCAACCCGAGGCCCATGTGGCCCATGCCTAGCTAAACCTAGCATGACCCCCACCTCACACCCCTCGTTCCCATCCTCTCCCACTCGTCTCCCTGCTCACGACGTCAGGGAGAGCCGCGACTCGATCCCCATCCTCCTCCAACCCTCGCACGATCCTGCTTGTCCTTGCACCCTCCGACAAACTCCACCGCCCCGCGCACCTTCGGCCTCTCCTCCTCCACGTCACCTTCTCCATGTTGGCCTCGTCCTTGCCTCTGGCCTTGCCTGCACCTCGCCACCGCTACCAGAACCTCACCTACCGACCAGACCATATGTGTCGCTCTACCTGCTCCTTCCCTCACCGATCCGCCCGAGCGCTCTGTCCTCGTCGTCGCTTGCCTCCTCCCTGGCCGAGGACAGCCACCGCTGGAGCTCTCCTTCTCCCGTGCACCACCATCGACCAAGACCAGTGCGCCACCCCACGACACACCTTCTTCTCCATCTCGCCAGCAACCACGAGCCCCACTGTGCCGCCATGCTCCAGCATCGGCCCCACCGGACCTCCTCCGCTCTAAGTCCCTCCTCACCTCCGGTCGCCTTTGATGCAGCGCTGCAGCTCCCCATCTGCTCGACCACCACCATCGCCTCCTTGCTGCAGCCCACCCAAGGCCCTTGTGTTTCTTCGTGTTGGACCGTCAAGACAAGCAAGATCGACTACACGATGAGACGCCAAGTACCACGACATCTACGTCCCTTCAAGTTTGACTATGGTTGCCGTGAACGACTAACCTCGCCTGAAGACCTTGGATGCACCAAGTTCCACTACGAGATGTACCACTACCGTCGCCGAGGACCGATAGTACCACTACTTCCACGATCCGCGAACGACTACTTCCCACTACGACCCGTGTACCACTACTTCCCTCGACGAACTTGATCCGATCCAAATGCATGCTTCAAAGGTATAACTGCCGAGACGATGACCCGTGGACGAATGAATATGAGTTGTATGATATGAACCCCGTGTTTGCACCGGATGCGATTGTCGTTGTCGTTGCCCCTCTTTTGCCATGTCGTCGACCCGTGGGTACCCGGTAACCGGGAGCACCCCACCATCTTTGCATGAAACGCCCATGCCACCCTTCTTTTGCATTGGCATCTCAACGAGTTGTCAGAACCGGAACGTTGACGTGGCATCGTTTCCGGTTTCGCCGCTGTGGCACCCCTTTCTTTCCGCCATGGCGAAAAATGCTCATATCTTATATTAAATGCCAAATTTTCATAAAATTGCATAAAACTTGTTTATGTCATTCGCATCATGATAATAACATTTAAAATGTTTAAAATTGTTGTTTGCATTTAAAAAAATTCTATTTGACATGGGGATTTTCCGGAATGGTTGTTTGTTATTTTCGGCCTCATTTAAAATGCCTAGATAGTGTAGTTTCCTCATGCTTCACCTCTTGCCATGTTAACCAACCTTTAATCTTGTCTTGTATATAAATGAGTGCGAACTAAATAATTGAATGTGGTGTTTCATCAATATGCAACTCGTTGCAGATTGAGCTCCACTTAATTTGTTGTATTGTTTGATGCACTTTTCCATGCCATGCCTATGTAAACCAGACGTGCATCATACTTGTTTGTGCATCATGCCATGTTTATGATTGTGTGTTTACCATGTTGTTTGCTTCTTTCCGGTTTGCGTCTCTCGTTAGCTTCAGTTTCATTCCAGAGTTGTGATGATTCGTTCGACTGCGTCCATTTGTCTTCTTCATGGACTGATGGGCCTCGAACCCCTCGTTGGTTACCCCAAGTGGAAGGTGTAAGATGCAGTAAGTAGAAGTGTTTTCCCCTAGCAAAGATGCCAAGGATCGAATCCCCAGAGACTCCTAGGTTAAACAAGTAGGTGTCAATTGCTAACGGCGCAATTAGCAATCAACATGGACCTGCACACAGATACAAATAACTTTGCTCCCAACGAGTACAGAGAGGTTGTCAATCTCTCCGGCCTTGTAGTTCACAAAGGGTTAAAAGCAATATGATAGTAGTGATAGATAGTTTTTGCAATAGTAAATAAAATAGCGAAAAGTAAATAGTAGATGTGATCAATGATGGTAATATGGACCAGAGTCTCATGATGTTCACTAGTGATGTCTCTCTCCCAAAAGACGATAAAATAGCTATGTGAGGTAAACAAATTACAGGTGGGCAATTGACAGGACCACGAACGCAAACCAATGCTGACTACATTACAAGAAAGGTTGAGGTTCAAAGCATGGGCGGTACGCCAAAGTAAGTAGACCAAAATCCATCAATATCTACTACTAATCATCCACCTTGAGATATCTATCCAGAACATCTCGCTGGTATTAAGTTGCGAGTCCCACCCATAGTGTAAACTCAATGCAACAGACAACTGCATTAAAAGAACTTTGCGTAAAGTAAACAATCCTTGCACCCGCGGGCACAAGCACCGTTGTTTTCCCCCTTGTGGCAACAGCACATCCCCTAGACTCATGTTTCTGTCACTCAAGCTAGTCATCGAGGGGCATGAACCCACAATCGAGCATAACGTTCCCTCTTGGAGTCACTACCTATTACTCGGCCAAAGCAATAAATAACAACGGAGAACATGCAAGAATTACTTATGAACTAAAATATAAAAGAGGTGAATCAAATATATTACTCAAGATCAATCTAAACATAATCTCAAAATCCATCGGATCCCAGCAAACTCAACATAGCAACAGCATAAGGATTACATAGGTGCCTCGATCATGTAGGGCAGCTCACGAGGACTAATTAGTGAAGCACAAGAACGGGAGGAGAACATCACATAGCTACTGGTCATGGACTCATGGTCCAAGGGAGACTACTCACGAGTCATCCGGGAGGCGTCCATGGTGGTGGAGAAGCTCCCGGTGGTGATCCTCCCCTCCGGCAGGGTGTCGGGAAGAGTTCTCCTGGTGCTCCCAATCTTGGAAGCGGTGGCGGCGGCGGAACAGAGATGGGATCGCGAAAAGAGTTCCTGTTCTGAGGGTTTCGGAGGTCCCTCTAAATATATGCCAAAGGGGGGCACCGGACGGGCTTCGGGGGGCCCAGGCGCCCCCCCGGCGCGGCCCAGGGGGGGCGCCAACAGGGCGCCTGGAGCCCCTGTGGCCCCCCCAGGCTGCCCTTCGGACGCAGTGTTGTTTCCGGATCGCTGATTTTTTATATAATTTTTCTGGATTTTTCTGGGCAGTTCTCGAAACGTGAAAACCTGAAATACAAAAACAGCCGAAAACAGAAACTGGCACTGGGGTGCACTGGATTAGTAAGTTAGTCCAAATATGATCAAAAGTGTATGGAAGTGTATGAATATCATAGCAATATCAACCAAAAGTGGCATGGAGCAAGCAGAAATTATAGATACGTTTTGGACGTATCAACATCCCCAAGCTTAATTCCTGCTCGTCCTCGAGTAGGTAAATGATAACAAGAATAATTTCTGTGGTGACATGCTATTAACCATATAGGACTTTCTCATAGTCATATGACAAAAGCTTACTGAGACAATGATTCTATAGTAATTAAGTTGTCTCAAGAGAAAATCACAAATGACTGAAAGTTTTACAACATGAAACTGAAACATCAAAAAGATTTGCAATGAACATGATGTGCAAATATGATCAAGTGATATCTAGCTTGCCCCCTTTAGTGATGCAAAACATAAATGCAAGGGAACCTTCAAGGTTTAAGTGATGACTAGATACAATCATTTCAGAATAAACGATATCACAATCATGCAAAAGACAATGCTACTTTGGGACAATGCACATTACACTCAGAATGACAATCATGCTCTCAGTAGTTGGTGCTTCAATCATAAAGGTAAAAGAAAGGTTAAGTGCTAAAGCTTTTTATTTTGGAAACATGGAAGCAATTGTGTCAACGGTAGTAGTACTTCATATGTGTCATGCATAAAACATCTTATAAGTTGCAAGCCTCATGCATCGAATACCAATAATGCTCGCTCCTTGTCCTAATTAGCTCGGATTCCCATGGGTTATCATTGCATTGCATATGTTTTAACCAAGTGTCACAAAGGGGTACCTCTATGCCACCTGTACAAAGGTCCAAGGAGATAGATCGCATTTGATTTCTCGTTTTTGATAGATCTCAACTTGAGGACATCCATACCGGGACAACATAGAAAATAGATGATGGACTCCTCTTTAATGCATAAGCATATTCTCATGAGAGATTGAGGATTAAGGTCCAAGCTAAAACTTCCACCATGATGCATGGCTTTGGTTGGCGGCCCAATGTTCTTCTCTAACAATATGCATATTAATTCAACCCACGGTAAATCACCCTTACTTCAGACAAGACGAACATGCATAGCAACTCACATGATATTCAACAAAAGTGTGACAGTTGATGGCGTCCCCAGAAACATGGTTACCGCTCAGCAAGCAACTCATAAGAAATAAGATACATAGGCAACATATTCTTTACCACAATAGTTTTAGGCTACTTTCCCATGAGCTATGTATTGCATGGTTAGTTTGCTTAGTGTAGGTGGAGGTTAGCAAAAGACTGGGAGCGACCAACTAAGAGAGCAATGACGGTCATAATCATGCAGAGCGACAAAGCAATATTGAATCAGGCATGGTAGTTATATCGCTACTTAGAAATAAAAGATCATCAAGGCTTGACAGAATTTCTTTACAGTCTTAAATATGCGTGAGCATACGCCAAGTCAATCAAAATAAATTCTCGAAGGAAGATATTACTAAACCATACCATATCATAGGCAAACAAACCAAGTTGGTATTCCAATAACACATTGGGAACCCCCCAGCTATTTGAGATTAACCAAAAGAAAACCTGAACTACTAAGCACCATCATGAAAGTAGCATCTTTATCATAGACACACTAACCCATGCAACAGAAGCAAACTCTCTTTATAATGTGAGCATGGTAATTAAAGAGAGTTCAAGCAACCAACTAAATAAAAGCTCTTGAAAAGATAAGCATGAATACTAAGAGCAGAGTATGATAGTAGCTATTAAAAGACAAAGAACACACACATCATAGATAGACATGAAAATTCTATGTAATGTTCTAGGTAGAGGTGGAGCGTGTTTCTCTCCCACATAAAGGAATGCTGGGTTCCGACTCGTTATGAAAAACTAAAAAGAAAACTAAAAGCAAGACGCTCTAAGCATAGCACATAACACATGAAGTGATAAAAATATAGCGGAACGAAAGACGAACTGATAATGTTGATGGAGAAGGGGATGCACGGGGGCATCCCCAAGCTTAGACGCTTGAGTATCCTTGAATATTTCTTGGGGATGCACGGGGGCATCCCCAAGCTTGAGCGCTTGACACTCCTGAATCTTTTTATCATCTTCCTTCGCACACTTGAAAACTCCCTTCATACACAACTCATCACAATCTGATTAGCGAGGTTAGTACCCTTAATAAAATAATTATACCTTGCTGGAAATAAGGATATTCTTGAAGTTCTACTGTTTCTCAAGATTGCCAAAAGGTTTTTGCAAAGAAAAAGCAAGTTCTTAATTTGCAAAGTGAAGGTAAGGCAAAACAGGACAGAATCTGTGAAAAACAGAACAGCAGGCAGTAATTGACCTGTTCGGGATACTTCTGCAACTCAAATCAAAAAACTCAGAACTGACGCACGAAAGACAATTATATAGAGAACGCTGTCGAAAAAATTCAGACCAAAAAGATGATCTGGTGATTTTATACGAATTTTTCTATCCAAGGACAGAATCTGTTTCCTGGACAGCACCTCACAACTTTTGAACTTTCTAGCAATCAGAGGCTATACTTGGCACAAATATGAAAAGCAAAGATACAATGATGATGCTACAGCAGTAAACAACATCAAGACTCAACAAAAGCAAAAAAATTATTCATGTGGGCTGCCTCCCAAAAGCGTTTTCTTTTATGCCTTTAAGCTAGGCATAATGCATAGAGGAATCAATGATC
The DNA here is from genome assembly GCA_902687465.1 of Secale cereale. NCBI lineage: Eukaryota > Viridiplantae > Streptophyta > Magnoliopsida > Poales > Poaceae > Secale > Secale cereale. The sequence continues at coordinate 104,713,939 of LR738713.1, forward strand.
ATCATAATAATCGGAGTTATAAATGGGTTCAAATGATTCCTCAACAAGTTCATTCTTGTTCCTTCTAGGAAAGGGGTACACACCTTTTGCCTTCCCGTGTAAGCGGATTTGTCCCTTACCTATATCGATGAAGCCTTTAACTGCTCGGAGGAAGTCCCTTCCAAGCACTATATTTCCTTGGTTTGGCTCCACGATGAAGAAATCAATCATTGCAATCCCTTTAAGGAATTTAACTGGCACGTCTTTTATTTTTCCCTGGATTTCAGAAATATCTCCATTAGTATGTTCATGATAAGATGGTAGTATATCCACATTAAATTTTAAAGAATCATGAACAGTTTTTGGCATAGTAGAAACCATAGATCCAATATCACAATAAGCAAGGAAGTCTTGATTAGAGATGCTAATCCTAACAAGAGGCTCCCAGTCATTATCTATTTCCAAAATATCTCTCTTATTGGGTTTGGGTTTATCTACCTTTATTAAGTCTAGAGCATCCATTCTCTTTTCAATAGTAGCAAGTCTATCTATGATAGTATCAAAATTATGATCATAAACAAAGTAACTAGATAGACCATGTATAATTTCAAGAGATCTAGCTTCATCACACTCTAAGAAATCTCCCTCAGCTATAATGTCAAGGGAGTGTTTACACCATTTAAAAAGACCATGGTAAAAATTTCTAAGCACAGTTTTTATAGGTATCCAAGGCATAATTCTCCTATGTGCATCAGAAATTTTGTCCCATGCCTTCTTCATATTTTCTCCATCCCTTTGATGGAAATCTAAAACTTCTGACTCCCTCAAAGCTCCAAATCCTAACATGTTTAACTAAACAGATAGGACTACTAACAGGAAGGTAAATAAAATTTTTGTGATTTTTGATAAAAGGAACTAAAGCAAAAATGATAGGTAAACTAACAAGACTAAAAAGCAAAGGTAAAAGATAGCATGCAACTCCCCTATACTAAAGAGTGGAGTCCCCGGCAACGGCGCCAGAAAATACTCCTTGATGGGCCTCGAACCCCTCGTTGGTTACCCCAAGTGGAAGGTGTAAGATGCAGTAAGTAGAAGTGTTTTCCCCTAGCAAAGATGCCAAGGATCGAATCCCCAGAGACTCCTAGGTTCAACAAGTAGGTGTCAATTGCTAACGGCGCAATTAGCAATCAACGTGGACCTGCAGACAGATACAAATAACTTTGCTCCCAACGAGTACAGAGAGGTTGTCAATCTCTCCGGCCTTGTAGTTCACAAAGGGTTAAAAGCAATATGATAGTAGTGATAGATAGTTTTTGCAATAGTAAATAAAATAACGAAAAGTAAATAGTAGATGTGATCAATGATGGTAATATGGACCGGAGTCTCATGATGTTCACTAGTGATGTCTCTCTCCCAAAAGACGATAAAACAGCTATGTGAGGTAAACAAATTACAGCTGGGCAATTCACAGGACCACGAACGCAAACCAATGCTGACTACATTGCAAGAAAGGTTGAGGTTCAAAGCATGGGCGGTACGCCAAAGTAAGTAGACCGAAATCCATCAATATCTACTACTAGTCATCCACCTTGAGATATCTATCCAGAACATCTCGCTGGTATTAAGTTGCGAGTCCCACCCATAGTGTAAACTCAATGCAACAGACAACTGCATTAAAAGAACTTTGCGTAAAGTAAACAATCCTTGCACCCGCGGGCACAAGCACCGTTGTTTTCCCCCTTGTGGCAACAACACATCCCCTAGACTCATGTTTCTGTCACTCAAGCTAGTCATCGAGGGGCATGAACCCACAATCGAGCATAACGTTCCCTCTTGGAGTCACTACCTATTACTCGGCCAAAGCAATAAATAACAACGGAGAACATGCAAGAATTACTTATGAACTAAAATATAAAAGAGGTGAATCAAATATATTACTCAAGATCAATC
>LR738713.1:104722078-104759885 GCA_902687465.1 Secale cereale
GAATCCGCAATATGCAAATTTAAAGAACAATCATCATGCTCATGGAACCCTAGCAAATCACACAAAGTTTTTGCGATAGTGGAGACACTAGCACCCAAATCACACAAAGCATAGCATTCATGATCTTTTATTTTTATTTTTATAGTAGGTTCCCACTCATCATAAAGCTTTCTAGGTATAGAAACTTCCAACTCAAGTTCTTCTTCATAAGATTGCATCAAAGCATCAACTATGTGTTTAATGAAAGCTTTATTTTGACTATAAGCATGCGGAGAATTTAGCACAGATTGCAACAAGAAAATACAATCAATCAAAGAGCAATTGTCATAATTAAATCCCTTGAAATCCAAAGTAGTGGGTTCATCACTATGCAAAGTTTTAATCTCTTCACTCCCACTTTTAACAATTTTAGCATCAAGATCTAAAAACTCCGAATCATTGGGACACCTTAAAGCAGAATCATCTCCAATCCTATCTTCATCAATATTTATACTAGAAAACAAGGATCTAATAGGAGACACATCAATAACTTTCAGATCTTCATCTTTATTTTCATGATAACTAGAAGAACACGATTTAATATAATCTTCTCTTTTAGCACGCATTCTAGCGGTTCTTTCTTTGCATTCATCAATGGAAATTCTCATGGCTTTGAGAGACTAATTGATATCATGCTTAGGTGGGATAGATCTAAGTTTCAAAGAATCAACATCAAGAGTAATTCTATCCACACTTCTAGCCAATTCATCAACCTTAAGCAATTTCTCTTCAAGCAAAGCATTGAAATTCTTTTGCGAGATCAGAAACTCCTTAACACTAGTTTCAAATTCAGAAGACATCTTTCCATAAGAGTTGTTGTAGGAATTACCATAATTATTAGAGGAATTACTAGGAAAAGGCCTAGGATTAAAATTACCTCTATAAGCATTGTTACCAAAATTATACCTACCAACAAAATTCACATCCAAAGATTCATTGTTATTGTCAATCAAAGTGGACAAAGGCATATCATTAGGATCAGAAGAAGCACTCTTAGCAGCAAATAATTTCATAAGTTCATCCATCTTTCCACTCAAAACACTAATTTCTTCGATAGCATGCACTTATTTACTAGTAGATCTTTCGGTGTGCCATTGAGAATAATTAACCATAATATTATCTAGGAGTTTGGTAGCTTCTCCTAAGGTAGTTTCCATGAAAGTGCCTCCGGTGGCGGAATCTAAAAAATTTCTAGAAGCAAAATTCGGGCCAGCATAAAAATTCTGAATAATCATCCATAGATTCAAACCATGTGTAGGGAAATTACGTATCATCAATTTCATTCTCTCCCAAGCTTGTGAAACATGCTCATGATCTAGTTGCTTAAAATTCATAATATTGTTTCTAAGAGAGATGATCTTAGCAGGAGGGAAATACTTAGAGATAAAAGCATCTTTGTGTGGAGGACAGGGGCGCGCGATGGTTAACTCCTACCAACCTCCCACCTAGGAGCATGCGTGTAGTACTTTGTTTTGATGACTTGTAGATTTTTGTAATAAGTATGTGAGTTCTTAATGACTAATGTTGAGTCCATGGATTATACGCACTCTCACCCTTCCACCGTTGCTAGCCTCTCTTGTACCGCGCAACTTTCGCCGGTACCATACACCCACCATATACCTTCCTCAAAACAGCCACCATACCTACATATCATGGCATTTCCATAGCCATTCCGAGATATATTGCCATGCAACTTTCCAGCGTTCCGTTTGCTATGACACACTTCATTATTGTTAGATTACCATGCATGATCATGTAGTTGACATCGTATTTGTGGCTAGGCCACCATGCATAATTTTTCATACATGTCACTCTTGTTTCATTGCACATCCCGGTACACCGCCGGAGGCATTCATATAGAGTCATACTTTGTTCTAGTATCGAGTTGTAATATTGAGTTGTAAATCATGATAAGTGTGATGATGATCATTATTAGAGCATTGTCCCAAAGAAAAAAAAAAAGAAAAAAAAAAGAAAAAAAGGGACAATGCTACTATCTTTTTCCACACTTGTGCTTCAAAGTAGCACCATGATCTTCATGATAGAGAGTCTCTTGTTTAGTCACTTTCATATACTAGTGGGAATTTTCATTATAGAACTTGGCTTGCATATTCCAACGATGGGCTTCCTCAAATGCCCTAGGTCTTCGTGAGCAAGTAAGTTGGATGCACACCCACTTAGTATCTTTTGTTGAGCTTTCATACATTTTTAGCTCTAGTGCATCCATTGCATGGCAATCCCTACTCACTCACATTGATATCTATTGATGGACATCTCCATAGCACATTGATATGCCTAGTTGATGTGAGACCATCTTCCTCTTTTGTCTTCTCCACAACCACCACTTTATTCCACATAGTGCTATGTCCATGGCTCACGCTCATATATTGTTGAAAGAGTTTGAAAAAATTAAAGTATGAAACAAGTGCTTGGCTAAAACCGGGGTTGTGCATGATTGAAATATTGTGTGTGACGAAGATGGAGCATAGCCTAACTATATGAGTTTGTAGGGATGAACTTTCGTTGGCCATGTTATTTTGAGAAGACATGATTGATTTGTTAGTATGCTTGAAGTATTATTATTCATATGTCAATATGAACTTTTATCTTGAATCTTTCGGATCTGAAAATTCATACCATGACAAAGAGAATTACATTGAGAATTATGTTAGTTAGCATTCCACATCAAAAATTCTGTTTTTATCATTTACCTACTCCATGACGAGCAGGAATTAAGCTTGGGGATGCTTGATACGTCTCCAACGTATCTATAATTTTTTATAGTTCCATGCTATTATATATTCTATTTTGGATGTTTAATGGGCTTTATTATACATTTTTATATTATTTTTGGGCCTAACCTACAAACCCAAGGCCCAATGCAGATTGCTTTTTTTGCCTATTTCAGAGTTTCGCAGAAAAGGAATATCAAACGTAGTCCAAACGAAATGAAACCTTCGGGAGAGTTATTTTTGGAACCGTATCTACCCAGAAGACTTGGAGTATACGCGAGGGAACGAAGGAGGCGGCCACGAGGGTCCAGGGCGCGCCCCTCCCCCTGGGCGCGCCCCCACCCTCGTGGGCCCCCTTTGGCTCCCCTGATGCCCTCCTTCCTCCTATATATATCCATATACCCTGAAAACATCGGGGTAATAGAGAAAACCCTAATTCCACCGCCGCAACCTTCTGTTCCCGTGAGATCCCATCTTGGGGCCTGTTCCGGAGCTCCGCCGGAGGGGGGGATCTACCATGGAGTGCTTCTACATCAACGCCATAGCCTCACCAATGAGTTGTGAGTAGTTTACCACAGACCTTCGGGTCCATAGTTATTAGCTAGATGGCTTCTTCTCTCTTTTTGGATCTCAATACAAAGTTCTCCTCGATCTTCGAGGAGATCTATTCGATGTAATCTTCTTGCGGTGTGTTTGTCGAGATCCGATGAATTGTGGGTTTATGATCAAGATTATCTATGAACAATATTTGATACTTTTCTGAAATCTTTTATGTATGATTATAATATCCTTGCAAGTCTCTTCGAATTATTAGTTTGGTTTGCAATGGGAGAAGTGCTTGGCTTTGGGTTCAATCTTCTAGTGTCCTTTCCAAGTGACAACAGGGGTAGCAAGGCACGTATGCCATCGAGGATAAAAAGATGGGGTTTATATCATATTGCTTGAGTTTATCCCTCTACATCATGGCATCTTGCTTAAAGAATTACTCTGTTCTTATGAACTTAATACTCTAGATGCATGCTGGATAGCGGTCGATGTGTGGAGTAATAGTAGTAGATGCAGAATCGTTTCGGTCTACTTGTCACAGACGTGATGCCTATATATAATGATCATGCCTAGATATTCTCATAACTATGCGCTTTTCTATCAATTGCTCCACAATAATTTGTTTACCCACCGTAGAATTCTGCTATCATGAGAGAAGCCACTAGTGAAACCTATGGCCCCCGGGTCTATCTTTATCATATTAATTTACTTCAATTTCTGCTGCCGTTGCTTATTTGTTTTATTTACTTTCTGTTCTTATATAAAAATACCAAAAATATTATACTATCCTATATATCAGATCTCACTTTCGTAAGTGACCGTAAAGGGATTGACAACCCCTTATCGCGTTGGCTACGAAGTTCTTATTTGTTTGTGCAGGTGCGAGGGACTCGCGCGTGGTCTCCTACTGGATTGATACCTTGGTTCTCAAAACCCGAGGGAAATACTTATGCTACTATGCTGCATCACCCTTTCCTCTTCGAGGGAATACAATGCAAGCTTGAGAAGTAGCAGCTATCTATCCAGAGTTCCTCAAGATTTCCTTCATGGTGGTTCGTCAAGGATTCCCTTCTTTCTCGAATTACTATTCAAGATTTTTTTTCCTTGAAGCTAAGATCTGTCAAGCTATACTCTGAAATAAACATGGTGTTCAACACATGTTTGTTTTGAGGAGTTCAAGCATATTTCATCTTCCATTCCGATGTGCAATTCTTGCTCCCTTATCTTTTGAGCTGGTGTTATGTCATTCTTGACAATTTCCTTCAGGTTTCATGATTCACAAGTTGTAAGGAATGAGATATTTAAACCCATCATTTTCTTCGTTCAGAAGATCTTTATAACCCTTCAATTTATTCGTTGGAATTATTTTGGGTCGTATCTCACCTAAAAGTTTTCCCTAAGGATTGTTGCTACTTATGGTGCTTATAAATGACCCAAGTTCTTCATTTATCCTCCCGGTGAAATAAGTTTTTCGTCTCCTTGTTGATCTCAATCCAATCAATTGTTTTCTGTTAGTGGCCGGTTGTCACCTCATAACTTTGGGATGTTTCCCATAAGCCCATAAGAGCATATTCTTTTCGTTGTCGATTTTCCAACAACCCCGATCAATCCATCTTTGTAAGGATGCTTTTCAAATTCAATTGTGGGAGAAGTTGTCATTTTCTTCTCCGTTCTTTTCTTTCCATCAATCCAACTTCTATTCTTTCGTTCCAGAGGCATTGTGATGTTGCACACTTCGACCCATCATCCCATTTTGTCAAAGATCATGTTCTTTCCTTTGCTTATCCATTCAACTGGAGTGTCGTGTCCTCCATTCAAGTTCTCTCATCTTATCAAGTTTTGTCTCTCTTCCAACCTGAGTGCTGTATGAAATCTTTCTTACCCCTTGTGCCATTCTTTTAATATTTCAGGAGGCAGCGTGTTGTTGATTTAATCTAGTATCATCCCATCTTCTCAAGTTCATGTTCAATTCCTTCCATTTACTGTCGGAGTGCTGTCCAAATTCTTTCATTCTTATTCCTTCTCTATCTTATTTTAACTGGAGTGGTTTTTAAATTATTTTTGTGACCCTTGAGCTATTTGTTCATGTCTATTTACCTATAAGGTTCTCGTAATATTCCTTATTCCTCTTTGCTAATGGAGTGTTTGCAATCTCGTTCATCTCCAGTGTATTCTTTCTTTCAATTTGTGCAAATTCTCAAGGTTCGTGGTTCCACTCATTTGTCGAAGAAGCAACTTTGCTTTACCTATTCCTTTTCTGCTTCTCTCCGGTGCCATCGCTAGGATCTCGGGTCGAGATACTCTGTTAGTGGTTCCACTCATTTGTCGAAGAAAACTCTTTGCTTTACCTGTTCCTTTTCCTCTTCTCTCCGGTGCCATCGCTAGGATCTCGGGTCGAGATCCTCTGTTAGTGTGGAAGAGTTGTGACGCCCCAAGACCGACGCTTCGGAGGACTTCCATACATGCTGTGATCACCGTCTGTTTTATTTGCTTGCTCTATTTTATTTTTGCACTGCATCATGTCATCATGTCATCATGTCATTAATCTTTCCTACTCAACTAAATAAATTGCACGGATCTTCGATCCATTTAAATCGAGGGAATTCACTAGGTGATTTCTCTTTATAACATATACTCCTAATAATTATGGAGCTATTATAAATATTCCCTTAGTTTGGAATCACCAAAACACACTTGCAAATATTTCCATGCTCTCTTCTCCTTGTCACTCCACTTCATACCTTATTGCAAATAGTTTTTGCTCAACTTCAACTTCATTCAAAACCAGTGATCATCTTTGCTTCAAGCTAGTCAAGATTCTAAATCCCCAATTTCCAGATTTCACCTTTCATGTATTTGAGGGGAATTATTTTGAGTCATGATGTTTAGTGCTCATTTAATGTCCCAAATTTGCCCATAAATCACATCTAATGTTTAGGGTCATCCCTTGAAATTTCAGCTCATTAGGAATTGACTGGTTGGTTCAAAATGGTTCAAGTTCGAATTTAATTCAAACTTGAATTATTTTTCAATCTATAAAAATGGACAAATCAGTTTACTAAAACTAAGCATAATTCTAGGACTCCATAACTATTGTTATCTCTTCACATTTCCTTCTCTACTCTATTCTTCCTCTGTCTTTTCCCTTGCTCATTTTTTCTACTTATGAGAAAAGAAGAGGGTTAAGAGAGAGAGCCTGCAACCCGATCCCCATGTGGCCCCTACCTGGATAAACCTAGCCTGACCCCCACCTCACACCCCTCGTTCCCCTCCTCTCCCACTCGTCTCCCTGCTCGCGCCGCCATGGAGAGCCGCGACTCGATCCCCATCCTCCTCCACCCCGCGCCTGATCTCGCGCGTCCTTGCGCCCTCCGGTGAGCTCCGCCGCCCCGCGCACCTTCGACCTCTCCTCCTCCGTGTTAACTTCCCCATGTTGGCCTCGTCCTCACCCCTGGTCTTGCCTGCACCTCGCCCACCGCCGCCAGAACCTCGCCTGCTAATCAGACCATCTGCGCCGCGCTACCTGCTCCTTCCCTCGCTGATCCGCCCGAGCGCTCTGTCCTTGCCGTCGCTAGCATGCTCCCTGTTCGAGGACAGCCAATGCCAGAGCTCACCTTCTCCCATGCGCCGTCGTCGACCAAGACCAGTGTGCCACCCTGCGACGCGCCTTATTTTCCATGCCGCCGGCGACCACAAGCCCCACTGCGCCGCCATGATCCAGCATCGGCCCCGCCGGACCTCCTTCCTCCGCTCCAAGTCCCTTCTCACCTCTGGCTACCTTCGATCCGGCGCTGCAGCTCCCCATCCGCTCGACCACCACCATCGCCTCCTTGCTGCTGCCCACCCGAGGCTCTTGTGTTGCTTCATGTTGGACCATCAATACCGGCAAGATCGAGTACACGATGAGACTCCAAGTACCACGACATCTACGTCCCTTCAAGTTAGACTATGGTTGCCGCGTACGACTACCCTCGCCCGAAGACCTTGGATGCACCAAGTTACACTACGAGATGTACCACTATCGTCGACGAGGACCGTTAGTACCATTACTTCCACGACCCGTGAACGACTACTTCCCACTATGCCCTGTGTACCACTACTTCCCTCGACGAACTTGATCCGCTCCAAACGCATGCTTCAAAGGTATAACTGCCGAGACGATGACCCGTGGACGAATGCATATGAGTTGTATGAGATGAACCCCGTGTTTGCACCAGATGCGATTGTCGTTGTCGTTGCCCCTCTTTTGCCATGTCGCCGACCCATGGGAACCCGGTAACCGGGAGCACCCCACCATCTTTGCATGACACGCCCACGCCACCCTTCTTTTGCATTGGCATCTCAACGAGTTGTCGGAACCGGAATGTTGCCGTGGCATCGTTTCCGTTTTCATCGCTATGGCACCCCTTTCTTTCCGCCATGGCGACAAAATCTCATATCTTATATTAAATGCCAACTTCTCATAAAAAATGCATAAAACTTGTTTATGTCATCTGCGTCATGATAACAACATTTAAAATGTTAAAAATTGTTGTTTGCATTAAAAATTGCTATTTGACATGGGGATTTTTCGGAATGGTTGTTTGTTATTTCGGGCCTCATTTAAAATGCCTAGTGTGACGCCCGGATAATTAAGCTACAGTAAACCTCGGTTAACGATGCCACATCACCATGATTACTGTTATTAATCTCGTGTTAGATCGAAACCGATTATAATTCAAAATTCTAAATCAAGCAAACAATAAAAGTTTTTAAATATGAAAATTAAAATGTTCAATAAACAGTAGATAAATCAGAGGCTATGATAAAATTTTAAACAACATTAATGAAATTTGTTAAGTGACTTAAACAACCTCAATCAGTGGCTGAAAACATTATTTAATAACCTTTTTATTAATAAAAAAAAGAAATATGAAATGATATTTACCCCAAACTAGTTTTTGGTGGTAGAATATATTGTGCTGTGATTTATGGGCCAGCTCTCATATTTTACAAAACTCATTTGGTGCCCAAACAATTAGCCGAAACAGAAAGAATAAATAAAAAGTAAAAACAAAACAAAACAGAAGAAAAAGGAACCCCCCCCCCACTGGGCCAGTCGGCCCAGCTGCTAGCCAGGCCGGCCCAAACCGGCCCACCCCGTCGCCCTTATCCCCACTCCCTAACGAAACCCTAACCCATTCCCCCCACTCCCTCGTCTCTCCCTCCCCTCCCGATCCAGATCGGATCGGGGCTCACCCCGTGGTCGACCGGCAGTCTCGGGCCCTCGTACCCTCTCCAGCATCGGCACCCCGCCGCCTACCGTCACCGGCGAGCACCAGCAGGCCGCCGGCCATCGAGGCCCCAACGTGGACCGGAGCATCGCCGTCGCCCTGGTTCTGCAGGGCGCCGTGCTCGGGCCCCATGCCGCCCGACGAACCTCTGTCGTGGGCGAGCCTCTCGACGGCGATGACCTCCCTCGACTCGCGCCGGCCCCACCTCCTCCAGGCGTTTCATCCTCCTCCTCGCCCCATGCCGAAGCCGACGTGCCCGCACCGTTCCGTGTCTGCTGCATCCACCGGTCGCCGCCGCTCGGTCGGCCGCCTTACTGCAACCCCGGCCTCCCCGAGCCTTCATGAGCCCCTATGTGAGCTCCTGGTCCTATGTGGCCTCTCCCATTTCTCCCCCTCGCCCCGCAGCTCGGATGCAGCCGAGGCCGTGTCGTCACCACTGTCCGACGTCGTCACCGTGTCCATCTCCGGTCGTCACCGCACGAACGCCTTGTACCACTACCTGCGCAGGGCCCTGCTGGTTCTCTGGGTGGTCGCCGAGGACCATTTGGTCACCGGAGTCAAGATCCGGCGTCCTGCCGCCGCCCTACAAATCGCCACCAGCGCCAGCTCTGTTTAGCCCGGCCCTGTGTAAATGACAAGTGGTCCCATCCATTTACTGTTAGCAGCTAATTAAAACAGAACAGTAGACACTGACGTGTGGGTCCCCCAGTTCATAGTTTACTAAATATGCCCCTAATGCTAACTATGTTTATGACACGTGGGGCCACCTCGTAATTAATTAGTTTGATTAAATAAAACTTTGTTAAAAGAAATTGACTCACTAACAGTCTGGCCTCACCTTTATGTTAAACTAATTAAATGTCAAAACTATGTTAAATTAGACTCTGTCACTGACAACACGACCCCACTGGTCAGTTTGACCAGTCAATCATGATGACGTCAGCATGATGTCGTGCTGGTGTCATAAACCCTTTTTCGAATTAATTAAATTAATATTAAATTCTAGAAATTAATAAAAACTTTAGAAAATCATATCTTTTAAACCGTAACTCAGATGAAAATAATTTATATATGAAAGTTGCTCAGAACGACGAGACGAATCCGAATACGCGGTCCGTTCGTCCACCACACATCCCTAGCATACCGAACCCGCAACTTTCCCCCTCCGTTTCATCCGCCCGAAAATGCGAAACACCGGGAATACTTTCCCGGATGTTTCCCTCCTTCGTCAGTATCACCTCCTACTGCGTTAGGTCACACGTAGCACCGCGTATTTCCATGTTATGCTTTGTGATGCTATTGTTTGCTCTGTTATTTATTTGTTTCCCCTTCGTTGCTTATTTTCGGTAGACTCCGATACTGTGATAGACCCTGAGACTGTTGATGCTTCGGTGTTCGACTACGGCTACGATTCCGAAGATTCCTTTCGTCTGCGGAGCTTCCAGGCAAGCCCCCCCTTGATCACCAGATATCGCCTATTCTTCTCTCTACTGCTTGCATTAGAGTAGTGTAGCTTGTTACTGTTCGGTTACTCCTATTCTGTTGCATAGCCTGTCATTGTTGCTACAACTGTTGATACCTGTACCTGCCATCCTAATGCTTAGTATAGGATGCTAGTATTCCATCAGTGGCCCTTCATTCTTGTCCGTCTGCCATGCTATACTATCGGGCCATGATCACTTGGGTGGTGATCACGAGTATATACTTTATACGTACTTTACATACACATGATGATGATTCGGAGATGGGGGCTGAAGGGGCAGGTGGTTCCACCCAGGTAGTGGTGGGCCTGGGTTCCCGACAGCCCCCTGATGGTTACTTGGTGACGGAGCGACAGGGCGGGTTGCGACCACCTAGGAGACAGGTGGGCCTGGCCCTGGTCGTTGTCCGCGGTTATTTCATAATAACACGTTTAACGGGATCTTGGTATTTGATCTGAGTCTGGCCATTTGGTCTATACGCACTAACCAGCTGCGTGGGAACAGTTATGGGCACTCGACGTCGTGGTATCCGCCGAAGCCTTCTTGACGTCAGCGACTTAGCGGCGCACGCCGGATTGGACTGGAAAGCCTACTCTGGTATTAGGAGAGGCTAGGTCTGCTTACCGGCCGCGTATGCAACATGCAGGTGTGCGTTGGGCGATGGGCCCGGACCCCTGCGCGCTTAGGACTTAGACCGGCGTGCTGACCTCTCTGCTGTGCTTAGGTAGGGCTGCGACGTGTTGATCTTCCGAGGCCGGGCATGACCCTGGAAAGTGTGTCCGGCCAAATGGGATCAAGCGTGCTGGGTTATGTGGTGCACCCCTGCAGGGAAGTTAATCTATTCGAATAGCCGTGTCCCTCGGTAAAAGGACGACCCGGAGTTGTACTCTGACCTCATGACAACTAGAACCAGATACTTAATAAAACACACCCTTACCAGTGCCAGATACAACTCGGTGGTTGCTCTCTCACAGGGTGATGTGCGGGAGGATCGCCGAGTAGGATTATGCTATATGTTGTTACTCGGTGAACTTACCATCTATTCTATTCTACTGCTGCAAGACGGAGGCTGCCAGAAGCGAGGATACTTGTTACTTCCAGCTACTCTCTTCTTCTGCTGCAAGATGGATGTTGGACGTTGCGAGAAGCGTAGTCTTCGGTAAGATTAGCTATCCCCCTCTTATTCTGCTTTCTGCAGTTCAGTCCACATATATTACCCCCCCCCCCTTTACACAGATATCCTTGCATATGTAGTATAGATCCTTGCTTGCGAGTACTTTGGATGAGTACTCACGGTTGCTTTTCTCCCCCTTTTCCCCTTTTCTCCCTTCTTCTCGGATGACGCATCCAGATGGTGGAGTCCCGGACCCAGAAGATCCCGAGGAGGTGTCTACGTGAAGATCGGCTTCGAGGAGTAGTTAGGAGGTCCCAGGCAGGAGGCCTTGCCTTTTCGATCGTTGCTATATTTGTGCTAGCCTTCTTAAGGCAAACTTGTTTAAGTTATGTCTATACTCAGATATTATTGCTTCCGCTGACTCTTGTGTTTTCGAGCTTTTGTATTCGAGCCCTCGAGGCCCCTGGCTTGTAATATAAAGCTTGTATTATTTTAATTTGTGTCTAGAGTTGTGTTGTGATATCTTCCAGTGAGTCCCTGATCTTGGTCGTTGCTTTTCTCCCCCTTTTCCCCTTTTCTCCCTTCTTCTCGGATGACGCATCCAGATGGTGGAGTCCCGGACCCAGAAGATCCCGAGGAGGTTTCTACGTGAAGATCGGCTTCGAGGAGTATTTAGGAGGTCCCAGGCAGGAGGCCTTGCCTTTTCGATCGTTGCTATATTTGTGCTAGCCTTCTTAAGGCAAACTTGTTTAACTTATGTCTGTACTCAGATATTATTGCTTCCGCTGACTCTTGTGTTTTCGAGCTTTTGTATTCGAGCCCTCGAGGCCCCTGGCTTGTAATATAAAGCTTGTATTATTTTAATTTGTGTCTAGAGTTGTGTTGTGATATCTTCTAGTGAGTCCTTGATCTTGGTCGTACACATTTGCGTGCATGATTAGTGTACGGACAAATCGGGGGCGTCACACCTAGATAGTGTAGTTTGCTCATGCTTCACCTCTTGCCATGTTAACCAACCTTTAATCTTGTCTTGTATATAAATGAGAGCAAACTAAATAATTGAATGTGGTGTTTCGTCAATATGCAACTGCTCCACATAATTTGTTGTATTCTCTGATGCACTTTGCCATGCCATGCCTATGTAAATCGGACATGCATCATACTTGTTTGTGCATCATGCCATGTTTATGCTTGTGTCTTTACCATGTTGTTTGCTTCTTTCCGGTTTGCTTCTCTCGTCAGCTTTCGTTTCGTTCCAGAGTTGTGATGATTCATTCGACTACGTCTATTTGTATTTTTCATGGACTTGTTCTTCTTCCTTGCGGGATACCAGACAAGATGATCATTCCTCAATATCACCTCTATCTTTGCTTTGCTAGTTGTCTCGCTCTAGAGCTATGTTGCACTACCCATTCTTGTTTTGTCAGCCTCCCATGTTGCCATGAAACCCCCTAACCACTTCCTAGCAAACCGTTGATTGGCTAAGTTACGCTTTTGCTCAGCCCCTCTTATAACGTTGTTAGTTGCAGGTGAAGATAGAAGATGTTCCATGTTGGAACATGGATTCTTTGGGATAACACAATATATATCTTATTTAATTAATGCACATATATACTTGGTAATGGGTGGAAGGCTTGGCCTTTTGCTTGGTCTTTTGTTCCAGTCATGCCGCCTGAGGATCTAATAAACCAGTGTTATGTTCCTTGATATTGCGTTCCTAACACGGTTGGGTTTTATGGGCTGTCGTGGAATTGGCACGGCAGATGTCCGGTTGCGGACTTAGTCGTGAGGCCGTGCATCTATGTAGTATCTTGGGAGGGGTTGAGCGGAATCGAGAGACGCAATGCAAGACAAGGATTTAGACAGCTTCGGGCCCCGGGAAACATCATCCGGTAATAGCCCTACATGTTGTTTGAGGCTAGGTCTCATTATGATCCTCATGGTGTCGCCGGTAAACCGGCTCTTGTGTCTAGCCCTAAAAACTTGTGAGAACTTGTCCCTCTTTCGGGAGCCCTGCCCCTCCTTATATATGTTGAAGGGGCGGGTTACATGACTAGTCCTAGTAGGATTAGGATTGCTTTATTACAAGGAGTCCTAGTCTTGCTTCCTTTGTAAGAGTGATCCGCCTGCCGGCGTCGCGATTCACATTTCAAAACTCCACATCATCACGCATGAATCAGGGCACAAGTCCCCTCGATCATAACTCCGGCAATCGTTCCATCATCAGTCTGCGATCATCAGATAAAAATACCAAATAAATATTCACAATAAAAATGAAGCTATACCACGGATATGGAGCACACCGGCATTAAATATGTACTGGCGTTCGTCTGGTTCGACAGATGCGTGCAAGTTGTTGTCCCTGCAGTCCGGTCTATAGTGACTCATCGACCGTGCTTGCTCGTTGTTCAAACTGGTGTGCGTAAGCCGTCACCCTTGCGGTCCGATCTACATTAACACGACGCTGTCCGCGCCTACGATTAACTCACCCGCACGCGTCGGCTTACAATGCCGCTGCCGACTCATCTGTTATCCGGGCGAATCAGGTGACATCTATCCTATTTATTTTTAATACATATTAATTCGCCCGAGCAAAAAATACCTTGCCTTGTAGTATTTTGTGTGTAGGAGAATCATTCATTACAAAGCGATATTATACCGTGGAGATGGAGGCCCACCAACATCATTCGGCACAAGCGGTCGTCGTTACTCAACAGACTCCTGCACCGGCTTACAGCGCGTGGCCGTCTCTCGCGACCACGCTGGTTTACCACGCCGTTGCCATTTTTCGCACCGGTTTACTACGCGGAGGACAACTTGCTCATCTGCGCCGGTTTACAACTACGGCCGACTCATAAGTCTGTGCTGCCTCTGATGCTGCGGTCGTTTTACTGTCCGCCCTACGGTCTGATCTATTCAACATACCGGGTTGGCTGACAGACACCGATGAGGATCATAAGGTCCAAATACATCATGTGATATCCATCTAAATCTATTTTTCTTGATATATATATCATTTTATCAAAGAAACAATTGCTTTGATCTGTATATTTTGACATGCAGGGCAATTATTTATTAAGGGACCAAAGAGGGTTTGTCGCACAGCGCAACTCAAACATAGGTACACGGCCTCCTAAACCGGCGCCCTTGATACGTCAAGTATGGAGCCTGGCAGCTCGTAAAAAGCCTAGGAGCCTGGCAGCTCGTAAAAATCCAAGGAGCCTGGCAGCTCGTAAAAAGCCTAGGAGCCTGGCAGCTCGTAAAATGCCTAGGAGCCTGGCAGCTCGTAAAAAGCCTAGGAGCCTGGCAGCTCGTAAAAAGCCTAGGAGCCTGGCAGCTCGTAAAAAGCCTAGAGCCTAAAGGCCGCTCATAAAAAGCCTGGAGCCTGGCAGCTCGCAAAAAGCCAAGAGCCTGGCAGATCATAAAAAGCCTCGAATTTGGATCCTGGCAGCTCGTAAAAAGCCTCGACTACATGGTCTTATTTGCCAAAAAATGCTTTGTTTCTGTGATTTTACAAGTTTTGTTTTTAACCAAGTCTATTGATCCGGGATTGGGCAACTACAAAGTTGAACATATATCAGCATGAGTTAAAAGTCTGGGTCATGAACACCTGCGAGTTAAGAGTCTGGGTCATGAACACCAGCATGAGTTAAACCGGCGTTCATCATAACCCGGATCAGTCATCAGACTAAACCGATAAGAGAGCCAAAAACAAGTTGGCAGTACATGATCAGTGATAATGACCGGTGTCATTAAAGCGGCCTGGCTTTTGATTATAAGTCGCCAGTATGAGATAAGATAATGACCGGTGTTTATTAAACCAGCCTGGCTTTTGACTATCAGTCGCCAGTATGAGATAAAATAATGATCGATGTTTATTAACCCAGCCTGGTTGTGATCAAACATTACTGGAACCGGTCTTCAAACCGGATTATATTCTTCAAATCTTTAAATAGCCAACATGGCTGGATGTTTATTATGGTTATCAATAACTAATATTATGATGGAGGTTTTCAAAGTCGCTTCAGCGCAGTGGATATCATATTGTCAATGGTATGATTTATTCTATAATAAGAGGAATAGTCCCAAGTCGATGCAGGCTTACGACCCGGTACTTGGGGGCTACATTATTCAAATTAAGATTACTTCAAATACACAAGTCTCATATCGCTGCAAGCATGCACCATGACACTTGGGGGCTAATGCAAAGTCATTTTTGCTCACCTTATTGAAGACCCGACTCATCACATCGTAATGAGCCGGCCCTTGGGGGCTACCAATCGCTCCTGTCAACAATTCAAGGTACACAAGTATTAATCCATTATATTGAAGGGTCCACTGCGCAGTTGGTAAAGCACAAATCTCTTAACCTTGTGGACGTGGGTTCAAGCCTCATGATGGGAGTTAAATTATATAATGTTATTTTCAATGAAGTATATATCAAGTCCCAGCTCAGTATTATCTTACTAAGTCGGCCCTTGGGGGCTACACATTGTTGTCAAGTCTACATGATCATATTTACAAAGTCCCTGCTCATTATTACATAATGACCCGGCCCTTGGGGTCTACACTGGTTGAAGGTTTTGAGCATCACGCAATTATAAGTCCCAGGTTGATGCAAGCATGACAACCCGACACTTGGGGGCTACATATGTGGCATATTCAATTCTGACTAGTGATTGAGATGAAAAACCTGGATTTCTTCAAGATTGTAATATTTATATTGAAGCAAGTCTTAAGTTATTGCTATGCTACCTTCTTAAGACTTGGGGGCTACAAGTGATAGGCACATAAGAGGTATATTTTCAAGCTGGATGTTAACTACAAGTATGACCCGGTGCTATCAATATTTATAAACCGGCAAAGTTCTACATTCTTAAACCGGCTGAAGATCAGATGAGTATTTCCAAGACCAATATTTTTGTTAAGCATTGGGAGCTGAGTCAAAGGAGTTATTTTCACATGATTTCTCTGTGATAAACCAACGTCAGCAAATTGATTATGAAGTTGGTCTATTGACCCGGAGTTTTCAGAAGAAGTGCCTGGATTTTTTGCATTGGTAATGTTTGAACATATCTGCTAAGGAGATTTGCTATGAGATCATGGATACATATCAAGGAGAAAATGATAAGGATTTAAGGATGATCAAGTGCCGGTTTAGGAAAATATTTAACCCGGAGCACAACCTGTCAAGTTTACCATGGACAAATCCAAGCTAAACTGGGGGCTAATGTCGGGGATATACCCCGCAGCGTAACCTGGCCGGAAGTATAACCCGGCCGGACTTGGCGGTTTACTTGAGCCGGTTTACACTTGGAAATTTACTGGTAACCCGGCAGGCGGATCACGGATGACAAGGCCCAAGGCCTAGAAGGCCGGTTTATGAAGAAAGCACAAGGAATATTCTCTTACAAAGGAAGCAAGACTAGGACTCCTTGTAATAAAGCAATCCTAATCCTACTAGGACTAGTCATGTAACCCACCCCTTCAACATATATAAGGAGGGGCGGGGATCCCCAAAGAGGGACAAGTTCTCACAAGTTTCTAGGGCTAGACACAAGAGCTGGTTTACCGGCGACACCATGAGGATCATAATGAGACCTAGCCTCAAACGGCATGTAGGGCTATTACCGGATGATGTTTCCCGGGGCCCGAAGCTGTCTAAATCCTTGTCTTGCATTGCGTCTCTCGATTCCGCTCAACCCCTCTCAAGCTACTACATAGATGCGCGGCCTCACGACTAAGTCCGCTAAACCGGACATCTGCCGTGCCAATTCCACGACATGGGCCCCCTCGATAATTCGCTCTGTTTAAAGCTTTTCCAGCAAGGCCCAACCTTGGTTTTACCATATGCCTAATAACTAAAAACTTGCATAGGGAGTAATTAACCCGTGGATTCTTAATCAACCCCCGGGCTAGTGCTCCTCATGAGTGTTGGTCCAAACCTGTCAACAATCGGTGGCCGCCAGGGGGAACTCTGGACTTGGCCTACCGGAAGTTTGGACAATCCGATCGTGGCATGAGACGAGATACACGCGGCTCTTATCAGGGTGTCGGCACGTCGGGAGGTCTTGCTGGATTAGTTTTACCGTCGAAATATCTCGTGCACGGGATTCCGAGAACACTCGGGTCTTCCCAATTTGGAGTTGTTACCCTGCTGATCGTGAGAGCTTGTGATGGGCTAAGTTGGGACACACCTGCAGGATTATGATCTTTCGAAAGCCGTGCCCGCGAATATGTGGCGGATTGGAGTTGTTAATATCCAGTTGTAGATAACTTGACATCATGACTCAATAAGAATACACTACATATGTGAATAACTGTGATGGTCTTTTTTCGAAGGGGTTCATAAAGTGAACGTGGTGGGGTTATGTATGAATGTAAGCAGACATGATCACTTCTTGATCACTATTAGTTGCGATCGTTGGCATATATACCCATCTCGCTCTGACTTTGTAAGCTAGCCTCATACAATGCTTAGTGCTGTTGTAACCACTTTATAACCTCTCCACACCTAAAAGCCTTGATCGTTTTGATACCTGGGAACAAGATTGCAGAGTCCTCGTGACTCACAATTTACTACAAAAACAGGTGTAGGTTCAACTGAGTTTGATGCAGGAGATGGGCAAGAGCTCCAGTGGGAGTTTGATGAAGAGTGTGGGCGTATGTACGTGACATACCCCGATGATCAGTAGTGGTTCCTACTAGGGCTGATCGGGGTTATATTGTGTGGTATCTTTTTCTTCGTTTGATTTCGTCCGTAGTCAGACTCTGTGTTCTCTGGATGAATGTATGTTTATTGTATTAATTGTGTGACGTGGCGAGTGTAAGCCAACTATTAAACTCTCATTCATCATGTTCATTACATGGGTTGTGTAAAGATACCATGCTTGAGACCATTCCAGAATGCAGTTATGACCTTCTCCCTAGGTGGGAGAAGGGGTTCCCCTCTGGTCCATGGCCTCCATGGCGGCGGAGGGGCGAGAGCCCCTCCGAGATTGGATCTGCCTCTCTGTCTCTCTCTGTTTCTGCGTTCCCAGATTCTGGCCCTTCACCGTTTCTTAAATTCCTAGAGATCCGTAACTCCGATTGGGCTCATCTTTTGACACGATTTTTACCCGGAAATTAGCTTTCTTGTGGCGAAAGAAGGGCATCAACCGCCTTATGGTGTGGCCACGAGGGCCCAGGGCGCGCTCTGGGCAGGGGGGCGCGCCCCCACCCTCGTGGCCCACTCGGGCATCGTCTCGTGTTAGTTTCGCTTCCCAAAATTCACATATATTCCAAAAAAAATCTCCGTCTATTTTTATTCCGTTTGGACTCCGTTTGATATGGACATTCTGCGAAACAAAAAACATGCAACAAACTGGAACTGGCACTGGGCACTGGATCAATATATTAGTCCCAAAAAATAGTATAAAAATTTGCCAAAAGTATATAAAAGTTGTAGAATATTGGCATGGAACAATCAAAAATTATAGATACGACGGAGATGTATCAGCACCCCAAGCTTAATTCCTGCTCGTCCTCGAGTAGGTAAATGATAAAAAGGATAATTTTTGATGTGGAATGCTACCTAGCATAATCTTGATCATGTAATCTAATCATGGCATGAATATTAAGACACGAGTGATTCAAAGCAATAGTCTATCATTTGACATTAGGACGATAATACTTCAAGCATACTAATAAAGCAATCATGTCTCTTCAAAATAACATGGCCAAAGAAAGTTATCCCTACAAAATCATATGGTCTGGCTATGCTCCATCTTCACCACACAAAGTATTTAAATCATGCACAACCCCAGTTTTAGCCAAGCAATTGTTTCATACTTTAGTATTCTCAAACCTTTTCAACTTTCACGCAATACATGAGCGTGAGCCATGGACATAGCACTATGGGTGGAATAGAAGGTGGTGATAGACAAAAGGTGGGAGAAAGTCTCACATCAACTAGGCAAATCAATGGACTATGCAGACGTCCATCAATCGATATCAATGTGAGTGAGTAGGGATTGACATGTAACGGATGCACTAGAGCTATAAGTGTATGAAAGCTCAAAAGAAAACTAGTGGGTGTGCATCAACTTTCTTGCTCATGAAGACCTAGGGCATTTGAGGAAGCCCGTCATTGGAATATACAAGCCAAGTTTTATAACAAAAAATTCCCACTAGTATACGGAAGTGACAAAACAAGAGACTCTCTCTTATGACGATCATGGTGCTACTTTGAAGCACAAGTGTGGAAAAGGATAGTTGCATTGTCCCTTCTCTCTTTTCTCTCATTTTTTTTTGTTTTTTTAGGGGCTTTCTCTTTTTTTTTCTCCCCTCTCTATTTTTTTAGGCCATATTTTTTTATTTGGCCTTTCCTCACATGGGACAATGCTCTAATAATAAAGATCAACTCACTTTTATTTACTTACAACTCAAAGATTACAACTCGAAGCTAGAACAAAATATGACTCTATGTGAATGCCTCCGGTGGTGTACCGGGATGTGCAATGATCTAGCGTAGCAATGACATCAAAAAACGGACAAGCCATGGAAACATCATGCTAGCTATCTTACGATCATGCAAGGCAATATGACAATGATGGTGCGTGTCATAATAAATGGAACAGTGGAGTTACATGGCAATGTATCTCGGAATGGCTATGGAAATGCCATAATAGGTAGGTATGGTGGCTGTTTTGAGGAAGGTATATGGTGGGTGTATGGTACCGGTGAAAGTTGCGCGGTACAAGAGAGGCTAGCAATGGTGGAAGGGTGAGAGTGCGTATAATCCATGGACTCAACATTAGTCATAAAGAACTCACATACTTATTGCAAAAAATTATTAGCCATCGAAACCAAGTACTACATGCATGCTCCTAGGGGGGAGGTTGGTAGGAGTTAACCATCGCGCGCCCCCGACCTCCACACAAAGGATGACACTCAATAAATAAATAATGCTCCAACTTCATCACATAACGGTTCACCATACGTGCATGCTACGGGAATCACAAACCTCAACACAAGTATTTCTACAATCCACAACTACCCACTAGCATGACTCTAATATCACCATCTTTATATCGCAAAACTATTGCAAGGAATCAAACATATCATATTCAGCGATCTACAAGTTTATGTATGATTTTATGACTAACCATGTGAATGACCAATTCCTGTCAACTCTCTAAATAGACATAAGTGAAGCAAGAGAGTTTTAATTCTTTCTACAAAAGTTATGCCCACGCTCTAACAATTATAAGTGAAGCAAAAGAGCATTCTACAAATGGCGGTTTTCTATGTGAAGAGAAACATGCAATCCAAACTTCAAATGATGTAAGTGAAGCACATAAAGTATTCTATAAAGCCACGCTCAAAAGATATAAGTGAAGTGCAAAGAGCATTCTATAAATCAACCAAGGACTATATCATACCAGCATGGTGCATTTATTAAAAGGAAAAATAGAAAGCACACGACGCTCCAAGAGTTGCACATATCACATGAATGAAACGAATCCGAAAACATACCGATACTTGTTGAAGAAAGAGGGGATGCCTTCCGGGGCATCCCCAAACTTAGACGCTTGAGTCTCCTTGAATATTTACTTGGGGTGCCTTTGGCATCCCCAAGCTTGAGCTCTTGCCTCTCCTTCTTCTCCTCACATCGAGACCTCCTCGATCTTCGAACACTTCATCCACACAAAACTTCAACAGAAAACTCGGTAAGATCCGTTAGTATAATAAAGCAAATCACTACTCTAAGTATTGTTGCAAACCAATTCATATATTGTTTTTGCATTGTAGCTACTGTAATATCACTTTTCCATGGCTTAATCCACTGATAGAAATTGATAGTTTCATCAAAACAAGCAAACTATGCATCAAAAGCAGAATCTGTCTAAACCAGAACAATCTGTAATAATCTGAACATTCACCATACTTATGATACTTGAAATATTTCTTCCAAAATAAGGAAAAATCAACAATTTCTATAGAAAGACAGTGCAAAAAGTTTCAGAACCATTTGACATTCTAGCAAAAAAATGTAAAATCGCGCACTACAGCCAAAGTTTTTGTCCTACACCGCACAAACCAACAAGCATTGTAAACGTCCTAAAGGTAAACCTTGGCACATTATTTTTATAATACAATGGAATTGTACAAGGGGATAATTATTTTCGATGAAAAGTTTCTGTAATTCAAGATTTGCATAGTTTCCATGGGCATGAACAAAGTTCAAGGAGCTCCCCCATTTCAACGGTGCTCGTCCTTCTTACTTTCACTTTTCTTTTTGAAAAAGTTTTAGGTTCCCCTCTTTATTTATTTTTTGTTTTTAAACTTTATAAAAGCACACAACAGAAATAAATGACTCTCTAAAACTTCCGGGTTGTCTCCCTGGCAGCGCTTTCTTTAAAGCCATTAAGCTAGGCATATAGTGCTCAAGTAATGGATCCACCCGGATCCCAAGGTATATCAAAGCCAATTTTAATTAGCAATGATTTGACATTTAGTAGTGATCAAAAAGAGATATGTGTGATGAAACAACAAAGTCTAACTCGCTTCCTATGCATAGGCATGTCATACAAGAACAATTCTTGCACATCAATTAAAGGCCAATGCATAGTATAAGCAGTTTCTTGCAATTTTATCATGTTGGAAACATAGAGAGGCAGAGATGTAGTTCCTCTCTCATAATAATTGCAAGTAGGAGGAGCAAGCACACGCATATTATATTCATCAAAATCATCATGTGTAACGGAAAAAGGCAACCCATCAATATAATCCTTAATAAGTGCAAACTTCTCCGATATAGTGTAGTTTGGAGAATTCAAAAAGATAATAGGACTATCATGTGTGGGTGCAATAGCAATTATCCCATGTTTAACATAAGGAAATATAGCAAGTTCATCTCCATAAGCATAATTCATATTGGCATCTTGGCCACAAGCATAGCAAGCATCATCAAAAAGGGATATTTCAAACGAATCCAAGGGATCATAGCAATCATCATAGCATTCATCCTTCGGTAAGCACGAAAGGAAATTAAACAATGTATGGGATAAAGAGTTACTCTCATTAGAAGGTGGACACGGGTGATCAATCCGCTCTTCCTCCTTTTGTTCTTCGCTCTCCTCCTCACCTTTTTCATCCAATGTAATGCCCAGTATGCGACTATGTCTCCCACGTGTTGATGCACGACTTAAAGACATAAGCGCATACTAGAATGATCTCAAGTATGATATCTTTGCACAACTCATGTAAAATTACAGGGATGAAAAAAATTAAGAGATAGTTGGCTTACACTCGCCACGTCACACAATGAATACAATAACATACATCATCCAAAACACAGGGTCCGACTACGGACGAAAACCAAACGAGAAAGATACCATAAACACAAGGTCCGATCGCCCCTAGTAGGAACCACTACCGATCGTCAAAAAACATCACACACAATACGGCCACTCTCTTCGTCGAGCTCCCAGTGAAGTTCTGAACCAACTCCTGCACTGTTCTTAGTGGTACCTGCATCTGGTGTTGTAGTAACTGTGAGCCACGAGGACTCAGCAATCCCATGACCATGGGTATCAAGACTAGTGAAGCTTTATGGGTATGAAAAAGGGTAGTGGTGAGGTTGCAGCAGCAGCTAAGCATATGTATGGTGGCTAACTTACGAGTACAAGAATAAGATGAGCATCTACGCAAACGGTCGCAAACTAGTAATGATCGCTAAAGATCCTGAACTACCTACGAGTCAAACATAACCCCACCGTGTTCTCTTCTCAAAGTGAAAAGAGACAGTCACGGTTACTCACGCGGTTCGTGTATATTATTTCGGATCCTCTGTCAAGTTTTTTACAATCGGACATTAACAAATTCCCATCTGCCACATAACCGCGGGCACGGCTTTCGAAAGATCATAACCCTGTAGGGGTGTCCAAACTTAGCCCATCACAAGCTCTCACGATCAGCAGAGATAATAATAATATTACCCCTTATCTTAGGGACAATCCGATCAGGCTCAGAATCCCGGTGCACAAGACATTTCGACAATGGTAAAACAAGTAAAGCAAGACCTCCCGGCGTGCCGACACCCTGATAGTAGTCGCGCGTATCTCGTCTCAGGCCACGTCCGGATGGGACATCCTACGAGTAAAACCAACCCTCGGGTTTCCCCCAGGTGGCCCCGCAGCCTGCCCATTTGGGACCAACACCATCAGCACTGGCCTCCCTGCTATGTAGAAAAGAATCCTCGAGGGCGCGACCCCCTATGCAATTTAATTAATTAATTAAGTTGTTATTATGAGGCAAATTAAATCCAATGTTGGGCCTTGCTGGAGGAGTTTTATTCAAAGACGAAGTGTCAAGGGGTCCTCATATACCCAACCGTGTAAGGATCGCAAAATCAAGGAACATAACGTCGGTTTATCGGCTCCTAAGGTGGCAGGAGTGGAACAAAACACCGAGCAAAAGGCCAACCTTCCACCCATTGCCAAGTATATAGATGTGTTAATACACATAAGATATATTGTGATATTCCAACAACAAGATCCGTCATGGATCAAACTTCATCTTCACCTGCAACTAACAACGCTATAAGATGGGCTGAGCAAGCGGGTAACATAGCCAAACAACGGTTTGCTAGGAAGGTTTCAAAGGTTAGAGGTTTCATGGCAACAAGGAGAGGGCTTACAATAAATGATGGGTAGCGCGACATATAGTGACAACATCGAGACAACTAGCATGGCAAAGATAGTAAAGGTATCCAAGGGGATGGTCATCTTGCCTGGGATTCCGCAAGGACGAAGAACAAGTCCATGAAGTAGTCGAACAAATCCTCACAACTCCGGAACGAAATCAAAGCTAACGAGAAGAAGCATACCGGAAAGAAAGCAAACAACATGGTGAACACACATATCATAACCATGCCATGATGCACAAACAAGTATAATGCATGTTCAGTTTAGATATGCATGGCATGGCAAAGTGCACAAGCAATACTAGAAGTTAAGTGGAGCTCAATATGCAAGGAGTTGCATACTAACGAAACACCCCATTTTATTTATTTAGTTGACTCTTGTTTATCTACAAGACAAGATTAAATGTTTTTATTAAACATGGCAAGAGGTGAAGCATAAGTAAAACTACACTATCTAGGCATTTTAAATGAGGCCGGAAATAACAACAACAATTCCGGAAGCTCCCCATGTGCGTATTTAGCAATTATTAAAGAAACAATAATTTAACATTCAAAGGTTGTTATCATGATGCGGATGACTTGATCAAGTATTATGCAATTTTTAGTAAAAGTTAACATGAAGAGATATGAAGTATTTGTCACCGTGGTGGAAAGAAAGGGGCCACGGCGGCGAATCCGAAAATGATGCCACGCACATATCGGTTCCGGTAACTCGTTGAGAGTCCGGTGCAAAAGATGACGGAGAGCGTGACATGCAAAAGAGATGGGGTGCTCCCGATTTCCGTGTTCCCACGGGTCGGCGACAAAAGAGGGGCACAACGGACACGGTGCAACAAGGGATGCATCTCATACAACCACATTCATTCACGGGCATCGTTTCGGTGGTAAACCTTCGATGCGTGCGTTTCGGGGCGGTTCGAGTCGTCGAGGGAAGTAGTGGTACTCGCGGTTCGTAGTGGAAGTAGGTGTTCAAGTATCGTTTTGGAGAGGTACTTGACGAATCGAACGTCCTCGGGGCGACGGTAGTGGTACATGCACGTAGTTGAACTTGACGGGTCGACGCGAGCGTCGTGGGAGGTAGTGGTACACGTTTTCGTAGATGTCACGGCGGCGGTAGTCGTTCACGAGTCGTGGAGGAACTTGGCGGTTCCGAGGCTCCGGGCGTCGTGGTACTTGGCGATATTCTTGCTGGTCCAAAAACAAGACAAGAGGCCGTATCCGGTTGCCTCCGAGGCTTGGGCGCCCCGGATTTGAGCTGGAGGCGGCGGACATCATCCATGGACATGGCGGCTTGAACTCCCGCTGTGGAGATTCTCCTTGATGCCAACGGGTTGCAGAGGTTGGGGATGCTGATGAGGCAGGGGTCACGCTCGTGTGCTCGCTCCCGTGTGGGGCCCGAATGAGATGCTGGTCCTACGACTGGATGCGGGAAAGGAGGCGATGCGATGAGGAGGCAGGGCATCGGGTGCTCGTGGACGAGGGGCGCGGAAGAGGACGGCCCCGGAGGCGCGGCGATGGAGCAGCGCATGGGGCACGATGCAGCGGCGGCGGCTGCAGGGCACCGACAGCGGGCACGGGCGGAGGAGAAGGGCAAGGGAGACGGGACGAGGCACAGGGCAGGGGTGGT
This sequence comes from Secale cereale, assembly GCA_902687465.1. Taxonomy (NCBI): domain Eukaryota; kingdom Viridiplantae; phylum Streptophyta; class Magnoliopsida; order Poales; family Poaceae; genus Secale; species Secale cereale. The sequence continues at coordinate 104,747,579 of LR738713.1, forward strand.
GGTGGTCATTGCTGGAGTGGAGGAGATGGTCGGGCGAGCTGCCAGAGGAGCTCTGACGGCTGGCTGGCGTAGCCGTGAAGAAGAAGAGGCCGGCCGGTCGTGGCAGACGTAGAGGGAGGAGGAGGCTGGAGTTGACGGGGATCGAGCGCGGCGTCCCTGGCGATGTGTGCAGAGAAGTGGCGGCGGCGAGGTAGCTGACGAAGGAGGAGGGAGCGGGGCTGTGTGCAATGGTGGTGGTGGGTTCGGCACTGCTGGGTCCGAAGAGGGGACGAGGGGATTGGGAGATGGGGTGCGGCGCCTGTGGAGGATGAGAGGGTGAGATCGAGAGAGAGGGGGAATCGGGCTCCTGGCGCTAGGGTTAGGAGTAGATGGGCCTATGGAGGCCTGATGGGCCGGCTGGTGGGATGTGGTGGGGGCGGCTGGCCTTGGGCCTAGAGGCCTCTCCCAGATTGATACGTCCAAAACGTATCTATAATTTCTGCTTGCTCCATGCCACTTTTGGGTGATATTGCTATGATATTCATACACTTCCATACACTTTTGATCATATTTGGACTAACCTACTAATCCAGTGCACCCCGGTGCTAGTTTCTGTTTTCGGCTATTTTTGTATTTTAGGTTTTCACGTTACGAGAACTGCCAGGAAAAATCCAGAAAAATTATATGAAAAATCAGCGTTCCGGAACCTACCTTGCGCCCGAAGGACAGCCGGGGGGGGCCACCAGGGCTCCAGGCGCCCTGGCGGCGCCCCCCCCCCTGGGCCGCGCCGGGGGAGCGCCTGGGCCCCCCGAGCCCCGTCTGGTGCCCCCCTTCGGCATATATTTAGAGCGTCCTTCGAAACCCTCGGGACGGGAACTCTTTTTCGCGATCTCATCTTTGTTCTGCCGCCGCCGCCGCTTCCAAGATCGGGAGCACTAGGAGAACTTTTCCCGGCACCCTGCCGGAGGGGAGGATCACCATCGGGAGCCTCTCCACCACCATGGACGTCTCCCAGATGAGTTGTGAGTAGTCTCCCTTGGACCATGAGTCCATGACCAGTAGCTATGTGATGTTCTCCTCCCGTTCTTGTGCTTCACTAATTAGTCCTCGTGAGCCGCCCTACATGATCGAGGCACATATGTAATCCTTATGCTGTTGCTATGATGAGTTTGCTGGGATCCGATGGATTATGAGATTATGTTCAGATTGATCTTGAGTAATATATTTGATCTACCTCTTTTATATTTATGTTCATAAGTAATTCTTGCATGTTCTCCGTTGTTATTTATTGCTTCGGCCAAGTAATACGTAGTGACTCCAAGAGGGAACGTTATGCTCGATTGTGGGTTCATGCCCCTCGATGACTAGCTTGAGTGACAGAAACATGAGTCCAGGGGATGTGCTGTTGCCACAAGGGGGGAAACAACGGTGCTTGTGCCCGCGGGTGCAAGGATTGTTTACTTTACGCAAAGTTCTTTTAATGCAGTTGTCTGTTGCATTGAGTTTACACTATGGGTCGGGCTCGCAACTTAATACCAGCGAGATGTTCTGGATAGATATCTCAAGGTGGATGATTAGTAGTAGATATTGACGGATTTCGGTCTACTTACTTTGGCGTACCGCCCATGCTTTGAACCTCGACCTTTCTTGCAATGTAGTCAGCATTGGTTTGCGTTCGTGGTCCTGTCAATTGCACAGCTGTAATTCGTTTACCTCACATAGCTGTTTTATCGTCTTTTGGGAGAGAGACATCACTAGTGAACATCATGAGACTCCGATCCATATTACCATCATTGATCACATCCGCTATTTACTTTTCGCTATTATTTACTATTGCAAACATTATCTATCACTACTATCATTTGCGTTTAATACTTTGTGAACTACAAGGCCGGAGGGATTGACAACCTCTCTGTACTCGTTGGGAGCAAAGTTATTTGTATCTGTGTGCAGGTCCATGTTGATTGCTAATCCGCGCCGTTAGCAGTTGACACCTACTTGTTGAACCTAGGAGTCTCTGGCGATTCGATCCTTGGCATCTTTGCTAAGGGAAAAACTTCCACAACACTGCATCTTACACCTTCCACTTGGGGTAACCAACGAGGGGTTAGAGGCCCATCAAGGAGTATTTTCTGGCGCCGTTGCCGGGGACTCCACTCTTCAGGATAGGGGAGTTGCATGCTATCTTTTACCTTTGCTTTTTAGTCTTGTTAGTTTACCTTTTAGTTTTTGCTTTAGTACCTTTTTATCAAAAATCACAAAAATAGTTATCTCGTTCTTTAGTTGTCATTATGTCGGGTCCTTTTGTCTTTGACGAGGCAGAAGTTCTCACCTTTAAACAAAGAGGCGGGGAAAGTTTGAAAGATGCTTGGTATAGAATAATGATTCACAAAAAAGAGCCACCAAGAAGCAACCTACTACTATCTTACTTAGAAATTTTTATGTTGGAATTACTTCTTGGAATAGGTTTATTCTAGATACTGCTATCAATGGGAATTTCCTAGAGGCCCCAGTTTGGGAGTCTCTTAGTATTATTGAAAATCTTGTTGGGAATCTCCCTGTTGTTAGCATTCGAGAGGACATCACCCTAGCTCACATTATGAAAAAACTTGAAAAGATAGAGCTAGAGATGCCAAGCATTAATAAGATGAATGAGTTGGATCGTAAGGTCCAAGGGAATTTGAATAGACTTGATAGCTCCATGCATAATTTTTTAAAAATTTTGGAGACCGTCAAATTCCATGACTTGGACTCTTCTAGGATAGACAAGATTGAGGAAATATTTGATACCCTAGGAACTACCTTCTCCTCGATCAAAACCAAAAAGGTAGAAACTCCGGCAAAGAGGGAGCCTAAGTTCGTTCACGTTCCAAAGGCTCCCCGTTCTAAAAGTAATCCATCTATTGCCAAAGGGGTTGAAACTGTAAAGACTTTGGAAGAAACACCTCTCTGTGATAAATTTATAAATGAATCTTCCCTTGACTTTTATCCTTTTGGTCTTCTACCTAGAAGTATCTCTATGAGGCCTTTATTTGAGAGTCCTCTTAAGACTAGTTGTATTATTGAAGAGCTTTTTGATGATCTTGATGATGGTTCAATTAATACAACTTGATCTATATGCATTATGCCTAGCTTAAAGGCATAAAAGAAAGCGCTTTTGGGAGGCAGTCCACATGAATATTTTTTTTGCTTTTGTTGTGTCTTGATGTTGTTTACTGTTGTAGCATCATCATTGTATCTTTGCTTTTCATATTTGTGCCAAGTATAGCCTCTGATTGCTAGAAAGTTCAAAAGTTGTGAGGTGCTGTCTAGGAAACAGATTTTGTCCTTGGATAGAAAAATTCGTATAAAATCACCAGATCATCTTTTTGGTCTGAATTTTTTCGACAGCGTTCTCTATATTATTGTCTTTCGTGCATCTGTTCTGAGTTTTTTGATTTGAGTTGCAGAAGTGCCCCGAACAAATCAATTACTACCTGTTGTTCTGTTTTTCACAGATTCTGTCCTGTTTTGCCTTTCCTTCATTTTGCAAACCAAGAGCTTGCTTTTTCTTTGCAAAAACCTTTTGGCAATCTTGAGAAACAGTAGAACTTCAAGAATATCTATATTTCCAGCAAGGTATAATTATTTTATTAAGGGTACTAACCTCGCTAATCAGATTATGATGAGTTATGTATGAAGGGAGTTTTCAAGTGTGCGAGGGAAGATGATAAAAAGATTCAGGAGTGTCAAGCGCTCAAGCTTGGGGATGCCCCCGTGCACCCCCAAGAAATATTCAAGGAGACTCAAGCATCTAAGCTTGGGGATGCCCCCGTGCATCCCCTTCTCCATCAACATTATCAGTTCGTCTTTCGTTTCGCTATATTTTTATCACTTCATGTGTTAAGTGCTATGCTTGGAGCGTCTTGCTTTTAGTTTTCTTTTTAGTTTTTCATAACGAGTCGGAACTCAGCTTTATTTATGTGGGAGAGAAACACGCTCCACTTCTACCTAGAACATAACATAGAATTTTCATGTCTCTCTTTGTTGTGTGTGTTCTTTGTCTTTTAATAGCTACTATCATGCTCTGCTCTTAGTATTCATGCTTATCTTTTCAAAGAGCTTTTGTTTAGTTGGTTGCTTGAACTCTCTTTAATTATCATGCTTATCTTATTAAGAGAGTTTGCTTCCGTTGCATTGGTTAATATGTCTATGATAAAGATGCTACGTGCATAATGGTGCTTAGTAGTTCAGGTTTTCTTATGGTTAGTCTCAAATAGCTGGGGGATTCCCAATGTGTTATTGGAATACCAACTTGATTTGTTTGCCGATGATGTGGTATGGTTTAGTAATATCTTCCTTCAAGAATTTATTTTGATTGACTTGGCGTATGCTCACGCATATCTAAGACTGTAAAGAAAGTCTGTCAAGCCTTGATGATCTTTTATTTCTGAGTAGCGATATAACTACCATGCCTGATTCAATGTTGCTTTGTCGCTCTGCATGATTATGACCGTCATTGCTCTCTTAGTTGGTCGCTTCCAGTCTTTTGCTAACCTCCACCTGTACTAAGCAGACTAACTTTGCAATACATAGCTCATGGGAAAGTAGCTTAAAAACTATTGTGGTAAAGAATATGTTTCCTATGTATCTTATTTCTTATAAGTTGCTTGCTGAGCGGTAACCATGTTTCTGGGGACGCCATCAACTGTCACACTTTTTTTGAATATCATGTGAGTTGCTATGCATGTTCGTCTTGTCTGAAGTAAGGGTGATTTGCCATGGGTTGAATGAGTATGCATATTGTTAGAGAAGAACATTGGGCCGCCAACCAAAGCCATGTATCATGGTGGAAGTTTTAGCTTGGACATTAATCCTCAATCTCTTATGAGAATATGCTTATGCATTAAAGAGGAGTCCATCATCTATTTTCTATGTTGTCCCGGTATGGATGTCCTCAAGTTGAGATCTATCAAAAACGAGAAATCAAATGCGATTTATCTCCTTGGACCTTTGTACAGGTGGCATAGAGGTACCCCTTTGTGACACTTGGTTGAAACATATGTAACGCAATGATAACCCATGGAAATCCGAGCTAATTAGGACAAGGTGCGAGCACTATTGGTATTCGATGCATGAGGCTTGCAACTTATAGGATGTCTTATGCATGACACATATGAAGTACTACTACCGTTGACAAAACTGCTTCTATGTTTTTTAAAAATAAAAAGCTCTAGCACATAACCATTCTTTTACTTTTATGTTGAGTCTCCACCTTCTTTTAAAAGCACCAACTACTGAGAGCATGATTGTCATTCTGAGTGTAATGTGCATTGTCCCAAAGTAGCATTGTCTTTTGCATGATTGTGATATCGTTATTTCTGAAATCATTGTATCTAGTCATCACTTAAACCTTGAAGGTGCCCGTGCATTTATGTTTTGCTTCACTAAAGGGGGCAAGCTAGATATCACTTTATCATATTTTCACATCATGTTCATTGCAAATCTTTTTGATGCTTCAATGTCATGTTGTAAAACTTTCAGTCATTTGTGATTTTCTCATGAGGTAACTTAATTACTATATATTCATTGTCTCAGTAAGCTTTTGTCATATGACTATGAATAAGTTCTATATGGTTAATAGCATGTCACCACAGAAATTATTCTTGTTATCATTTACCTACTCGAGGACGAGCAGGAATTAAGCTTGGGGATGTTGATACGTCCAAAACGTATCTATAATTTTTGCTTGCTCCATGCCACTTTTGGGTGATATTGCTATGATATTCATACACTTCCATACACTTTTGATCATATTTGGACTAACCTACTAATCCAGTGCATCCCGGTGCCAGTTTCTGTTTTCGGCTGTTTTTGTATTTCAGGTTTTCACGTTACGAGAACTGCTAGGAAAAATCCAGAAAAATTATATAAAAAAATCAGCGTTCCGGAACCTACCTTGCGCCCGAAGGACAGCCGGGGGGCCACCAAGGCTCCAGGCGCCCTGGCGGCGCGCCCCCCCTGGGCCGCGCCGGGGGGGCGCCTGGGCCCCCCGAGCCCCGTCTGGTGCCCCCCTTCGGCATATATTTAGAGCGTCCTTCGAAACCCTCGGGACGGGAACTCTTTTTCGCGATCTCATCTCTGTTCCGCCGCCGCCGCCGCTTCCAAGATCGGGAGCACCAGGAGAACTCTTCCTGGCACCCTGCCGGAGGGGAGGATCACCATCGGGAGCCTCTCCACCACCATGGACGTCTCCCGGATGAGTTGTGAGTAGTCTCCCTTGGACCATGAGTCCATGACCAGTAGCTATGTGATGTTCTCCTCCCGTTCTTGTGCTTCACTAATTAGTCCTCGTGAGCTGCCCTACATGATCGAGGCACATATGTAATCCTTATGCTGTTGCTATGATGAGTTTGCTGGGATCCGATGGATTATGAGATTATGTTCAGATTGATCTTGAGTAATATATTTGATCTACCTTTTTTATATTTATGTTCATAAGTAATTCTTGCATGTTCTCCGTTGTTATTTATTGCTTTGGCCAAGTAATATGTAGTGACTCCAAGAGGGAACGTTATGCTCGATTGTGGGTTCATGCCCCTCGATGACTAGCTTGAGTGACAGAAACATGAGTCTAGGGGATGTGTTGTTGCCACAAGGGGGAAAACAACGGTGCTTGTGCCCGCGGGTGCAAGGATTGTTTACTTTACGCAAAGTTCTTTTAATGCAGTTGTCTGTTGCATTGAGTTTACACTATGGGTGGGGTTCGCAACTTAATACCAGCGAGATGTTCTGGATAGATATCTGAAGGTGGATGATTAGTAGTAGATATTGATGGATTTCTGTCTACTTACTTTGGCGTACCGCCCATGCTTTGAACCTCGACCTTTCTTGCAATGTAGTCAGCATTGGTTTGCGTTCGTGGTCCTGTCAATTGCCCAGCTGTAATTCGTTTACCTCACATAGCTGTTTTATCCTCTTTTGGGAGAGAGACATCACTAGTGAACATCATGAGACTCCTGTCCATATTACCATCATTGATCACATCCGCTATTTACTTTTCGCTATTATTTACTATTGCAAACATTATCTATCACTACTATCATTTGCGTTTAATCCTTTGTGAACTACAAGGCCGGAGGGATTGACAACCTCTCTATACTCGTTGGGAGCAAAGTTATTTGTATCTGTGTGCAGGTCCACGTTGATTGCTAATCCGCGCCGTTAGCAGTTGACACCTACTTGTTGAACCTAGGAGTCTTTGGGGATTAGATCCTTGGCATCTTTGCTAAGGGAAAAACTTCCACAACACTGCATCTTACACCTTCCACTTGGGGTAACCAACGAGGGGTTAGAGGCCCATCACAGATCCTCTCTCTTCTCTCTTAAATATTAAAAAAACAGAAAAGGAGAAAGAAAAGAAAGGGAGGTCTGGGAAGGAATTTGCACATGAGGTTATTTTTCTCGGGCTCATAAAAATGAGCGTAATCCAAGAAAAATAGAAGTGGCACGATCGAGATATAATTCAAAGATATTTGAATTTACTTCAAATGGGTTTAAACTAATACTTGATTTTCGAAGTGTCCAAAAATGTTGAGGTTTTTGGAGGAACCTCGATAAACGGGAAAAGAATTATAGAGAAGGTTTTGACGGTGAAACTTGAAGTAAAAGAGGCATGGGAATATTTGCAAGTGTGTTACGGTGATTCCAAGGCAATGGAATATTTATCATAATAGCTCCATAAATATTAGGAGGATATGTTATAAAGAGAAGTCATCCTTCCCTCGATTTAAATGGATCGAAGATCCACACAATTTATTTAGTTGAGATGCAAAGATTAATGACATGATGGCATGATGACATGATGCAATGCAAAAATAAATAAAGCCAGCAAAAGAAACACATGGCAAAACCCAGAACATCTGGAAGTCTTCTGGAGCGTCGGTCTTGGGGCGTCACATCCAATGAGCTCACAATGTCATTAATTTCTTCTTCCATAGACTCCTTCAAAATATTAGTTTCTTCTTGGGCAGCGGAGGAGTCCTCAATATATGGTTTAACATAGGCATTAGAAGCATAATTATCATAACAATATTTAAATATGGCAAAATTTTCAGATTTGTAAAGAGTAGCATCATAATTTTCAATCAAAGAAGCAATTTCATAAGAACCCTCAAAAGAAACAAATTCTTCAATTTGTTGAACGTCATAGTAACTATAAACACCCTTAGCATACGAAGATACAATTCAATTATCGCTAAACTCACATTGGTAGGGAAGGTGTTTCTTAGGGTCTTCAGACAAACAAGTAAAATCATATATTTCACATAAATTCCAAGCATAGCATTGCAAACGATGAATTTGATCTAGTAAAAGTTTCCCTTTTCAGATATGCGGTCTCGCACATAACAAGCATGTTCATCTAAAGATTTTCCCTCATCTAAGCTAGTTGGGGTTTCAGCCCGAGCACATAGGGATCGAAGATGATCCAAGTAAAAAGCTTCAGGAGTGTGATAGATTTTGAGTGGTTCTTCAACCATTGGTTCAGCAGGTACCACTAATTTTTTTGGTATTTTGTGTTTCCTACCCATAACTAAAGATAGAAAACAACTTAGAATAGCAAATAAAATCTACTTAGTGATAAAGCAAACAAGCACACACGAGAATATTCACCCCACGCTATTGCTCCCCGGCAACGGCATCAGAAAAAGGTCTTGATAACCCACAAGTGTAGGGGATCAGTTGTAGCCTCTTTCAATAAGTAAGAGTGTCGAACCCAACGAGGAGCTAAAGCCAGAACAAATATTCCCTCAAGTTCTATCGACCACCGATACAACTCTACGCACGCTTGACGTTTACTTTACCTAGAACAAGTATGAAACTAGAAGTATTTTGTGGTTTTGTGGGATAGGTTTGCAAGAATATAAAGAGCACACAAATATAAACTAGGGGTTGTTAAGATAAAGACACAACTAAAGTTAATATAGCGAGTGTGGAAAAGTGGTGGTAGGAGTTGCGAAATTGCCCCTAAGCAATTGACTACGTTACTAGACTGATAGCAAGTTTTATGTGGGAGAGGCCACTGCTAGCATGTCATCCCTTACTTAGAATTCTATGCACTTATGATTGGAACTATTAGCAATCATCCGCAACTACTAACGGTCATTAAGCTAAAACCCAACCATAGCATTAAGGTATATTGGTCCCCCTTCAATACCGTATGCATCAACTTCTATGCTAGGTTGAAGTTTCTGTCACTCTTGCCCTCCAATACGTATTCCTATCAACATACAACTAACCCTATGGTGTGATCCACGTGCGCGCTCATATGATGGGCACCAAAGGACAGCAACATAACCACAAGCAATTTAAATCAATCATAGAAATTCACCAATCACCGATAGGACAACGATAATCTACTCAGACATCATAGGATGGCAACACATCATTGGATAATAATATGAAGCATAAAGCACCATGTTGAAGTAGAGGGTACAACGGGTTGCGGGAGAGTGGACCGCTGTAGATAGATGGGGGAAGGTGATGGAGATGTTGGTGAAGATGACGGAGGTGTTGGTGTAGATCGCTGTCACACGATGATGGCCCCGGTGGCACTCCGGTGCCACCGGAAGCGAGGGGAAGAGAACAACCTCCTTCTCCTTCTTCCTTGACCTTCTCCCTAGGTGGAGAAGGGTTTCCCCTCTGGTCCATGGCCTCCATGGCAGCGGAGGGGCGAGAGCCCCTCCGAGATTGGATCTGTCTCTCTGTCTCTCTTTGTTTCTGCGTTCCTAGATTCTGGCACTTCACCGTTTCTTAAATTCTCGGAGACCCGTAACTCCGATTGGGCTCATCTTTTGACACGATTTTTATCCGAAAATTAGCTTTCTTGCAGCGAAAGAAGGGCATCAACGGCCTTACGATGTGGCCACGAGGGCCTAGGGCGCGCCCTGGGCAGGGGGGCGCGCCCCCCACCCTCGTGGCCCACTCGGGCATCGTCTCGTGTTAGTTTCGCTTCCCAAAATTCACATATATTCCAAAAAAATCTCCGTCCGTTTTTATTCCGTTTGATATGATTATTCCGCGAAACAAAAAACATGCAACAAACAAGAACTGGCGCTGGGCGCTGGATCAATATGTTAGTCCCAAAAAATAGTATAAAAAGTTGCCAAAAGTATATGAAAGTTGTAGAATATTGGCATGGAACAATCAAAAATTATAGATACAACGGAGACGTATCAGCGCACAAGGTGTTCCTCCGAAATTCGGGAGTTGCATAATCTCATAGTCATACGAACATGTATAAGTCATGAAGAAAGCAATAGCAGAAAAACTAAACGATCAAGTTTCTAAGCTAACGGATGGGTCTTGTCTATCACATCATTCTCCTAATGATGTGATCTCGTTGATCAAATGACAACTCATGTCTATGGTTAGGAAACATAACCATGTTTGATTAACGAGCTAGTCTAGTAGAGGCATACTAGGGACACTCTGTTTTGTTTATGTATTCACACATGTATCAAGTTTCTGGTTAATACAATTCTAGCATGAATAAAAGAAATTTATCATGATGTATAAGGAAATATAAATAACAACTTTATTATTGCCTCTATGGCATATTTCCTTCAGTAAAAGTATTGGGTTGTCTCCCAACCAGCGTTATTCTTTAACGCCTTTGTAGCTAGGCATGATGATTTCAATGATGATCACATAAAAGATACGAATTGAAACACAAAGAGAGCATCAAGAAGTGTATGACTAACACATTTAAACCTAAACCACTTCCTATTCATAGGGATTTTGTGAGCAAACAATTTATGGGAACAAGAATCAACTAGCATAGGAAGGCAAAACAAGCATGACTTCAAAGCTTTCAACACATAAAGAGGAAACTTGATATTATTGAGAAGCCTACAAACATATGTTCCTCTCTCATAATACTTTTCAGTAGCATCATGAATAAATTCAACAATGTAGCTATAACATAAAGCACTCTTTTCATGATGCATAAGCATAGAAATTTTTTCTACTCTCCACATAAGCAAATTTATTCTCATGAATAGTGGTTGGAGCAAACTCAACAAAATAACTATCATGTGACACTTGATTGGCATAATAAATTTGAGCATTAAAATTAGGATGACAAGTTTCATGGTTATCATTATTCTCTATAGCATACATGTCATCATCATAATCATCATAATCATCATAAATAGGGGGCATGCTACCATTATAACAAATTTGCACATCAAATCTTGGGGGACTAAAAATATCATCTTCATTAAACATAGCATCCCCAATCTTATGGCTTTGCATATCATTAGCATCATGGATATTCATAGAATTCATACTAACAACATTGCAATCATGCTCATCATTCAAATATTTTATGCCAAACATTTTATTGACTTCTTATTCTATCAATTGAGCACAATTTTCCTTTCCATCATTTTCACGAAAGACATTAAAAAGATGAATAATATGAGGCAACCTCAATTCCGTATTTTTGTAGTTTTCTTTTATAAACTAAACTAGTGATAAAACAAGAAACTAAAAGATTCAATTGCAAGATCTAAAGATATACCTTCAAGCACTCCCCTCCCCGGCAACAACACCAGAAAAGAGCTTGATGTCTACTACGAAACTTCTTCTTGTAGACTCGTGTTGGGCCTCCAAGCGCAAAGTTTTGTAGGACAGTAACAATTTTCCCTCAAGTGGACGACCTAAGGTTTATCAATCTGTGGCAGGCGTAGGATGAAGATGGTCTCTCTCAAACAACCCTGCAACCAAATAACAAAGAGTCCCTTGTCTCCCCAACACACCCAATACAATGTTAAATTGTATAGGTGCACTAGTTCGGTGAAGAGATGGTGATACAAGTGTAATATGGATAGTAGATATAGGTTTTTTAATCTGAAAATATAAAAACAACAAGGCAGCAACTAGAAATGTGAGTAAAAATGGTATTGCAATGCTTGGAAACAAGGCCCAGGGTTCATACTTTCACCAGGGCAAAATCTCTCAACAAGGATAACATAATGGGATCATATAACAATCCCTCAACGTGCACCAAAGAATCACTCCAAAGTTCCTATCGCGGAGAACATAAGATGAAATTGCTTGTAGGGTATGAAACCACCTCAAAGTTATTCTTTCTAATCGATCTATTGGGCTATTCCTATAAGTGTCACAAACAACTCTAGAGTTCGTACTAAAATAACACCACGTGACACACATCAATCAACCCTAATGTCACCTAGATACTCCAATGTCACCACAAGTATCCATGGGTCAATTGTACGATATGCATCACAGAATTTCAGATTCATAATATTTAATCCAACACAAA
>LR738713.1:104759937-104808159 GCA_902687465.1 Secale cereale
AACTACAAGATCATCCCGAGATTTCTATCGGATAAAGGAATATGAAAACGCGTACCAACCCCTATGCATAGATTACCCCAATGTCACCACGGGAATCCGCAAGTTGATAACCAAAACATACATAAAGTGGATCAATAGAACATCCCATTGTCACCACGGATATCCCATCGCAAGACATACATCAAGTGCTCCCACATCCAAAGATTCAATCCGACATAACTAAACCTCAAAGGAAAAGATTAAATTCATCACAAGGTAGAGATGGAATAACATGATAAGATCCAACTATAACATTAAAGCTCGCAGTACATCAAGATCGTGCCAAATCAAGAACATGATATATATATATATATATATATATATATATATATATATATATATATATATATATATATATATATATATATATATATATATATATAACACATATCTACTGGTACAAACCCTTAGCCCCGAGGGTGGACTACTCCCTCCTCATCATGGTGGACGATGTGATGATGGAGATGGCCTCCGGTGATGATTTCCCCCTATGACAGGGTGCCAGAATGGGGTCCCAAGAGGTTTTTCATGGCTACAAAGACTTGCGGCGACGAAACTTCTGATCTAGGTTTCTTTTCGGAGGTTTCTATATTTATAGGAATTGTTGGCATTGGAAACAGGTTGGGGGCACGGGCGCCCCTAGGCTCGTGGTCGCCTTAGGACTCTTCTGGCCCAACTACGATGCTCCCTGGGTCTCTTCTGGTCCATAAAAAATCACCGTAAATTTTCAGCTTGTCTGGACTCCGCTTGATATTCCTTTTCCGTAGAAATCAAAAACAAAGAAAAAACAGAAACTGGCACTGGGCTCTAGGTTAATAGGTTTGTCCCAAAAATAATATGAAGTAGTGTATTAATGCATATAAAACATCCAAAACAGATAATATAATAGCATGGAACAATAAAAATTATAGATACGTTGCAGACGTATAAGCACGCTACCTCTACATGTACCTTCGGGATTAGTTTTAGACCTCGATAATTATTATTTGGTGCCAGTGTTGAGCATGAACATTATATCTCGATCTTGTTTAATGCGAAATGGTTATTCATTTAAGTCGAAGAATAATGGTTGTTCTATTTATATGAGTAACATATTTATGGTCATGCACCCCTAGTGAATGGTGTATTCTTATTGAATCTCGATTGTAGTGATACACACATTCATAATATTGATGCCAAAAGATGCAAAGTTGATAATGATAGTGCAACGTACTTGTGGCACTGCCATTTAGGTCATATTGGTGTAAAGCGCATGAAGAAACTCCATACTGGTGAACTTTTCGAATCACTTGATTATGAATCATTTGATACTTGTGAACCATGCCTCATGGGCAAGATGACTAAAACTCCGTTCTCCGGAACAATGGAGCGAGCTAATGACTTACTGGAAATAATACATACCGATGTATGATGTTCGATGAGTGTTGAAGCACGTGATGGGTATCGTTATTTTCTAACCTTCACAGATGATTTGAGTAGCTATGGGTATATCTACTTGATGAAACATAAGTCTGAAACATTTGAAAAGTTCAAAGAATTTCAGAATGAAGTGGAGAATCATCGGAATAAGAAAATAAAGTTTCTATGATCTGATTGCGGAAGCAAATATTCGAGTTACGAGTTTGGCCTTCATTTAAAACAGTGTGGAAAATTTCACAGCTCACGCCACCTGGAACACCACAGCATAATGGTGTGTCTGAACGTCGTAACCGTACTTTATTAAATATGGTGCGTTCTATGATGTCTCTTACCAATTTTCCACTGTCGTTTTGGGGTTATGCATTAGAGACAGCTGCATACATGTTAATAGGGCACCGCCTAAATCTGTTGAGACGACATCATCTGAACTATGGTTTGGCAAGAAACCTAAGCTGTCGTTTGTTAAAGTTTGGGGATGCGACGCTTATGTCAAAAGGCTTCAGCCTGATAAGCTCGAACCCAAAGCGAAGAAGTGTGTCTGCAAAGGATACCCAAAAGAAACTATCGGGTATACCTTCTACCACAGAAGCGAAGAAAAAATCTTTATTGCTAAAATGGGTCGTTTCTAGAGAAGGAGTTTCTCTCGAAAGAAGTGAGTGGGAGGAAAGTTGACCTTGATGAGGTAGTTGTACCTTCTCTTGATTTGGAAAGTAGTACATCAGATAAAACCATTCTTGTGATGCCTACACCAACCAGAGAGGAAGCCAATGATGATGATCATGAAACTTCAGTTCAAGTTACTACTGGACCTCGTAGGTCGACCAGAACACTTTACGCACCAGAGTGGTATGGTAATTCTGTCCTGGAAGTCATGTTGTTGGACAACGACGAACCTACGAACTATGAAGAAGCTATGACAAGCCCAGATTCCAACAAATGGCTTGAGGCCATGAAATCTGAGATAGGATCCATGTATGAGAACAATGTGTGGACTTTGGTGGACTTGCCCGATGGTCGGCAAGCCATTGAGAATAAATGGATCTTTAAGGGGAAGACAGACATTGACGGTAATATCATTATCTACAAAGCTCGACTTGTTGCAAAAGGTTTTCGACAAGTTCAAGGGGTTGACTATGATGATAGAGATGCTTAAGTATGTCCAAATCATGTTAGCAATTACCTCATTTTATGATTATGAAATCTGGCATATGGACGTCAAAACTGCATCCCTTAACATGTTTCTTAAGGAAGTGTTGTATATGATGCAACCAGAAGGATTTGTTGATCCTAAAGGTGTTAACAAAGTGTGCAAGCTCCGACGATCCATCTATGGACTGGTGCAAGCATCTCGGAGTTGGAATATACACTTTGATGAGGTGATCAAAGCATTTGGTTTTATACGGACATATGGTGAAGCCTGTATTTACAAGAAATTGAGTGGGAGCTATGTAGAATTTCTAATATTATATGTGGATGACATATTACTGATTCAAAATGATATAGAATTTCTGGATAGCATAAAAGTATACTTGAATAATAATTTTTCAATGAAAGACTTCGACGAAGTTTCTTACATATTGGGCATCAAGATCTATAGGGATAGATCGAGACGCTTAATAGGACTTTCACAAAGCACATACCTTGAAAAAGTTCTGAAGAAATTCAAGATGGACCAGTCAAAGAAAGGATTCTTGCCTGTGTTGCATGGTGTGAAATTGAGTAAGACTCAAAGCCCGACCATGACAGAAGATAGAGAGAGAATGAAAGTCATTCCCTAAGCCTCAGCCGTAGGTTCTATAAAGTATGCGATGTTGTGTACCAGACCAGATGTGTGCATTACCATAAGTTTGGCAGGGAGGTACCAAAGTAATCTAGGAGTGGATCACTGGACATCGGTCAAGAATATCCTGAAGTACCTGAAAAGGACAAAGGATATGTTTCTCATTTATGGAGGTGACGAAGAGCTCATCATAAAGGGTTACGTCAATGCTAGCTTCGACACTTATCTGGATGACTCTGAGTCTCAATCTAGATACGTATTGAACGTGGGAGCAATTATCTAAAGTAGCTCTATGCAGAGCATTTTAGACATAGATATTTGCAAATTACACACAGATCTAAATGTTGCAGACCCATTGACTAAAACCTTTCTCACAAGCAAAACATGATCATACCTTAGAACTCTTTGGGTGTTAATCACATGGCGACGTGAACTAGATTATTGACTAGTAAATTCTTTGGGTGTTAGTCACATGGCGATGTGAACCATGGATGTTTATCACATGGCGATATGAACTAGATTATTGACTCTAGTGCAAGTGGTAGACTGATGGAAATATGCCCTAGAGGCAATAATAAAGTTGTTATTATTATAATTCCTTATTCATGGTAAAGGTTTATTATTGATCCTAGAATTGTATTGACCAGAAACTTAAATACATGTGTGAATTCATAAACAAATACTGTGTCCCAAGTGAGCCTCTACTAGACTAGCTCGTTGATCAAATATGGTTAAGGTTTCCTGAACATAGACATGAGTTGTCATTTAATAATGGGATCACATCATTAGGTGAATGATGTGATGGACAAGACCAAACTGTTAGCATAGCATATGATCGTTCACTTTATTGCTACTGCTTTCTTAATGTCAAATACATGTTCCTTCGACCATGAGATCATGCAACTCCCGGACTCCGGAGGAATGCCTTGTGTGCCATCAAGTGTCACAACATAACTGGGTGATCATAAAGGTGCTCTATAGGTATCTTTAAAGGTGTCTGTTGAGTTGGAATGGATCGAGACTGGGATTTGTCACTCCGTCATACGGAGAGGTATCTCTAGGCCCTCTCGATAATACAACATCACAAGAAGCTTGCAAGCAAAGTGACTAAGGATTTAGTTACGGGATGATGTATTACGGAACGAGTAAAGAGACCGATACGTCTCCATCGTATCTACTTTTCCTAACACTTTTCCTGTTGTTTTGGACTCTAATTTGCATGATTTGAATCAATGTTCGGGATATCGCTTATCGGGAACTTATCGGTCGACCCATGATAAGGGGTAAATCGGCCAGTTTATCGGCAAATCGGCCGATTTATCGCCATATCGGCTGATTTATCGGCCGATTTATCTTATCGGTCAGACAACGGTAAGCGATAAATCGGTCGATTTATCGGCATATCGGAAGATATCTTGAACAGTGATTTGAATGAAACTAACCCGGACTGACGCTATTTTCAGCAGAACTACCTTGATGTTGTTTTTGTGCAGAAATAAAAGTTCTCGGATTGGAACGAAACTTTGCAAGGATTTTTTATATAATAAAAGAAAATTACTGGAGCCAAGAAACACCGGAGGGGGCACCTGGGTGGGCACAACCCACCAGGGCGAGCCCCCTCCTGGCACGCCTAGGTGGGTTGTCCCCACCTGGTGGCCCCGCAGACCTCAAACTTGATAATATAAATTCACATTTTTGGAGAGAAAAATTAGGGACGAAGAATTATCTCGTTTCGTGATACAGAGTCGCCGCCACCTCCTGTTCTTCATCGGGAGGCCAGATCTGGAGTATGTTTGGGGCTCCGTAGAGGGGAATCTTTGGTCTTCGTCATTACCAACCCTCCTCCACCGCCAATCCCATGATGCTCTCCATCGGGAGTGAGTAATTCCTTCGTAGGCTTGCTGGTCAGTGAGGAGTTGGATGAGATTCATCATGTAATCGAGTTAGTTTTGTTAGGGCTTGATCCCTAGCATCCACTATGTTCTGAGATTGATGTTGTTACGACTTTGCTATGCTTAATGCTTGACACTCTGGGACCAGGTGCCATGATTTTAGATCTAACCCGTTTATGTTATCAACATTATATCTATGTTCTAGATCCGATCTTGCAAGTCATAGTCACCTACTATGTGTTATGATCCGTAAACCCTGTAGTGACAATATGCGAGATACTTTCCGGTGATGACAGTAGTTTGAGGAGTTCATGTATTCACTATGTGCTAATGCTTTGTTCCGGTACTCTATTAAAATGAGGCCTTAATATCCCTTAGTTTCCTTATGGACCCCGCTGCCACGGGAGGGTTGGACAAAAGATGTCATACAAGTTCTTTTCATAAGCACGTATGACTATTTATGGAATACATGCCTACATTACATTTATGAAGTGGGGCTAGTTTTGTATCGCCCTAGGTTGTGACTGTTACATGATGAATATCATCCAGCAAATTGCCGATCCAATGCCTAAAAATTTCCTACATATTGATCTTGCTAAGTTACTACTACTGCTGTTACTATTGCTACTGCTACAAAATCACTGCTATCACTATTATCGTTACTATTGCTGCTACCGCTACTATCAAAATTATCATACTATTGTGCTACTGATCACTTTGTTGCAAATAATTAATCTCCAGGTGTGGCTGAATTGACAACTCAGTTGCTAATACTTGCAAATATTCTTTGGCTCCCCTTGTGTCGAATCTATAATTTTGGGTTGAATACTCTACCCTCGAAAACTGTTGCATTCCCCTATACTGGTGCATTATCAGATACTTGCCGGTAATGAGATTGAACTAGGTATGGAGATACCGACGGTCAAATCTCGGGCAAGTAACATACCGACAAACAAAGGGAACTACGTATTTGTCATAAAGGTTCAACCGATAAAGATCTTCATGGAATATGTAGGAACCAATATGGGCATCCAGGTCCCGCTATTGGTTATTGAACGGAGAAGCATCTTGGTCATGTCTACATCATTCTCCAACCCGTAGGGTCCGCACGCTTAACGTTCGTTGATGATATATTATTATATGAGTTATGTATGTTGGTGATCGAATGTTGTTCGGAGTTCCGGATGAGATCACGGGCATGACGAGGAGCTCCGGAATCGTCCGGAGGTAAATATTGATATATGGGATAATAGTTTTTGGTCTCCGGAAGGGGTTTAAGATGTTTCCCGAAATGTTCGGGTACGAGAACACTTTATTTGGGCCAAGGGGTAAAGCCCATGAGGCTTTAGGAAGGTGCAAACGGAGTTTTGCGGAGGCCAAGGGGGCGGAATCCAGGGACCCTGGCGTTTCGAGCTGGACGCCAAGGACCCTGACAACTGGTCCTGGAATCCAAGAAGGACTCTTGCCTTGCGGGCTAAACCGACTTTGAGGAGGCTCTTTCCCCAAAAAAACGACCCCAGGGCTCAACATATAAATAGAGGGGCAAGGCTAGCACCCGGAACAAATCAAGATTCACCAAGCCTTGTGCCGGCAACCCCGTCCCCTCTAGTTTATCCTTCATCTAGTTTATGTTATGCTTGGCTAAGCCCTACGGAGATTGTTCTTCACCACCACTGTCACCATGCTGTCGTGCTGCCGGAACTCATCTACTACTTCGCCCCTCTTGCCGGTTCAAGAAGGCAAGGACGTCATCGAGCTGAATGTGTGCTGAATGTGTAGGTGTCGTATATTCGTACTTGATCGAGACAGATCGTGAAGGTGTACGACTAAATCAACCGCGTTGATAAATGCTTCCTCTTAGGGTTCTTTAAGGGTATGAAGAGGCTCCCCCCTCATAGCTATGCATCTCCATGGATAGATCTTGCGTGTGCGTAATTTTTTTTTGTTTTCCACGCAACGTTCCCCAACACCTTATCGCGACGACTTCCTGACTGTCTACTACACAAGGTTTGCCCGGCTCCGATGAGGGAGGGGCGATGACAGGCGTGCCATTTGCTCGCCCTAGTATTTGTGGTTGTCGCTAGGTGGTCCATGGACCTGGTTGTAATTTTTATTAGCTATAGTTTTCTTCGTACTGCCATGATTGATTATGAATAGATCGAAAAGTTCTCTCGCAAAAAAAAAATAGCACACACATGTTTCCCTTCGCTTTTCATTTTTCCAACGTGGCACGGGTTGAAGTTGCCTAGATCCCCCCTAGGTATGTGAAAGTGCATCCTTAGGGCATCTCCAAGGGAAAACGTCAAACAAACATCCTCCATTGTTTGTGGAGAAGTTCGGACGTGTCCGTAGACACTTAGGCGGGCGCCGGCCATCTAACCCTACCACCCAAAACAACTACTTGTCCGCTTCTAGCCCAATGGAGAGAGGAAAAAGAACAAGAAAAGGGAAAAAGGCAGTTTTGTGGTGGGGTCAAAGTGGTCCCATCAACTGGCGGTGCCGCAGACACGTCTGGACTCCCCTAATATTCCCTCAATTTGGTGTCGGATTAGGGATTCTGAACTTCCAGACATGTCAACAGAAAAAGGTGGTATATCGTTGGATTGCATAAAGTGCCTGCATGAAAAATAGGGGTGAATTTTGTTCATAATGGAGATGCCATTGTCCCCTAGAGGATTTGGATAATTAATGTCACTATATCTCAATGGACTCAATTTCACCCATATTTCTACAAATACCTTAATCACTTCACCATCTAAATAATTATGTGGTAGCTTCAACGCATGTGCCCATGCTGCAATTCTGCCAGACTGGTCGTAGCGGGGAGTAACTTACACTAGTGCCATGTGTATGAAACTAATCTAAGTTACTATCTCCATAATGTAAAGTAATATAGTAATAATAGTGTTATAGACGACTTCATTTGGACTTCCATTCTTGGAGTACATATTTTTAAAGTTTTTCCCCTTCCCTCACGTCGCCCCTCTCGGGCGGCTCGAGGGCGACAACCCTAGCCCTCGCCGCCTCCCCCTTCCACTCCTCCCTCCTCGCCAGAGGCATCCGCCGGGCAAGCCCGGGGCGTCCCCAAGGAAGGTGGCGGCGGGGCCTCTGCAGCTCCGTTTCTCCAGGGGGTCGGCGAAATCAGGGGTGACGGCCTCGCTCGGTGAGGCGGCATCATCTTCTCGGCTGTTTGGTGGCACGGGTGTGGTCCGGCGGGCTTGGCTGCGCGGGCAGCAAGCTCTTCGACGGACGAGATCTGAGGCACCGGCGGTGGGGCTTCTGGCCTCTTGCGGCTCCAGATCTGGCCGCCCCTTCCCCCTCCTGCTGCCCTGCGTGCTCCACCCTTTCAGATCTGGACCGGGTAAACTTGGTTCTCCGGTGCCTAGAGCTGGATGCGGTGTTGGTGGTGTGGAGCCTTGACCGGGAGAAATCCATGGCGGCGACGTCCATGGACGCCGCTTCCCTTCTTGGAGGCGCCATTCAGGTCTTTTGCTCCACCCTCCCCTTCCCCTAGCCTCCCGGGTGAAAACTCGAACTTTTGTTGGGCGGCGACGGTGCTCTTGGTGCCGTTTGCTTCTTGAATTTGTCATCTTGGATGCTTCTTGGACTGTGAGCATTGCGGTGTGGTGGTTGTCGGGTGGTGGCGACAGTGTGTCCCCAGTGGCGGCGGCGGCAGCTTTGCAGGTCAAGCAGCAGCCGGGTTTTCTTCTGGTGCTCTCTGTGCATCTGGTGTCAGTTTGGTCCAGCGGCTTCTAGCCAGGAGGGGATCGGGTTCCCCTCCTCCAGTGGCTACAACAGTGCAGGTTGTGAGAGCCGGAGCGTCAATCCTCGGCCTTGGTCCTGCCTCCTCGTTGCTCCTTCCTCACTGGACACTCTGTTGTTGTCTGACCGACATCTTTCTCCTCTCCAAAGGATCGTCAGTGGGCAGCGGTGGTGCGGTGTTTCTGGTGAAGTTTCTTAGTCAGGTAGGGTGTGCTCTGTTCCTACTCCTTCGTTGCCTCGGGTTGCATCCTTCGCCCATGTTCTAGGGTGATCAACCCCATATGTCGACGGTTCGACTCCTTTCGAGCCAGGCGAGGAGGCAGGGGCCTCCTTCGACAGTGGGAATGGATGGTGATGTTGTTCCAGGGCCTTGGTTGTTTGGTGCTGACATATCCTATCCTCGACGACGGGCGCTTCCCGGAGCCCCATTTCTTCTTCCCTAGTGACCCATGGGTGGACGAGGGCCTCTGCGTGCTTCAACTTGTGCTTATCATGTGCTATCTTACTAGCTGTAATGTGTGAGGTTTTGAGAGATGCCTACCAGCACCCTTGTATCTTGCCATGTTTTCTGTTTTTTTGTTTGTTTGAGTTTGTAATGATGTGGTTGTAATCCTGACCGGTTGATGGCTTTGTTGATTCAAAGTCGGGCTCTTCTTGAGCCTTCGTTCTAAAAAAACAACTTCATTTATTAGCTTGTAGACTCATCTTTTCTTGGGTAACACTATATTACAGTGACATGTTATGTTACCACAAACATGTCTCTCCTCATTAACTACTTCCCACATAAGATAATTTGTTTTGGAGCGCGCTATGTTACTAGCTAAGTTACTTGCGCTATGACTAGTCTCAAGAATTAATGTTCATGGATTTTTAGAACCATCATATTCCTCTAGCCCCAAGAATCAATGTTCATGGATTTTTAGAACCATCAAATTCCTTAATGATCACTGCTTGATTTGGAAAAAGCCATGGCCCCATGTTCAAATCCTTGTTTCAGTCCCCGAAGCAGCCAATTGAACTATACATAGATTTGGTTTGACCATACGCCAACGAACTTCCCTTACAGGGTTCCATGCAAACCACATACGAGAGTAAAAGCGCAAATGTACTAAATTCTTTGCTTGCATGAACCCTAGCTATTGCCAGCCATCTAGCTTTAGCCTCCTGCACCTCAACATTATCCTCCGGAAAGAAAGCATCACCTTCATCTTCATGCAAATCAAGGTGGTGTAGTAGTTCCTGAACCTCTTCTTTCCCAGATTGCACCTTACTTGGCTCCCCCTCGTCTACCATGACTAGATGAGAGTCCTAAAAGTCCGGTACAAACCCAACGAGAGACCCATCGCAAAAAACAACAGAGGGGATCAGGGAGACCCATGAAGGAATTCAGGTGGCAAATACACATGAGAACAACTTCGATGAATCTCGCAGATGCTATCGCCGCCGGAGGAACCGACAAACCCTAGTATTTTCACTAGCGGAAAACTTCGTGCACACTAAATTTCCACCTATGAAGAGTTTGAGCGTGGATCCTAAAAAAAGTAAAATGGAGAGAGTTTGAGCGTCGGTTAGGTTTCCAACGCACACGACCGCGCCTTAGTTTATGAGAGAATTCCTTATTTGACCCTTTTTTAAAATATGCTTCCCTATTCGGCCCAAAAAAGTTTGTTCTTCCCTATTTGACCTCAAATGTTAAATTTTGTTCCCTATTTGACACTTCCGTCTATTTCGACCACTAACGGTGTGAAGTGTGACATGAAAAGAACATTCTATCCATGGTGTTTTACAAGGCTGAAAAAAAGAGTGTTCGTTTCTTCCACTGAACCGGTTTACAAGGGATGAAAGAAAGATAATATGAGTTTCAGTTTCAGATGTGGTGCTGGGTTGCTTTGGCGAGAATGTGAGCATGGCGTTGTCGGCTGGGTGCAGTATGTGGAGTAGAGAGGGAGAGTGAGAAAGACGAGGGAAAGAGCATCACAGTGCCTCGGCGTGACGCGCTCAGCTGTGTCGTGTGTCCGCGAAGAGAGAAGGGTGATAGCTGAGGGGAGCAGGGCAAAGAGGCGACAAGGCAAGCAGCGTTAGCAACACGACGACAAATGCGATGGTGGGTCGGCATCTTGGCTGGGAGAGTTCGACAAGATGCGCTTGGCCAGAGCAGTCCATGGCGAGATGGACATGTGTACATAAGTACTCCCTTCGTTCCTAAATATAAGTCTTTTTACTACAAACAATATACGGATAATATAGACATATTTTAGAGTGTGGGTTCACTTATTTTGCTCCGTATGTAGTCCATGGTGGAATCTCTATAAAAAAACTTATATTGAGGAATGAAGGAAGTAGAGTACATTAGTCGTGGCGTTATGCACGTTGTAATCATCATGCATGCTGTGCCGGTGTGCCCCGATTCCTAGTCTTTAGGATCCAGCTGATTTCTAGCCGGTTAGCTAGGTTCTATTCTCGCACATCTATTTTTTTTTTCAACCTTGCTATACGTACGATGCTTCATGTACAACACCCTATACGATTAGAGACAACCATAGATGATTCAGTTTGTGGGTCATAGTATTTAGATATGATCCTCTGTCTGATCGTACCTTTGTCCGATGAGAAAGCATAGTACGTAGAGTAGTTTCGTTTTTTTTTTACAGATTCTCACACATTTATGTACTTATACGATATGTATACGATACCCCATCAGTGCAGATCATCGAGGCAAAAGTGATAATTGTCAATTGTGATAATTGTTAAAAACTAAGAGCGGCAAAAGTGAAATGTCAAAATTTAGAATGGCATAAGTAAAATTGGCAAAATCTAGAGTGGCAAAAACAAACAAATTCCAAAAATTTTAGGACCAAATAGAGAAGCAAATTTTAAGACAGGGCCAAATAAGGAATTCTCTCTTAGTTTTCTTTTTTGACGGGTAAAGGAATTCTCTCTTAGTTTATCCTCCTGTCCAAATATCGCGCATCTTCCTGACCTGGGCCCAAAGTTAACCTTCTTCGGCTCCCCAGCTCTTGTGTGGCCGGAGTCTCGCGCCGCCGAAAACCCCCCTCCTCCTCTCGCCGGAGCCTGCCTGCTCTCTCGGGCCGAGGGAACTATTGCTCCCCCCACTCATCCACCCGGGCGCGGTTCCTATCGCTGGTAAGGCAGCCCTAGCCGGCTAGCCCCGCGCCAAGCCGATGGACGAAACCCTAGCCGCCGAAGCCGGTGCCGCCGCCGCGACGGAGGAGAAGGCGGTCCCGGAGAGGGAGCCGGAGACGCTTGAGGAGGTCATCTCGAGGCATAGGTTAGCCCCCTGACCTTGTTCTGGGCCTCGGCGTTTTAGGCATTTAGCTGAGCTGTGGATTTGGTTAATCGCTACTAGTTTAGCTGAGCCCATGCGTTTAGTGATAATTCTGGTCGTGCCTGTGAGGAAACAAAGATTGAATTTTCTCATGATTATCGGGGTTTTAGTTCATAACTTAGATTAGTTCATCAGATTTGTTGTTTTAGTCTGTCCCTGGAATAAGGGAAGCCGAGGAAGATGTCATTTTCATCTTTACTACTAGTATCTTGGGTTTTGTGTCTGACCGAGCAACTTCACAGTTTGCATATTATGTTACCAACGCATTGTCATCATATATGTTCGTGGATTACCTTTTTTTTTCTAGTTTCCCTGTCAGTGTTGCATTGAATTATCTAGGGAAGTTGAGATAAAATCTTTACCTGAACCTAGATGTCTAATTCATCTTAGGCTACTTGAACTAAAACTCTCGTTAACACACGAAAATAGGTCACCAGTACAACAGTGCATATAAGTTGCACATAAGGCGTGCAAGAGATGGAAGCCTTACTTTTATGTCTTTCATGTAATAAATGAAACACTAAATTTGATCTGTTTAGCGACCGGCTACATTTTGAAGGTATCAATGAGTTCCTTCATTGAGATTAATGAATGATGCCTAATGCCCAATTAGTATCCTTGTTTTACATAGTGATGAAGTTTTAGTTAAACTAGCAAAAAAATACACCAGCGAAGCGATGCGTTGCGGAAGCTAGTAGCGCGCGGCCGGTGTGGAACCCTCTGTAGACTGTTGTCTATAGAAAAAGCGTGGAAAGGCTGAAAAGATAAGAAAAAAACCTTAATGACGTGGCAGATTAGCTGAGGTGGATGGTTGCATGTGGATTGCTGATGTGGATAGGCTGCATGTCAAGAGAAATAGGTTAGTGGGGATGAACTATTTAGGTATTATAGATATAGCTGTACAATGGAAGTTTGTTCTTATTTAGATCTAGTTGTGTATATGCTGATGTCATAGACCAGTGTGCCTTGCTGCTAGGGTGACTGCAACTACCAGTACTAACACTTGGATAATTTACTCTACACTTAGCAGTAGTGTCTCGAGGAGGTCATCTTGAGGCATCAGTTAGCCTCCCTGACTTTGTTCTGGTTCTAAGCGTTTTAGGCATTTAGCTGACCTCTGGATTTGGTTAATCTTAATTAAGCTTGCTCATTGGCTTTGTGTGAGATGCACGTTGCTCTTGTTGATTTAGGAGGTTGCAATGGTCTGAGCCATGTGTTTAGTGAGTATTATTGGTCCTGCCTGTGAGAAAACGAAGATATAATTTTCTCATGATTATCAGGGTCTTAGTTCACAACTTTGATTATTCATTAAATTTGTTGTTTTTGTTTGTCCCTGGAATAAGAGAAGCTGAGAAAGATGACATTTTCATATTTACTAGTATCTTGGGTTTTGCTTCTGAGCAAGCAAGTTCACCGTTCCATAGCTAGCATCTCATTATGTTACCAATGCATTGTTCTACACTACCTTTTTGGAAACCAACACGCGCGTGCACGTTGCCACGTTGCTGTGACATCAGCACGGCAAGCATCCGGTTTTGCATGACCGGTCAACGGTTGAGAGATCGTAACGTGCTATGGACAGGTGCAGCATGTTGGCAAGTTATCTTAACCGTTCTAGTTTCCCTATCAGAGTTGCATTGAATTATGGAGAGAAGTTGAGACCACATGTTTCCCTGTACCTAGATGGCAATAATTCCTCTTACGCTATTTGAACTAAAACTCTCATTAGCATATAAAATAGGTCACGAGTACAACAGTGCACAGTGCATGTAAGTTGCACATAAGGCATGCGATGGAAGCCTGACTACTATGTCTTCCACTAATAAATGAAACGCTGTATTTGATCTGTTAAGCGCTTTTCACATGAAACATACACCAGATACGTCTTTCATGTATCTAGGAGTTCCTTCACCGAAGATGATTAACGAATGATGCTTAGTGCCTACTATAAGTGTTCTCGTTTAATATGGTGAAGTTTTAGTTAAATAAAGCCATACAGTGCAAGTTTCTCCCTCTTTAGGTGTATCAAGTATATGCTGCAGTATGTCATAGACCATTGTGCGTTGCTGCGGGTGACTGCAACTTAGCAGTAGTAACATTTGTTTCTGTACAGGACTACCCAAATTGCTTAGACAGTGGAATATTTCATGTGTTGAAATATGGTAGTTAATCTGTCCAAATTCTAAATTTGAGACAATATCATTTCAAGTTATTTGCCATCAACTGTCTTATTTGAAACCAACTAATTTGAAGGATAATGGATGATTTTGTTATTAGGGTGAGCACTTGTAAGAGTTCTTGGTTTTGCTTTAGTTACCCTGTAGAAAATTGTAACAATTTGTCAACAATGAATAAATAAATGTGATTTATTTGTTACTTTGTTTTCATTGTTAAACTGTGCTTGTGTAGATCATCTCTCATCCTTAATTAATTTTCCTGGTAACTGGATTGTTTGAGAAATGGTGGAGGATGCTTTGTTTTCAGTTGATTTACGTAGTGTGTCTAAGAACAATTACCTTTTTATATATGTAACAGGAAGGAGAAATCCAAACTCCAGGATAAGGAAACAAGTCTGAAGAAAGCAGCTGCCAAAGGCAGCAAAGCTGAGCAGAAGGCCAAGAAAAAGCAGGTCGAGGAAGAGATATTGCGCCTCTCAGCTGCATTAGAGGCGAAACATGCTGCAGAGCTTGCTTCTTTTGGGTACAAACCCGCAGAAAGCTCTGAAAAGGGGAACCTCGACACCTTAGTGAAGGCCATAGCTGGCGTTTCTGTTTCTAGCAATGCAGATTCTGCGAAGCCGGGGAAGGCTGCAAAACGGCGAGAGAAGAAGGCAAAGGAAGAAGCTGCTCGAGAGCAGCGAATTCAAGAAGAACAAACCAATCTTGTCAGTGATCGCATGTTAGAAGACGAGAAACTTGGAAGGAGGCTTGAGCCCTTGGGGCTGACCATTCATGAGATAAAGCCAGACGGGCATTGCTTGTACCGTGCTATCGAGAACCAGCTGTCACTCCATTCCAAGGGCACTACACAGTATAATCACCAGGAGCTACGGCAAATGACAGCCAAGTATATGAGAGAGCATGCCGCAGATTTCCTCCCATTTTTCTTATCGGAGGGCAAAGCCGAGTCTGGACCAGACCCCTCGGAGAGTTTTGAAAAGTACTGCGAGGAGATGGAGTCCACCGCTGCTTGGGGCGGGCAACTCGAGCTTGGTGCTCTGACACACTGCCTAAAGAAGCACATCGTCGTATACTCTGGCTCCTTTCCGGATGTAGAAATGGGCAAAGAATACAACAAGTCAGGACCAGGAGGTGACCCTAGCATCAAGCTTTCCTACCACAGGCATGCCTATGGCCTCGGCGAGCACTACAACTCAGTGATCCCCACTGAGTTATCTTGAGGCAGGAAACATAAATGTACTTGGCCTGTGTTTACCCATGAGAAGTCTTTCTGGTCAGTCTCTCGTTGAGTGTACCAAATCATAGAATATGTTTAAATGGGATTTTACTTCCCAAACAATTTTGCCTGTAAAACATTTTTGTTTACTTACTTAGCTGTGGCTGCTTACTGTGTTGATTCTTCTCATCAGCTATACTTTGTTTCCTTCCTACAAATTACTGATATGCATTTGCCTTCCTGTACTTCTTGTTTGCTTATAGTAAGGCAAAGGCAATCAGCATTGTCATTGTTATTTTGGGTTGGCTTTAGGAGCAGCTAATTACCAACTTCTATTTGATTCAGTTTGCTGCAATCAGAAATCATTGATTGGCGGGGACTGTCTCTTGGCTCCTGGGAAATCATATGCATGATCCTGGACAAACAGTAAAATTCTGAATAGTTGTTTAAAAATTATGATTTTTTTTTGATTTTTTTACAACATGCATGTCCCTATCTTCTATGAAATGGCATATATTGTGATCTGAAAAAGACATCAATAATACTCCCTCCGGTCCTTTTTACTCCGCACATTAGGTTTGTCTCAAGTCAAACTTTGCTAAGTTTGACCAACTTTATATTAGAAATTATTAACTTCTATGATATCTAATAAATATAATATGAAAATATATTCTGAGATGGATCTAATGATATTGGTGTTGTTATGTGAATGTTAATATATTTTTATATAAACTTGGTCAAAGTTGAATGAGATTGACTTCAGACAAAGCTAATATGCAGAGTAAAAAGGACCGGAGGGAGTATTTGATAAGCCAGTAATCTTTTGACAGGTAGTCCCATCCCAACGTACGAGGGATTTGTTAGGAAAGCAACTTGTATTACCATGAGGCCATAGGCCGATATATATATACATGTACATGTGGAACATATGCAGGAAACCCCTTATACAACGGGATAAATACAAAGGGGTACATGACTTATATTATAACTCTAACACCCCCCCTCAAACTCATGGTGGAGGAACAACACTGAGTTTGGAGAGATAAAAGCCATGTTGTGCTCTAGTCTGGGCCTTCGTCAGGAAATCCGCCAACTGTAACTCGGAAGGCACATACTGAAGAGCAATAACCTGATCCTGCACAGCAGCGCGCACATAGAAAGCATCAACACCAATATGCTTGGTGAACTCATGCTTCACAGGATCGCGTGCAATGCTGATAGCACCTGTACTGTCAGATAAGAGCTGAGTCGGTGTAGTGACAGAAACACCAAAGTCCTGAAGTAACCACTGCAACCAAGTCACCTCTGCCGTCAAAAGAGCCATTGCTCGCAACTCAGCCTCGGCACTCGAACGGGAAACTGCAAGCTGTTTCTTCGTCTTCCAGGCAATGAGAGAACCACCAAGAAAAACACAGTAAGCAGAAAGTGAACGGCGATCCGAAGGATCACTAGCCCACGTAGCATCCGAATAGGCCTGAAGCTGTAAAGAACTGGAGCTAGGAAAGAAGAGACGGTGAGAGATCGTGCCTCGAAGATATTGGAGAACACGAAGGAGATGACTATAGTGAACCGATGTGGGAGCAGAGACAAACTGACTCAGAATATGAACCGGATAAGAAAAGTCCTAACTGATGGAAAGGGCTAGACAATCCACATATACTATAACACCCCCTCTCACGTGTGACGGGGAAGACAAGTCAACACGTGCAACCGGAAGAGAGCGACGGCGCGCGAAACTCACGTATGACTCAAGAGGCCTATACGTGGACACAAAGGGGGGCAGCAGCAATTTTTTTAGATAAATTGCGAAAGCCAGGACTTGAACTTAAGACCTTAGCTCTGATACCATGTTAGGAAAGCAACTTGTATTACCATGAGACCATAGGCCGATATATATACATGTACAGGTGGAACATATGCAGGAAACCCCTTATACAACGGGATAAATACAAAGGGGTACATGACTTATATTATAACTCTAACAGGATTAGCCAAATGTTTGAGATAAGTGAAGAACAAACCCCAATGCAGGTAAATGGTCACATGTCACATACCTCGAGGCCATTGTGGCACAAGGCAACCATGGCATGTAACGCAAGTTTCGAGTAACCTCATCTAGAAACAAAAGTTTCAAGTAACCATGTTGCCTGCAGTGGCACTGCAGAAGTGCAGACTATGCCATTATGCATGCATGTCTCTAGCTGAAGCTGGCAACATGGTTCCTTGTGTCTGCTACTTCCATTGCTGTTATGCACAGAAATGCAGGTGCTACACTGATGTAGTACAAGTTTTCTGAGGAACATTGACGTGATTTTTCGGGCATGCGAAAGCTGATGATAACATGTAGATCATGGTAAAAATAAAAAATACAAATGACCTTAGGGAACAACGGCATCTTAGATGCATTTGAATCACTGGTCTGAGATCTCAAGGAACCAAAAAACATTATGCCCTCTATCTCGTTAACTCTGGCAGAATCTGAAGAACCCTTCCTATCAGACATATGATAGGAAGTGTTTCCCTACCAGTAACCTCTCTTTCCTTGTTAAATGCTATGTCATCTCAAAACCTAAAATGGGCCCAGGCTCTCATGGTGGTCCTCATCCGGGTCGTGGTGGCCACCGAGGGGCATGTTTACGCCGTCGATGATGGGGAAGCTACAGCATTGCCGTATGAGGCATGCAACATTGCCTCACTTGACCGCTGGTGCTGACCGTAACTTTCACTCTCCGTCAAACATAGAGCAAGAACATGCACGCTATTCTATGCTATGTTACCACCATCACAATGGGTAGGAACATCATGCAAAACTCTATTTATTAGTTTATAGACTCACAATGTCTTGAAATATGTGATGTTCCGGTAACTAGCTATGTTACCACTACTCTCTCTTTCCTCATTAAATGTTTGCCATGTCAGCTTTTTGTCCTACATGGCAACGATGTTACTACTAAGTTCCTCCCCATTGGGACTAGCCTAACCAATGGGTGTTCAGTCTTTTTTTTGTTCTCCTTGAGATGTATGCAATTGACTATTTAAAGTGGTGCTATCAAAGCAGCACAGAACCAGAGCCAATTCCTAGCATAGTCATGGAGCCACCCTTGTCTTCCAAAATGTTTGCCTCTCTCACCATACTGATTATGGCTACCTCCGTCGCCCTTGTCTCGGCCGCCCCGGTGTGGCCGTCACTCGAAAATCAAGCAGGAGCACTCCTTGCCTGGAAAGTCACCCTCAGCAACCAAAGCCAGGACTCCCTGCAATCATGGGGAAACATGTCGTCAGCACCTTGTAGTTGGCATGGAATCCGATGCGCTGCACCGACAACGCGGCGACACCGGCATCGGCGTCGGCCGGTGATCACCGGTGTCTCTCTACGGGGGTTGAAGCTAAGAGGGTCGCTAGAGTCCATGGACTTCTCGGCCTTGAGTACCTTGACGACCCTCCACCTCTCGCACAACCAGCTCGCTGGGAGCATTCCTTCAAGTATAGAGCATCTTAGAGAGCTACATGCTCTACTTCTGCACGGCAATCAGATAAGAGGCTCAATTCCACCTGCTTTAGCAAACCTCACAAAACTCACAACCCTGCGTCTTTCCGATAATAGGCTTGTTGGATCAGTTCCTCGAGAAATTGGGAGTTTAGGGATGCTGAAAGAGCTCAATCTTGTCTAAGATGCTCGAGTTCCGATAATAAACCAACTAGAAGATTATATTCCAACTAGTATAGGAAACTTGACACGTTTAAGAACTCTTCATCTTCATACTAACAAGTTCATCGGACCCATCCCTCAGGAAATAAGAAATTTGGTAAACTTGGAGGATTTGCAAATCGGATTGAACAAACTTACAGGATCCATACCAGCATACTTGGGAAATTTGACTAAACTCACGACCTTGTATCTCTGGGGTAACGACTTGTCTGGCCACATCCCCCAAGAACTAGGTCGTTTGATCAACTTAGAGAACTTGGCGCTTGCTGACAACAAACTAACAGGCCAGATCCCTCCAGAACTAGGCCATTTGATCAACTTACAGAAATTGGCGCTTAGTGACAACAAACTAACAGGTCCCCTCCCAAACAATCTATGGAATTTTACCAAACTCACTACATTATACTTTGTTAATAACCAACTTTCTGGCCACATCCCTCAAGAGCTAGGTCGTTTGATGAACTTAGAGATCTTGCTGCTTGCTGAAAACACACTAACAGGTCACATCCCAAACAACATAGGGAATTTGACAAAAATCAATGTCATAAATTTCAATTTCAACCAACTTTCTGGACACATTCCCCCAGAAATTGGTAGGTTAACGAGTTTGGCTAGTTTCCAAGCTTCCTTCAACAATCTCTCTGGTGGCTTGCCATCAGGTATTTGTGGGAGAGGCCAGCTGGAGAAGTTCATTGTCTTTGGCAACAACTTGGTTGGTTCCTTGCCTACAAGCTTGCTAAGATGCAGAAGTCTAGTACGACTTCGCCTTGATGGAAATCAGCTCGAGGGAGATATCTCCGAGATGGGAGTTCACCCGAATCTTGTCTACATTGATATCAGTTCAAATAGACTATTTGGTCAACTTTCTGATGGTTGGGGTGAGTGCCGCAACCTTACCATGTTGCGTGCCTCAAACAACAATATCACTGGATTCATACCACGAAGCATAGGGCAACTATCACTGTTGCAGATACTTGACGTTTCCTCAAATAAACTTGAAGGAAAAATTCCACTAGAAATTGGTGGTCTATTGTTATTATTCAATCTGAGTCTTGGTAATAACTTGCTTCAAGGAAGTATACCACAGGAAATTGGATCATTAAAAGAATTGGAGTATCTGGATTTATCATCAAACAAATTGGATGGGTCGATACACGGGTCAATTGAGCATTGCTCCAAGCTTCGCTCTCTGAAGTTGAGCCACAATCACCTCAATGGCAGCATTCCTATCAAACTAGGGATGTTGGTAAACCTACAAGATTTGTTTGATCTAAGTGACAATTCATTCGAAGGCAAGATACCGAGTCAGCTAGGTAGCCTGAACATGCTTGAGAACTTGAATCTTTCACACAATGCATTGAACGGCCGCATTTCATCATCATTTCAGAGCCTAGTCAGCCTCTTATCCATGGATGTGTCATACAACAAACTGGAAGGGCCGGTTCCACGAAGTGTGTTCTTTGAAGCTGCTCCAATTGAAGGGTTCTTGCACAATAATCAACTATGTGGTGTAGTTAAAGGTTTGCCTTCTTGTGAAATTACTGAAAGTCGTGGACAACATAAGAATTCCAAAGTTGTTTTACTAGCTATAATTCCTGCTACTATAGCTCTTGTGCTCATCACCGCAGTAGTAACACTATTGAGATATAAAAGGAAGAAATATAGCGCAGGAATAAGTGGTAATGACTTGCAGCAGACAAAGTTGTTTGCCATCTGGAACTTTGATGGACAACATCTGTACAAAAAAATTGTTGATGCCACGGAGAATTTTGGTGATAATCACTGCATCGGAAGTGGAGGTAGTGGGTCAGTGTATAGAGCTGAGTTATCTAGTGGTGAAATATTTGTGGTGAAGAAGATCCATCTGATGGAAGATGATGAGTCATTTAATCATGAAATAGATGCATTGATCCATATTCGGCATCGAAACATTGTAAAGTTATTTGGCTACTGTTCTGAAACTCAGGGAAGATTTCTGGTGTATGAATACATGGGCAGAGGAAGCTTAGCAGAATCTTTAAAGAACAAGGAAACTATAGCTGAATTGGATTGGATAAGAAGGTTAAATATTATCAATGATGTTTCTCATGCTTTATCTTACATGCATCATGATTGCTTTGCACGGATAGTCCATAGAGACATATCAAGCAACAACATTTTGCTTGATCTAGAATTCAGAGCATGCATCTCTGATTTTGGTATAGCCAAAATATTATCTGCGGATGATCCAAACTGTACAAGGCTTGCCGGGACAAAAGGGTATCTTGCCCCAGGTAAAAAGAACTCTATCTCTGTTAGATCTGTGTGCTGTTATGTTTTCATATTTATTCTGCTGAGGATGCCAATAAGTAATTTGTAAAGATATCCTAATTTCTTGTTTAAGCAGTTATCCTATCATAGTTTTGTTTATCAGCTACGCTTTGTTTGTCTCTACTCTCTAGTCTGTACAATCTACATTGGCAACAGTTATTGAGCCGGTATCTTTAGCAGTTGGGTAATAATAGACCTTTGTTAGGTGGTCCTCTAGATTCAGTTTTGTTGAAGTGTCGGAGAAATCTAACTCTTCAATATTGGTTTGGCAGAGCTTGCATACTCAACAAGGGTGACAGAGAAATGTGACATCTATAGTTTTGGAGTGCTCGCGCTCGAGTTGTTCATGGGACACCATCCAGGTGATTTTCTCTCAGCCATGGCTGATAAGAGTACATCACTGAAGGATTTGTTGGACATCCGGCTCCCACTCCCTGCGGCTGAGGTAGCAAGCAAAGTATTCAAAGTGATCGCGTTTGCTGTTCGGTGCATAGAACCAAATCCAACACGCCGTCCAACAATGCAACAAGCAATCAAGGTGTTCACTGCAGCAGGAGGACCTCATAATCATGTTGATCATCTGCACACTGACATTGTTATTCCTGCTTGCTGGTCGTGAATGTTCTTAGCAAATTGATGATTTTGCATTGATTAGACACTTTTTGTAATAAATCGACAGTCTGTTTTCGCATTAGCCTCGTGCCATGTACTATTTATGTTGGTTGTAAGAGATGGAGAGTGACCATTGTATTCAAAGTAATACTAATGTTCCATTTGCAGCCTCTGTTGGAGGACATAGGAGATTCAACTGGTGATTTCATATGCCTGAGTTATATTGGCGTGCTGATCACTTTTAGATCCTTTACTTGGTTGCTGTTAAAAATGCTAAATATTTAGCTTTCACCTGTTACAGGGGAGGGGATAGAAATGGTATAAAGCAGTAGCCATCAGAATGCTTGTGCAAGGCATATACTCCCTCCGTCCCAAAATAAGTGTCTCAACTTTGTACTAATTTTAATACAAAGTTATACTAAACTTGAGACACTTATTTTGGGATGGAGGAAGTAGTTCTCAACAAAGGAAAGCTACTTTTTGTTAGAGTTATATTGATGGTGGTCTTTTATATTCTTGACTTTTGGCATCCTCATGTACTCTCTCCGTTCGGAATTACTTGTCTCGGATATGGATGTATCTAGAACTAAAATACGTCTAGCTACATTCATTTCTGCGACAAGTAATTCCAAACGGAGGGAGTACATCATATATACGGTGTCTTTGACCTCCTAGTAATACAAGTTGCATCATAATATGGTATCAGAGCCTAGGTTAGCTTTTTTGGCGTTGCAACTCGCCTCCTGATCCAACCTCGCACACTGCCATCGCTTTCTTTGCCGGTGGTTGCTGTTTTCCTCGGCTCCAGGCCGGTCCGATCCGGCGGCTCTCTCGCCGATCTGCTCTAGGTCGCCGCTTCCACATCAAGAAAAAAGCAGGTCCAGGAAGAGATATCGCGCCTTCAACTGAATTAGAGGCGAAACATGCTGCAGAGCTTGCTTCTTTCGAAAAAAAAACATTGTTTGAGGGGCTGTCCTTAATTTATACTCCCTGCGTCCCAAAATAAGTGACTGAAAAGTGACTCAACTTTGTACTAAAATACGGAGGGAGTACTATACTTCTTCCGTTCATATTTCAATATGGACTACATACAGATTGAAATGAGTGAACAAATACACTAAAACTTGTCTACATGCATCCGATTTAGAAGAATGTTATGCAGTACAACATTTTATATGTGTATGCATACAATGCGACTGAAGTGTGGATGCACACACAGTAAAAATTCTGTATATGCAGGAACAACCTAATCATAGTAAAAACACAACATTACTAGGTGTTGCATGAACCAACAAGAAAACAAATTTACTAGGTTGGCACAAGTGTGTATGCATACACAGTAAAAATTCTGTTATTGGCCATAATCTAACCACATTCTATTAATCTGTCTCTGCATCTTGTACTCCGGAAGGTGGCAACAGTCTAAACACCGATGGACAAGTTCTCCGAGAAACATTGCTGTGATTTTTCAGGCATGCGAAAGCTGATGAGAACATGCA
Organism: Secale cereale; assembly: GCA_902687465.1. NCBI lineage: Eukaryota > Viridiplantae > Streptophyta > Magnoliopsida > Poales > Poaceae > Secale > Secale cereale. Next base: position 104,783,702 of record LR738713.1, read on the forward strand.
AATCATGGTAAAAGGTAAAAATACAAATGACCTAGGAAGCAGTGGCATCTTGGATGCATTTCAATCACTAGTCTGAGATCTCAATGAATCAAAAAACATTATGCCTTCTATCTATAAAGAGCTTAACTCAGCACATCACACACAACGATAACGATGGCAGCAAGTACAGCAGCTTTCAAACCTCTATGAAATTCATGCATTCTTGTCGAAACAAAGTATGTAGAATCCAAATAAGGAGCAGGCAGAAGTATGCAGGCATGGAACATATAGGCATCTTACACTTACAGTACCACCCAAAAGACGACTCCACGCACAAAAGCATGATATAAGTCAAATCTCTCCCCTTTCTAGATCAAACACACACATGGAAACCCACCAACGAAGTTAATTGACAATAGCCAGCTTATGTCTTGGTCCTGTCGAGTGGCTGCTGGGCTTAAGCCTGAAGGTGAGAGAACCTGAGTACACTCCGATCTAGCAGAAGTAGGCAGCAGCTCATCATACCACAAAACTAGAAACTGAGAAGTAGAGTCTGTTGCGTCAAACCGGTGGGAGAGGAGGCCGCCTAGAGTCCACAGGAAGCACTAAAAGTCTCATCGAGAAGAGCCAGAATATCACTGTGGCGAGCGTCGCGGCGAATACTCTGACCAATAGAAACCACAGCCAGGTTCCGGATATCCTGCATCTGTCTCTGTATCTGCTCAAGGATAGCCGTCTGGGGATCAATCTGTCTCTGTCTCTGCATCTGCTCAAGGATAGCCGTCTGACGATCAATCTGTCCCTGCATCTGCTCAAGGATAGCTGTCTGGGGATCAATCTGTCTCTGTCTCTGCATCTGCTCAAGGATAGCCGTCTGGTGATCAATCTGTCTCTGCATCTGCTCAAGGATAGCCGTCTGGCGATCAATCTGTCCTTGCAGCATGGGAGGAACGTCATAGGTATGACCAGCCAAGCCTCCTGCCTCCGCGTAGTGAGCTCCCTGCTGGCCAAATCTGAACTCATCAGGAACTGGGGGTGGCGCCATATGTTGGCCATGATCTGTGTCAGCTTCCCCATTAGTGATGTCCCAAAGAGCTTGCTCCTGTATGCTCGGGACAAGTGCATGGTCCAACTCTACATGTCCATCATCATCAAATACAAGTTCCATGTGGGCTGGAAGTGACCTGGTCACGAGCCTCCTCTTGTCATTGAGCTCCGGAGCCTTGTACGACTTGTCATGCTGAAGTGCCCTATTCTTGAGCCTCCTCTTGTCATTGGGCCTTGGAGCTTTGTATGGCTTGAGGTGCTGATCCAAAGCCTTTTTCATGCCATCCTCAAGCCACCCTTTCTTGTCAAACAAGCGAATGAGATACGGGGCGTAGGGCAGCCGACGTCTGATTGTCAGAATGGTGTCCTGCATCTCTCCAATCATCAAATCTACTATGTCTACAGGCTGTGCTGACCTCAACAAGTGCAGAAGCCAAATCTCAACTGTAGTTAGGGATTCAAGGCCTGCAACTCTAGGACGGATCGACATCCTCATGACTGTGTGTACAACCGCTGTTTCATGGTTCAACTGATTGTGATCCTTCCAGAACTCCATCACGGCATCAGGATTGACGTAAAGGTGGCGAATGTCCTCTGCAGGTGGCAAGTGAACTTCATCCCTGTTCCCATTGGGGTATGCCAAGGTGTGCACTCGGGCACCACAGCAAGACAGGCCAAGACACCCGAAGAAATCGTCCCTGGACAGCTCACGCTGTTGGTTTCCAAACATGAACTTGATCCTCGACCGGTCTGGGTGAATCCATAGTGTGGCGTAGAACTGACGAATATACGAGTCAGCCCAGCTGAGGTCCTGCGTCTCTAACAGCCTGTCAAGCCCCGGAGTAGCTGCAAAGTATCCACGGACATCAACATCTGCGCCAGCACTCCGGTTGACTGACGGCCAGTCGATCCACTTCATGTCGCTGACCTGTGATTTGAGAGCAAGGTACAGGTCCTTCTGCACAACTGTCCAAAACCGGCTGCTTGTCAGGTGACGCTCATGTCTTTGAGGCGGGAACCACTCTTTCTCCGCGACAAGTCTGAGCTCCTTCATCTTCTTCCGATTGTATTTGGAGTAGTCCACATCAACCCGCAGACTCGGGAGAGCAGGGCGCCGACGAGAGGCGGTGGCTGAAAAGGCAGTTGCAGTAGTAGGCGAAGATGCCTTTGATTTAGACTCAGCTCTGGCTAGTCGGCCTGTCCTCTCCCCTTCCATTTTATCCATGGCCACAAGCACAAGCACACTCACAGTACCCCCGGCCTTAACAAAACCAAGGCAGATGATGATTACACAAAGGGAAACTCCTTTGTCTCCAACAAGCAGAAGCCACTTTGTTAAGCACAACCCACGGCCCAGACGCTGACCACAGCAAACCGAAACAAAGACAGCCGCGGCCACTGCTCCTTGGCCCCTCCTTCAATCAACCTGATCACAAGCCAAAGCATACAGGGTAATCAAGTCAGCGACGTGTTAATTGTTCAAGTTGGCTAGCTAGGGTTTCGGTTGTTGCCGGGAATAGTGGAGAGTGACCAAGTAGCAAGGGACGGGGGCGAACCTAGCAATGACGAACTCAAAGGGGGTGGATCCACCTCGGGAAGGAGAGCAGTCGCGGCGGCGCCGCCGCTGGCGCTGGAGCCCACGGGGACCGACTGAACCATCGGCGGCGGCGCTCCCGTCGGCGCGGCAAGGGGCCGAGGGGGCTGGGTACCTTGCTGGAGATGATCGGCGGCAGCGGGTAGCCCTGCGGCGAGCGGGGGCGGCGGAGGGCGTCGCAGGCGAGCGGCGGCGGCGTCTGTGCTTCCAGGAGAAATAAAAGCAAGGGTGTGGTGGTCTGGTGGGAACGGGGAAGTAGCTTCTTTCAGGACTTTGGTCGGCGCGTTTTGAAATTGGGCCAACAGAGAAGACAAAACCCCGGTACTACTAGAAAGCTCAGCTCAGCTCAGCTCAGCTTTAATTATCTGAGTGGTCCCATTTTAACCCCTCCTCGCCTCCGAGAGAGAGAGAGAGAGAGAGAGAGAGAGAGGGGGTTGGGGGCGGCGAGCAGCTCGACGAGTTCGTCCCTTCGCCGATCGCGCTCGCCCGCAGCCTCTTCGCCGGTAGCGTTCGCCTTCCCCGTACCCGCATTGTACTCCCCCGTCGCATTTCGTGGGGTTCCGACGGACGGCGTCGAGGGGAATCGAGGGGGGCGGTTCGTCGGCGACTCGATTGCGATTGGTGATTGGGGATTCTCCTTGCCGTTTGTTGTTGGTTTTATCGGAGTTCGATTGAGTTGTCAGAGGGATGGGGATTGGGGGGCGCTTGTGGATTATCATAGGATTTGCAACCAGGGTTAGGGTTTAGGGATGGGAGGCCGGCGATTATGATTTTCTACATGCGTTTGTTCAAATTCGTTTCCATTTTTTGGGCGTGGAATTAGGGTTCACTCAGATATAATATATGCAGTTTTTATTTATTGTGAAATGCCCATCCGATCCTAGTCTGTTTAGATGTGCTCTTGACTGTAGGCTGAGAACTCTCTGTGGTATATATATCTTTCGGTTAGGCGATATAGAATATCGTTGCACCGCCTCCTAATTTTGGAGGTACTATGTATGTTGTTTTCACATGTCACGGGCTCTCTGTTTTTCTTCATTCTTACATTGGGTTTGGTGCTTGTGCAGAATGGTGGGCGGTCTCGGTGGATCTCTCTGCCGTACTCCGGCGAGGGCTCATGAGGCGGAACAAGCCCGTGATGGCAAGACTGTTCCGGAACTCGTCCATGTCGTCGCCAAGGACTTCACCGTGGCATCCTCCCGCCCTCCTCTGCTCGCCGTCCATACACCGGCAACACGGTTGAAGAGGAAGCTGGAGTGGCCCGTGGAGACGCCGAGGCTCCCGTCCCGGAGACGGTTTGCACCACGTGGCGAGGAGACGCCGTCGCGGGCGAGCCCAGCCCCCCGTGGTGCGATTGCCGCCACTCCTGGTGGGCATCGGGCTAAGACTGCCTATGGGGGCTCTGTGCAGCGGAAGCCAACTACGAGCGCGAGGAAGCCGGCGTGCATCCTACAGAGGAGTGGTGGTGCCCGGGGGCTCGTGTCGGGGTTCTCGATGGCGGCGAGGTGTCTGCCGGCAATGGTGGTAAATTCCGCGGAGGTGCCGCATTATGAGCTCCAGGAGGACCCCTCGTTCTGGATGGAGAACAACGTGCAGGTACGCCCTACCGCTGAATTATATTTGCTGCTACCTAGCACCTAGTGCAATTGTATTGATTGGTTGGGGAGTATGACAGAGCAAGTGCATATCGTTTACTCATTCATCACAATTAACCATAATTCATTTACCTCATCTAGTCTAGTCTAGTATACTAAATAACGATGTTTGATTTGGAAAGTTCTCCTGTTACTGTGTACTGTCCAAGATATGCGTTCTTTGATATTTTTTCCCTTTCTGTTTCCATTTATAACTGACAAGTGTGTATTTGAGTTCTGAATTTGAGTCAGCGCATGTGTTGGAGAGTCGGCTTTGCTATACCAATTCTTTACATTTGCGGTTTAATATCCAGGTTGTTATCCGTGTCCGTCCTTTAAACGACACAGAGAAAGATCTTCATGGTCACAGTCGGTGCTTGAAACAAGAAAGTGCGCAGAGCATCACATGGATTGGACAGCCAGAAACTCCTTTCACATTCGACCATGTTGCTTGTGAGTCAGTGAATCAGGTCAGCTTCAAAACAATCTGATTCATGCTCTTGTGCTAATCCTTGGGATTGTGATCAAATCTTGAACTTGCAGGAAGTGCTTTTTCGAGTTGCTGGTTTACCAATGGTTGAGAACTGTATGGCTGGATACAACAGCTGTGTATTTGCTTATGGGCATGTATATTGTTATAACCTTAATTTTTCTTACTTATAATTTTAAGTTATATTCATGCGGTTAAACATTTAAGTTGTTTGCAGACTGGAAGTGGAAAGACACACACAATGCTTGGAAAAAGCAGTGAGTTGGGAGTGAAGCCTGGTCCAGAATGTGGCATGACACCACGTATTTTTGAGTTCTTGATTGCGAGAATCAGAGCGGTAATTTTTCTTCCTCTGTTGATTGATAACACAAGACTTGTTGCTGACAACATTGTGATGTGTCTTATACTGCTATGGATTCCAAATCTGTTATGTGTGAATCCTGAGATTGCAGGAAGAAGAGAGCAGGAGGGATGAGAACCTTAAGTACAACTGCGAGTGTTCTTTCCTGGAGATTTACAATGAACAAATTACAGATCTTCTTGACCCTTCATCCACAAATCTTCAAGTATGCTTCTTACTGTTGCTTCAAGTGTATGACTTAGTAGTGCGATGTACTAAGCATGAAACCTGATGTGCAGCTCCGAGAAGATACGAGGGTTGGTGTCTATGTTGAAAATGTGACTAAACGTGAAGTTACGTGCGTCAGTGACATCATAACACTTTTGATGCAGGTAAATGCATTTGTTCTAGGATTTTTTTTCTTGCAAGTATCCTATGATGACTGCCTGTGTATTTTAACTAAATGCATATGCCTGAAACCTACTGCAGGGTTCTGTCAATAGGAAAGTGTCTATGACACATATGAATCATGCAAGTAGCCGCTCCCACAGTATTCTCACATGCACTATCGAGAGTAGGTGGGAGAAGGATTCCATATCTAACACACGGTATGCACGATTGAATATAGTTGATCTCGCCGGGTCTGAAAGGTAGATCAATATTCTCACTTGCCTCACAATTTATCTTGCCGGGTGAAATCCCAATCCGTTGATATATGCGTTTAAAACAGGCAAACATCATCTGGCGCTGAAGGTGAGAGGCTGAAGGAAGCTTCTAATATCAACAAATCATTATCAACACTCAGGTTCGTGATTAACACTCAAAACCGTAGAACATATTTCCATATGAAAAGGATTATTTACGCTTTTATTCAGTCATGGCTACTTTCCTGGATTGTGAATTTCAGCCATGTGATAATGAGTTTAGTTGATCTTACACATGGAAAGAAAAGGCATGTTCGTTACAGGGACTCAAGATTGACGTTTCTTCTCCAGGTAAGAACCTCGAGATACCAATACCATGCTATTGTTTTATTTGTTGCTGTTTTCCCTTGATGTCTAGCTACTGTTCGTTCTACTCCCTTCTTTGCTTACAGGATTCACTTGGTGGAAACTCCAAGACATTGATCATTGCAAATGTTAGCCCTTCATTGTGGTAATGAACTTTGTGACTTTGATCCAAACTGAAGAAAGCATGAGATCTTGTTTGGTATGTTCATACAACTTCTTGTGTGTTCATGTAGTTCAAGTAATGAAACACTCAGTACCCTCAAGTTTGCTCAGCGTGCAAGGCTCATTCAGAACAATGTATGTATTTCATTCTTAAGTCAGTTTCTTTTGTTACAAATATATCGTAGGTTTACCACCACTTGAAATTTCTGTTCTCTTCAAATCTGAAGGCAGTTGTTAATGAAGATGCTTTAGGGGATGTGCGTGCTTTGCAAGATCAGATACATGTCCTGAAGGTTATGTCTGCAGAATTTTAGTCCTACTTTCGTTCTGTATAACACTGCTGTAAACTGAAAGAAGATCATTTTATCAGGAGGAGCTTGCTGTCATCAACCTTGAACATGTGCCTCAAACACATGGAGCCCTTGAAGCTGAAGAGCAGCGCAAAGCTGAGGTCGTTTGTCATCTATGTAAGGACAGGGAATCTGCCGTTTGCGAATTGCAGATGCTGCAGTCTCAATTTACCAAGCTTCTGCAAGAAAAGGAAAATGCGGAAGAATGCCATCTCCGGAGTCAAAGAACTATTAAAGATTTAAGTTTTGAGGTCCTTGAATTGAAGTCAGAAATCATTAACAAAGAGAAGGGCTATGAAGCTAGAATGAAAGAATTGGAGATAGATATGCAAGAAAAGGATTGTGATGCCACAGCATCACTTATTTTATGGCATAAAGAGAAAGAGGTAACGTCTTGAAAGGCCATTAGGCTTCCATTGAAGTTCTCATTCCATAATTCGTTTTGTGTCCTCCTGAACAAATTAAATTAGGCTTCAGTTCGACTTGTAAATTACCATATATTCACAGTAGATTCATTTCTATTTCCAGTAAGGATTTTACTACTTTTTTTATAAATGTAGGTATATGGTTTTAATGTGCAAAGTAGTACTGTAGGTAATAGGAGAGTGCTTTATGGTGCTCTATGGATTCTTGCAGAAATCTGTCCTTCTTTAGGTTATGTGACATACTGACATTACCTTACAAAAGTTTATTCTTCAAGAAAATTTTCTTTATATTTTAGACACGAAACAAAATTATCGAAGAACTCAAAAGAACCTATGTCGTAATTTAGCATCATCTGCTGAATATCCCTGAGTCCTAACCATCTTCTGTCGAATGATAAATAGTGAACTTTGTGAAATTCGATGTGGTTGGATCAATGCATTTGTTAATTTATTTTGGCATAAAACAACAGAGACCATGTATTCGAGGATTAATTGTTATGTTTACTAATTCAGTTTGTTGAGTTGGTCGATCATTATTTCTTATTTTCAAATGTGATAATTCTTTCAGGCACTTGAATTTGAGCTCTCAGAGGCAAAATGTCTTGCACAACAGAAATCAATTGAGGCATCAATTCTTTTAGCCAAGTTTCAAGAAGCACAGGCAACTATAGCTGATGCAGACTCTAGAGTCAAGGCAGTGGTGGAAGTGAATGAAAATGCAAAACATCAAGCAGAGAAGTACAAGCAAAAGGAGTCTTCATTTAATATTGAAAAGGATGCCTTGCTAAGTGAGGTCAGTAGTTTGAAGATGCTGCTGGATGTGAAGGAACTAACTTACCTGGATATGGAAAAGAAATTTCGATCAAGCCTGCTTGAAGCAAATGAGGTAGCTCTTGAACTGGAAGATGGCATCAGACACCTGAAGAATTTGCTAGCGGAGAACCTTGAGTTTGTTTCGTCTGATATTGAATGGATGAAGTTAAAACTTCAGCAGTTTGCAGAGTTGGCAAGAGCATGGTTGGAGGAGAATTGTTTAGAGATAATTGGAAAAGATTATGCTGTTTCTGTGTTACACCTCTGCCATATGGAGATTTTGTCGGAGAGAATTACTTGGCTGCATGCAGAAAATGATCTCCTTCAGCGTGGGATCCGCGAATCTGATTCTTCGATATCTATGCTGCGAGAGCACAATGATAAAGCAAAGAATGAACTGGAAATGTGTAGTGTTCTCAAAAGAAAGTTACTACTCGACATCAACAGCAGCTTTTGTCGTATTGCAAAGAAGGAACAAGAAGCAACTGAACTGAGCTCAAGATTGGATTCTTTCGGGAAGAAAGTTATGCATTTGCAAGCACAAGAAGAAGCAATGTTGGCACGGTCAGGTTGCATGTATAATGAGCTATCCGTTTTGACTGAAGAGATTGATGCGACCAACAGGAGTTCTTTGGCAGCTCAATCCAAAGAAAAAGAAGAGCTGCATAACCAGTTGGACAATGCTTTGTTTGTCAATAGAATGTTAAAGGACACAATGCTTGAGGTTGCGAGTCTGCCTGAAGTGAACAGTGGTATACCTGCAAATGGTATTAACGGGTGCAATGAATTTGAGTTGTGCAGCTGGCTTGTAAACTACCACCATGAGTTGGTTATGATCAATACAATTAAAAATGATATTGAATCTTTTGTTTTTGCTTCAGAATTGGAGCAACACAAGGTACAACTGCAAAAACAGAACCTTATGTTTACTGAAGTACTTGAACGGATGAAGACAGAAGTAACTTTGTGGAGAGTTGACCAGGATTTGGGCAGTGTTGCAATTTACGATTTACATGAGGAGAACAGTAATATAATGATTGATTTGAAGAACCTGAAGCAGGACAAGGATGAAGATATGGAAAGCCTACTTACAATGAGCAAGGAAAACCCAAAACTTAGATATGTAGTTGACTCCTTAGAGTCCAACATCAGATCCTTGCAAACAGATCGAGATGGAAAAACCAAAGCTCTTATGGAGTTGCAATGCTCCCATGCAGCCTTATGTAAAGAGCTTGAGTTGAAAGCCAAGGTCATTGAACTCGGAATTTCAATTGAAAATGCTTTGAAGTCAGAGAATGATTCACTGAGACATGGAATGCTGCATATTCTGCGCAAGGACAAGAGGATGGTTGATTTGGCTTCTACTATTAATATGGAGAAGTTATCTGTCTCCATTCAAGCATGTTTGGAACAAATTACTGCTCAAGTACAAATGTACATCGATGAACAATCGACCATGATGATGAAGTTGTCCAATGACTTAAACTTAGTTCAGTTGTCTGTTGAGGAGTTGAGCACCCATAATTCCTTTTTACAGTCTGAACTAGCTAGGAAAGATGAATTGGCAAAGGGCTTGTCATTTGATCTTAGCCTACTACAGGAGTCAGCATCTGTTGCAAAATGTCAAGCAGATCAATTTATTGAGTTGGCTGAAGCAATTAAATCATTAGAACATGAGGTTGCTTCTAAATCACATGATCTTGATAATCTTGTTTCTGGAAGCCAACCACTAGAAGCTCAAATCATGAAGAGTAATGAAAAGATTTCGGTGCTAGAGGAGCAACTAGCAAGTACAGTTGGTGAACTAAATGCAGTTTCTGTGGAGAACACTGAATTGAGATCTCAGCTCAACTATATTGAACGGATCAGTTACACTAGGAAAGAGGAGTTGGCCCATAGAAGCAATTCCACTGAAAGAATGGAAGAAGGGTTGATTGAGCTGAGAAATTTACTTGATGAAAGGAATAACTTATCTCAAAATTTGCAAAATGACTTCTCCAAGCTTTCCGACGAGAAACAATACTGTGACTCTCAGGTGCTTATGTTGAGAGAGAAGCTGGAGATGTCTCAGGCAGTGGCCGAAAAAAGTGAAGCAATTGCTATGGATGCTCGACAGGTGCGTATCTCGTAATACTGCTTGCGTTAATTTTCTTGTATAACCCTTCTGTTACTTCTACAGATAGCGGATGAAAGGAAGACATACGCTGAAAAGAAGGATGAAGAAGTAAAACTATTGGAGAGGTCAGTTGATGATCTTGGAAGTGATGTATGTGCTCTGGAGAACCTGGTGAGCTGTCTACTTCTACTTCACTGTTGATTCATTGTTACTTACTGCTGTAACTTTTCTTAACAATAACAGTGGTTATTTCCCTTAAGGTGCGCGACATCAAGAAGGAAGCAGAACGACAAAGAATGCATAGAGAAGAATTAGAGGTGGAGCTGCAGAAAGTCAGGCAACAAATGTCAGCTGTACCATCCAGTGGGGAAGCAGGGAGTTCTGTGGAAGATAAAAGGATTGATTTAACTGACTCATTCAGGTATGCATGGATTCAGATTTTTTGTTACCAGTTACCAATTCCAATGTTGTAAGGTTAACATTTGCCTTAACTTTCTCCAGCAGACACTCAAGAGATGTACATTATGAGAATGAACTTGATGAGCAGCAGGGGAATAATCACCAAAGCATCAAGCTTCCTGATAAAAGGGTTACAAAAATCTCAAGATCAAAATCTGAGCTTGACATGCACTGTAGACAGCAACCCATGTCTAATGAATATCCCAGAGTGCAACATTTAATGGAGAAACTGAAAAGAAAGCAAGCTGCAATTCAGAAGGCGCGCAACTACAAAAATCCCTCACGAGACTTTAGCTGGGTCAACAGCTTGGGGTAGCTGGGTCAAAATCAGGACAATTTTTTTGTCTAGCAGGATGTTGAATGGCAGCAGCGTCCTGAAAGTAGATGGAGAGTATAGCTTTGTTGTTGTACCTATGATTGTGCTAACTTGATTGATGGTGAAAACCTAACTTGAAAATTGAGTTAATGCAACTTTCGGCTATGGAAAATGAAAGAATCTTATTGCAAATGCATTTTTATTTAATATCTTCAGTGCAGAGACAAAATTACCATGCTTTATGTGCTTCATTATGCCTGTTGAAGAAACAAATCCCTGAAAGATTCTAACCTGATTATGCCGGGATGGCCACTTCGCGGGCCGCCGACAGGGCCAGAGCGGTTTCTAGGCCATCCCATTGCCGCTCGTCGTGTGTGTTCATGGAATCCTCATGACATGCCTAATGAGCCGGGCCTCCTCCTTGGTCATGCGTGACGCCGGTGGAAGGGACTGAGATGGGGATGGCATCGGCGAGACGCCGCACACACGCCTACGGCCGCATGCTTGGGGCGGGCTGGCTGCACAAGCCGGACGCAGTGGGCGCTGGCTAGCAAATTAAGTAGGACCGCCGATGCATGTCGTGCTCGTCGCGGAACCACGTGTCCCATACCGGCGAGTCAATGGCATACCTGGCCCCGCAGCGACGGTCGATCTCTTCGTGGCGGGGGCGCCCGCTCACCGGCACCGCCGGGATTGGCACGCGGTCCGCGGAGAGATGTTAGTTGTTTGGCAGATGAGCATCTCCTCACGGGAGCGGCGTGGACGCCTCCCAGTACCGGCGACAGACGTCAATGTCTCCCAGTACCGGCGGCAGACGTCGATGTTGACGTACATCTTGTGCGCTGTCCGGCCATCGGCGACACGAGCCGAAAGGCCGGTGGTGCGGGCGGCGTCGATATCTAGATGAGCGACGGTCAGAGGAGGAGCTGGCCTCATGGTCGTGCTTCCCCTTGTTGCTAATCTAATGCCAGCCCATGGCGCCGGTTGGGAGGAGGGCGAGTGCGGGCGGCGCTGGCTAGGGTTTGGGTCGCTTGTGTCGGGGCTCGAGGAGGCAGGCCGGCCAGGAAGTGAAAGATGTGGATTGGCCGATCCACAACTTCCACATTAAGAAGGACGACAACCCCTCCGCCCGTGTGAATGACAACCGGGACCCGCCGCTCATGCGCACTGAATTTGGGCGGTGGAGGTAGGTGGACAACTGCCACGCTTCCCCAAGGCGGACGACGAGAAACCGCGTGCCCGTCCATTCGACGTCCATGTGGCCGCAAACCGGCGCATGTTTGTGCCGAAAATGGGGCGGGCCGGACGCGAAACGAACAAAACTTGCAGATGCGGTCGCACGTTGGGCCGTGTAATCTGTCCGTTTTGACCCAAATAACCACGAGCGGACGTGATGGGGTCGCGTGTTGGAGTTGGCGTCAGAAACCAAAAGTTGTCGGTCTTATTATGTCATGCTTTCATCTGCAGCATTTGATTGACTTTTTGAATGAGGTACATCTATACAATCAGTATGGTGTACTGTTCATGCAAGGTAGTCTGTCCTATATGTATGGCCTGGGCTTGGGTACCTCAATGACATTGTGGCCACTTCCCTGGAGAAGCATTGGCTCGTTTTTTTAGGAGTCACTGGGGGGAGAGAATTCCCCACCTGTATACATTACTCAAGTGGTTAAGTTGCCTCGGCGAGGAGGAAAGCTAATCGGATCAGGCGGCTCATGAGGGAGGATGGAGTAGTGGTGGAGGAGGGGAGAGATCTCACTAACTATGCTCAATCTTATTTTTAGGGCATGTTTACTTCCAATGGCAACAACGTTTATGATGAACTCCTTCGTTCGGTCCCAACAAAGGTCACACGGGCCATGAATGACTGTCTTACGGCAGAATTAACGGACATGGAGATAAAAGCTTCCCTAGACCACATCGGTGACCTAAAGGCTCCAGGCCCGGATGGTATGCCAGCCGTCGTGTTCAAAAAATATTGGAGTTTGATGGGAAAGAACATTGCAGAGGAGGTGATGAAGGTGCTGAGGGGAGGAGGGATTCCGAGTGGCTGAAATGACACGACGGTGGTGCTTATACCAAAAGTCAAAAACCCCTCGGGAATTAAGGATCTGAGGCCAATTAGTCTCTGCAATGTGTTGTACAAGATCATCTCCAAGGTCCTTGCAAATCGACTCAAGCTTGTCTTGCCACAAATAATATCAGGAAATCAGAGTGCCTTTGTGCCGGGGCGACTGATCACATACAACATCTTGATGGCGTATGAGATATCTCACTTCCCGATGAACAAAAGAGCGGGCAAGGAAGGGCTGGCTGCGGTTAAGGTGGACATGAGCAAAGCCTATGACCGTGTAGAGTGGTCTTTCCTAGAAGCTATGATGATCAAACTAGGATTTGCTAGAAGCTGGGTGCGACTTGTCATGAAGTGTGTTACAATAGTCAGGTATCGGATCAAGGTCAACGATGATCTCTCAGAACAGTTTGCACCTTCCAGGGGGCTCCGCCAAGGATACCCCATATTGTCGTACCTCTTTGTGATTTGCGCTGAAGGTCTGCTCAATGATGCCCAGAGGAGGGGGGTGTTTAGTGGTATCCAAATCTGTCCAGGGGCGCCTGCGATTTCGCACCTATTTTTTTGCTGATGACTCGCTTCTACTCATGAAAACCCACGCCAATGAAGCCGAGGAGTTGCAACGGATTCTGGCAGTCTATGAGAAGTGCTCAGGACAGTGTATCAACCATGAGAAATCAGCTATCATGTTCAGTAAGAACTGTCGAGCGCAGCGTAAGGATACAGTGAAGGCTATTCTTCATATTGCTAGCGAGGCATACAATGAGAAATAATTGGGGATACCGATGTATATTGGGCGTTCCAAGAAGAAGGCTTTTGCCAGTATTAAGGACGCCATATGGACGCTAATGCAAGGTTGCAATGAGAGAACTCTCTCCAGGTAGGGAAAGGAAATCTTGGTGCAGGGAGTGGCGCAAGCCATCCCAACATTTGCTACGTCCGTCTTCTACTTGATCAAGACCCTGTGTGAGGAAATTAGTGCTATGATTGCTCGCTACTGGTGGAGCCAACAGGACAATGAGAACAAAATCCATTGGGTGGGGTGGCAAAAGCTCACGCGGTCGAAAGTAAGGGGTGGGCTCGGTTTTCGGGATATTCATGACTTCAACATCGCCATGCTTGCCCGCGAGGTGTGCAGATTGGTACAAGAACCTGAAAGCCTATGTGCTCAGCTTATGAAGGCCAAATACTACCCTAACAGCTCTGTTCTGGATGCAGGGGAGACTGCAAACATGTCATATGCGTGGAGAAGTATTTGCCATGGCATTGAGCTGATAAAACAAGGTGTTATATGGAGGGTAGGCAATGGAGAGAGCATACAGATTTGGGAAGACCCTTGGATCCCGAGAGCTTGGTCCCACAAAGTTATTACATCGCGAGGGGGTAGCTTGCTAACCAGAGTCTCGGAGCTAATTGACCCCAGCACATGTACATGGGACACGGAGCTTGTACGAGACACTTTTTGGGAAGTGGAAACAGAACTGATACTCCAGATGCCGCTGTGAGATGGCGCTGTCGACTTCTTGGCTTGGCATTTTGACCCAAAAGGCCTCTTCTCGGTAAGGCAGGCGTACAAGCTAAAGATGGCTCTCTCTGAATCTGCAGGGGAAAATGGAGGGCAGCCCCAACTGGTAGCCGACAACCTGAATGATGGTGGTCAGGACAAATGGAAGAGGATCTGGTGGTTGCCATGTCCGGGGAAAATTAAGCATTTCATTTGGAGGATGGCGCACAACACCCTAGCCACCAAGGACATCCTATGTAGGAGGGGAGTGACCATACATGATCACAAATGCTTGCTATGCAATTCACGCAATGAATCTGGTAAGCACCTCTTTGTGGAGTGCCAGGAAGTTAAGCAAGTGTGGCGAGCACTCGGACTTGAACATGTTCGGCAGCGTCTCGATGTGTGCGAATCTGTGGAAGCAACGTTGGACACCTTGTGGCAGATTCCGGAGAAAGACCGCATGCTGATTGTTGTGGCGTAGTGGCAATGGTGGACACAGAGGAACAAAGTGAGGGAAGGTGAGAAGCCCATGGAGCACGATCATTTTGCCTGTAGAGCTGCATGTACGACCGAAGAGTATGAGGGCTATTTCAGCAAAAGTGCCAAACCCCATGCAACGCCACAGCGCTGGCTTCCCCCGCCGGCTGGTGTGCTCAAATTTAATGTGGATGGAGCCCACGTCCCAGGTGCGCAGTCGGGTGCATGGGGGGTGGTAGCCCGCGACAGTGAAGGAGCGGTGGTGGCGGCCCGTGCAGGGCAAAGCGACCACGTGACAGACGCGTTTGGCGCTGAACTGCTAGCGGTGGAGATGGCCATGGACGTAGCTGCTGAGCTAGGCTCTGTGCACCTATTTGTTGAGACTGATGCCCTCCTGGTGGAACAAGCGCTCAATAAACGAGGCCCAGACTTCTCCAAGCAGGCTCATATGATTGACGACCTGAAGATTCAAATGAACCTCTGGTTTGCATCTTGCGAAGTGATCCACTGTCGAAGGGAAGCCAATATGCCGACTCATCATCTAGCTAAGCTAGGTTTATCCCTCCATAGCGGGGGAGTTCTTGTATCTGATATGGATGTTCCAGCTATTGTAGCTGACGCTGTAATGGCCGATTTAGGCCAAACTGTTGCGTAATAAAGATTTATGCTTGCTTTCATAAAAATAGTTGGGCCAAGCACTTCCAGATTACATGGGCACGGCTAGCCGTGTGGTAAGGTAGTTAAGCCAAGATCTGGCAGCTACCTTGTCGGTGTGATCCCTAAGGCGATGCGAGAACAACTCAAAGTTTGTTGCAATATTCTGAATGGTTGTGCACGGGGAGTGAACTTGGGAACGGAAGACAATGGCGTGGCCACTAGTAAAAAGGGACATTAATCCTAGTTCGTAAGGGCCTTTAGTTTTGGTTGGGCAAGGGACTAAGGAATTGGGACTAAAAGCCCCTTTTTTAGTTCCGGCTGTGTTACGAACTGAGACTAAAGGGGCTCTACGTGGCCGCTGTGGAGCGCTCAGGCAGGAGGACCTTTAGTCCCGGTTGATAACACCAACCGGGACAAAAGGTCGTCACACGTTAGGCACTGCCAAGCACTGGGGTTTAGGGTTTTGGAGGGTTTATGAGTTTTATTTTGTGTTTTCCTTTTATTTTTGTGTTTATCATTTTTCATTTAGGATTTTCATTTTCATTTTATGTCTTCCATTCAACTCGAGGCTACTACATATAGCAATGAAGGAACCATTACACAACATCGTCATGAATATAGAGAAGTGACCTCTTTTTTCATGCTTGGTTGAACAACAAGTTTTCGTATATATATATTCGACGTTACTACATATAGTACACATTCATGCATATATACAGTATAATATCTCTTACGATCCCTAATATCTAATTACCAAAATTCCCTACCAATTTCCGATGGTATTCTCCGGTTTTAGGTATGACCTCTTCAAGTAAGAATCCTGCCAATTCCTCTTGAATTGCTCGTACGCGATTCTTTGGTAGGAGATCGTCCCGCATCCGTTCGATCTAATTTAAAGAAGGGGGTCATTATATATGAATGAAACCCAACACAATTGATGGTAATAACATAAAATTGTGAATATTGTTTACGTACTCGAAGGTTTTCTAAAATTCTGCCGTTCTCACAGGTCGTCCGGCGAATGAACTCGCAAACGCAATATCCACGTAAATTATTCCCATCTCCCTGCCTCAAGCACTTTACGAGAATAGAGTTCAAGCAAAATAATAATCAAGCACGATAATGGTATTGAAACTAGAATCAGAGCGATGCGCAGACTTAGCAAGTACTACTTACATTGAGTTTTCGAGATTGCAGCTCCTCTTTCCATTCACCCCTAACCTCTGTGGTGAACTTTTTCCAAACCCTGCCCGACAAAGAAAATGAATAAAGGAGTTATTAATTACTTGATACCAGGGAATGAGCGAAAGCTGCCGATATAGTGCGATAATGATTGAAATGACTTCTGGAGCATTTCACTCAGGTCCGCCCACATCTTAGGGTCTTTACATTTCGAGTCCATGATAAGTACTACTCCTGCGTCAAACTGAATGACTAGCAGAATAAAGTGGAACCTGCGCACGCATAACTCATCAATTACACTTATCATCGAGTAAGCGAAACAGAATGTGTACAAGACAGTAACACTCACTTGTAGTTGTGAGGAAATAGTATTTCCCTTCTAGTTTGTTGTTCAATTAACACCCTTAGAGCATCTCTAGCAGACCCCGCATCCCGTCAACCCATAAAACACGTTTGCAATTCGCGGAAAACGTGTTTTAAGGGTCGGCTTTTGCTGCGGCAGAACATACCCCTCAAACTTAAACTGTAAAACGGAATATTCTCTTATATTCTTTCCCCACGTCTTCTTATTCCTTTCGTCCGTGTCCATGTCCAGCTAGCTTGCTCCCGCAAAACCGACGAATAACACACGAAGCAGTCAAAAATAGAGCCGCAGGATCCATCCATTAGCTAGCTAGCTCTGCTCGAATGCTCGCTCCTGGATGGATTCGAGCAGAGCTAGCTAGCTAGATCCTCCGTCGCCAAGCGCTACCACCGGGGGCAGACGACATGGACGGGCGGCCGGCGCGGACGGACGGGCGTGATGGCTGGGCGGCCGGGCGCGTCGGACGGGCGAGCTTCATGGCCGGGCGGACGGGCGGCGGACGGGCGCAGCGGCCGGGCGGACAGAGGGTGTGGGTGTCAAAACTGGCGGATCTCGGGTAGGGGGTCCCGAACTATGCGTCTGAGGATTGATGGTCACAGGAGGCTGGGGACACGATGTTTACCCAGGTTCAGGCCCTCTCCATCGAGGTAAAACCCTACTTCCTGCTATATTAATATGGATGAATATGATTACAAGAGTTGATCTACCTCGAGATCGTATTGGCTAAACCCTAGAGTCTAGCCTATGAGGATGTTATGATTCTCCGATAGCCTCTATGGACTAAACCCTCCAGTTTATATATGCACCGGAGTGGCCTAGGGTTTGTACATAACTATCTTGCAGAGGAATGAAATATTACACCCGAACCTAAGTGTGACGCCCGAAGACCGACGTCCCAGAAGATTCCAGAAGATTCTAGATGTTCCGGGTTCTCCCGTGTGTTTTATTTTGCTTGTGTTATTTATTTTGCATTGCATCATGTCATCATGCCATCATGTCATTTTTATTTTGCATCTCAACCAATAAATCGTGTGGACCTTCGGTCCATTTAAATCGAGGGAAGGTGACTTCTCTTTATAACATATCCTCCAAATATTATGGAGCTATTATAAATAAATATTCCATTGTTCGAATTACCCCAACACACTTGCATATTTCCCCATGCCTTTTCTTCGCATTCCTGGCCTCAAACCTTCCCTATATTTCTTTTCTCGTTTATCGAGGATCCTCCGAAAACCTCATCATTTTTGGACACTTCAATAATCAAGTTTTAGTTCAATCCATTTGAATTAAATTCAAATGGGTTTGAATTTATATTCTTTTGATCATGCCACTTATAATTTTCTTGGATCTAACTCATTTTTATGAGTTTGGGAAAATTATCCCCGTTCAGTATTTTTTTCCCCAAGCCTCCTTTTCTTTTTCCTCTTTCCTCTTTCTTTTCTGTTAAAGAAAAAGGGAAAGAGCTAGGCCATCAGGCCATCTCCCCCGCAGCCTTCTAGGCCAGCCGGCCTGCTAGGCCTCTTGGGCCTCCTCTTCCCACCAGCCAACTTGGGCTTCCCAGGCCGCAGCCCACCAACCAGCTCCCTCGCTCCCGAAAAACCCTAGCCGAACTACCAGGTCGCTCGCTCTTCCTCCCTTTCCCTTCGTGCGCCGCAACCCTCGCTCCTCCAGCCCGATTCCCTCTCTCCCGTCGATCTCTCTGGCCCGAGCCCCGATTCCCTTCGATCCCTTCTCACCTCTCCTCCCGAGTCCGCGCCCTTCCCTCCTCGCCTGGCCCGAGTGCGCCCGCGCCCCCTCTCCTCTGGCGTCCTCGCCATGGCGCCTGCGGGCCGGCTAGCCGCTGCGCGCCCGCGAGGCCGAGCCCCTCCGCTCCTGAGGCCTCCCCTCCGACCTCACCGCCCCGCGGGCCAGGCAAGCCGCGCCAGCCAGGGCAGCAGCAAGGCCGCACCCCTCCCTCCGGGCCTCCTCTGCGCCGAGCCGCCCCGCACTCCTTCGCCATGGCTCCTGCGACGCCCGCCTTCGCCCGAGGCCCAGCCTCCGTTCGCCCGTCACCCGCAAGCCTGGAGCCGAGCTCCTTCCTTCGCGAGCTGGTCGCCCCGACGCCTCTTCTCCAGGAGCACGCCCCAGGCGTCCGCGCGTGGCCCCTCCTCGCCAGCCGTGACGGCTCCCTCGTCCCTCAGCGCCGTGCCCTTCGTGCTGCCTCCTCGCCGCTTCCTCGCTAAGCAGCACGAGCAGCACCTCCTCGCCATGGCGCACAACCAGCCGCTGCCATGGCCTCGTCGCCCCTTTGCTGCTGCCGTTTTTGTTATTTTGTGTTGCCTTGTGCTGTTGGGCTTGTCCAGGAACGTGCACGACTACCTTCGGAAGAAACGAGTACCCCTTCGAGTCGCCGACGACCGTCAAGTCCGACTACACGGCGATATGTCAAGTACCCCTACGATCGCGATGTAACAAGTACCTCGACGACATGTACAACTACAACTCGAGACGAGACCGGCAAGACCGAACGGAACGAGTACATCTACCGATGCCAAGTACCATGACCAAGTACCACGACGACCGAACGGCTACAATGACGAGTACATCTACGAACGTGAACAACTACCATCGCCGTGTACCCCTACCGTCGCCGAGACCGCAAGTACCTCTCCGAACGGGATGTGAACGACTACACGTGTACCTCTACGTGAACCACTACTTCCTCTACGACTCGCGAGAACGACTCCTTCCTCTACGATCTCGAACCGTCCCGAAACGAGTGTTTCGAAGGTATAACCCGAGACGATGACCCGTGTGATGCTTGTTGTGGTTGTATGAAATGTTTCCCATGTGTGCTTTGTGTCGTTTCGTCCGTTTGTCATGTTCCTCGGTTGCCTCGTTGCCGACTCGTGGGAACCCGGCAACGGGATCACCCCACCTTTCATCTTGTTCCGCACCTTTCATCTTGTTCCGCACGTTCACTCCACCTTTGCTTTTGCCCGGTCCTTCACCGAGTTACCGGTACCGATATGTTGCGTTGCATCATTTTTCGGATCGTTGCCGTGGCACCTTTTCCTTCCCCCACGGTGACAATACTTCATATCATCTTCTTGTCAACTTTTAATAAAAAAAGTGCATACAACTTGATCATGTCATCCTTGTTGTTGCTTAATAATTGCTAAACATGCTCATGGGGTTTTTCCGGATTTTTGTTGTTATTTCCGGCCTCATTTAAAATGTCTCAATAGTGTAGTTTTATTATGCTTCACCTCTTGCCATGTTAAAAACATTAATCTTGTCTTGTAATTAATGAGAGTCAACTAAATAAATAAATGTGGTGTTTCTTCAATATGCAACTCGTTGCATATTGAGCTCCACTTAACTTGTAGTTTTGTTTGTGCACTTTGCCATGCCATGCATAATTAAACTGGACATGCATCATACTTGGATGTGCATCGTATGCCATGCTTATGATTGTGTGTTTACCGAGTTGTTTGCTTCTTTCCAGTTGCTTCTCTTGATAGCTTCGGTTTCGTTCCGGAGTTGTGAGGATTCTCTCGTCTGTGTTGCTCCATCTTCTTCATGGATCCGTTCTTCTCCCTTGTGGAATCCCAGGGAAGATGACCGAACCTCGATAACATTACTATCTTTGCCTATTGCTAGTAGTCTCGATCTATAGCTTTGCCTCGATGCCCATGTTCTCTCTGTCAGCCTCCTACTTGTAACCATTGCCATGTTTAACCAACCTACCTATGCAAACCGTTGCTTGGCTAAGTACGCTTCGCTCAGCCCTTCTTATAGCATTGCTAGTTGTAGGTGAAGATCGAAGATGCTTGCTTCATGTTGAAGTTTGGTTGGGTTATATCACACTATATATAATGCTTAAATGAAATCATCTATATATTGGCAAGGGTGGAAGGCTAAGCCTTTTGCTTGGTGATTTGTTCCACTCATGCCGTTAGGAACCGTATAAACCGGTGTTATGTTCCTTGATTATGCGTTCCTAACACGGTTGGGGTGTATGGGACCCCCTTGATAAACCGCTAAGTGCTAAGTCTTTTCCAGCAAGTCCCAACATTGGTACTATTTGCCTAATAACTAATAAAACTTGCATGTGGACTAGCTATCCCTTTTATTTTAATTCAACAACCCCGGGCCAGTGCTCCACATGAGTGTTGGTCCGAAACGGGGAGCCTGCGGGGCCGCCTTGGGGCAACTCGAGGTATCTGGCATACACCCGTAGCTTCGCCCATCCGGTCGTGTCCTGAGACTTAGATACGCGCGGCTACTATCAGGGTGTCGACACGCCGGGAGGATTTGCTGGATTAGCCTTACCTTAGTTCGGTTTAACTTGAGCACGGGATTCCGAGAATACTCGGGTCTTCCCACCTATGGAGTTGCGACTCCGCGGATCGTGGGCTTGTAATGGGTCAAGTTGGAACACCCCTGCAGGGTTTGAACTTTCGAAAGCCGTGCCCGCGGTTATGTGGCAGATGGGAGCTTGTTAATATCCGGTTGTAGAAAACTTGACACAATGTTCCAATACACTACCAGCGTGTGTACCGTGACTGTCAATTTCCGAATAGGGATTCGGGAGTTGAACACGGTGGGGTTATGTTTGACCGGCTTTAGCTAGGATCACTTCGTGATCATCTCTCGACCCAGGCACTTCTCTTCTCGCTCTCTATTACGTAAGCTAGTGCTAGTTGCTGCTGCAGACTCTTGTTTTTCCTTCACCTCTTATTCTTTCTTCAGCCTTGTCCTCACCCAAGGCTTAAATAGTCGTGTTACCCGGGAACGGGATTGCTGAGTCCTCTGTGGCTCACAGTTACTTCACCACACCAGATGCAGGTTCAGCCGAGTTTGATGCAGGAGCTGGTTCAGTTCTTCACCGGGAGCTCGATGAAGAGTTTGGCCGTATGCTTGTGACGTTTCGACGATCAGTAGTGGTTCTTCTACTAGGATTCGATCCTGAGCTGTGGCTTTATGTTGTTTTGGTATCTTTCTTTGGATCTTCACCCGTAGTCGGGTTGTGACGTTTTGAATGATGTTTTGCTTATGTAATGTATTGTGTGAAGTGGCGAGTGTAAGCCGACTATCTCCTTTTGCAATTTAATCCCTCTTTTACATGAGTCGTGCAAAGATACCAAACTTGAGATCATTCTAGGATGGGCTTATACCTTTAAGTCGTGCCTCGACACGTAGGAGGTATAGTCCCATCCTGGGCATTACACTAAGACCTGCCATTATACGAGTACAGGAGTCCTATCCGGATACGAGAGACGATCTTCAACAATGATCTTCACGGCCCACCAGTCTGGCCCACCACGAGCTATCCGGCCACATGAGGACCCCTCAATCTAGGACTCCCTTAGTAGACCCTGAACCTGTCTTAGATGACGATGATTTCGGCTTCCGTATTGTCTTCGGCATTGCAAGGCGGGTTCCTTCTTCCGAATATATCTTCTGCAAAAAGGTGTATTGTGTTCGGCTCTGCAAGGTTAGTACTACCCTTAGCCTCGAAGGCAAGGCTCTTAAAAGAAAATGAATAATGTGTCTTTACTGACAACTTTTGGTGAAGCATCGCGTCCATCCCACTAACATATCGAACCGTTTTATTTGGTCCTAGTTTCACGTTTCGAGGTATATCCTCATTGACACATCTTATTAGAATAGAGATCGTGCCCGCTTATTGTGGGATCCTTATCAATGTGACGTGAGCATCCACACCGCGCATTACGCATGACCGCTTTGGGAACCGGCGAGGTTTATGGATAAAGTGGGGGGACGTTCTGTATTCACGGCGTTTATAAAAGGACACCAATCCCTTTCATCAGCCCCATGCTTTCTTCAAGCTCGAGCTCTCCAATCTCCCTAGCCCCAGCTTCCTCATCTCCTGTGTCCACCGCTCTGCGCTCCTCAACCACCGCCTCCTTCCCCAGCAATGGCTGGATCCGGTGCCAGGGGCAAGTGGGAGGCCTCCACGGTCACTGAAGAAACCATGGAGGATCTTCGAAGCGCTGACTATCTCGCTGCCAACATCGGACACCGAGTCCCCGCCAAAGGTCAGGTGATTCCCGTCCCAGAGGCGAGTGAGAGAGTAGTTTTCACTTCACACTTTGTTAGGGGGCTAGGGTTTCCGCTCCACCCCTTTGCTCGGGGTTTGCTGTTCTTCTACATGCTAGATTTCCACGATCTAGCCCCAAACTCAATCCTTCATATCTCCGCTTTCATAGTGGTGTGTGAAGCTTTCCTCCGCATCCCTCCACACTCCGGCCTATGGCTTAGAACCTTCAACGTGAAGCCGAAGGTGGTGGTCGGGCAGCACGCGGAGTGCGGGGGGCACCATGATTAGCAAGCTCTCGAATGCGACTTGGCCAAAAGGGTCATTCGCAGAGACGAACAAAGTCTGGCAGCAGGAGTGGTTTTATATCATCGAACCCCGAGACGCCAAATGGGCGGTGGAACCTGCTTTCAGATCTGGAACCCCAGAGAGGTTGACCTCCTGGACCAAAAAGGGTCTAGACTGGGGGTCTCAAGTTGAGGTGACGACACTCCAGAGCCGTGTGTCCGGCGTGATTTCCAAGGGCCACCAGCTCTCGTCCGTGGTCAAGGTAATGCTGGTCCGGCTTGTCGTTCCTTGCCAAACCGGGACTCCTCCCTATGGGAGTTCGATCCGGCAGGAAATAAGCCTCTGAAGCATCTCTTTGGCTTTACGCACAAAGAGATCTGGAAGCATCTCTTTAAGAGCTAGAAGGAGTGGTAGGAAGAAACCGAGGACGCGGGCTATAGTACCACGCTCTCCGCCCCAGAGGTAATAGAAAATTTCGCCAAACATATATCCCCTTTCCTATTTAATGATAATAGGAATTGAAGTTTTTGCGTGATATACAGGGCTGGACGAAGAAGGCGACCCAGATAAAGTGCCCGGCGACTTTGCTCGAAGACCCAGAATCGCCTTGACTGATGGCGATTATGGTCCCAGCACCATACAAGGCGCCGGTCAAGAAGCCCAAGAAGAAGAGCAAGGGGGCCGGAGACAGCCCCCGCCCTGCGGACGAGACGTCCGAGAAGATCAACATCCTCTCCTCCGAAGAGGAGGAGGATGCCGAGGAAGAAGAAGAAGAGGAGGAGCCCCCCATGCAAGGCAGGGTGACGAAGAGGGGGGCCGCGCTGACGCAGGCGCGGCCGCACCCCGGAGGAGGCTAAACCTCTCTACTCGTTCGGACTCATCATCTGAACAGAGTTTTGTGGTGAAGCCCAGGGAGAAGCCCCTGGCCGAAACGTAAGTTTGTCCGAATACATTAATTGCTGCACCTTTGTTTGTTTAGCATTTTCGATGCTCACTTAGTATTTCTCACCTGCTAACTTCAGCCCTCCCCGAGGACACCCCGACGCCTCCTTATCGGAGGGGAACTCTCTAGCGCCCGAAGAGACACAGGGTGACCCGCCGGTCCGAGCTCCATCGCCCATGATCGGGGGG
>LR738713.1:104808309-104854871 GCA_902687465.1 Secale cereale
GAAGTGTCTTCCTAGCGGGTGTCCTCCACTCAAGGAGATGAGGGCGGGGCAGGTGATGGGGCGACAGGGGGTAATACTTCGGCTGCCACCGACCATGGGGAAACAGTCCCCATGGAGAGCAATGACGGGGGGCCCAAACAATCCGGGGCCCTCCCGAATATTGACCCGGATCCTAGTGCGGCTCCGGGGTCCGAAGACCAGACCCCCCAGGCGGGGGAGGATACAGCGGCGCCCAAAGTCAATCCGGAGGTGCCGGACCCTATGGAGGGAGCACTGCAAAGTGCTTCCATCGTAGAGGAGCACCGCACCGTGATGGGTGCGGTGATGAAGAAGATTCAGTCCGTCAAAGGCAGACTAAATGAAGCCTTCAACAGCCTGTTAACAGGCTTTGAGGTAAGAAATGTAATGTTCTTTATGGAACTTTTATTTATTTTATATGCACATACATAGCCACTATCCCCTGATGCGTTGTGTGATTCTGAACAAAATCAGACGAAGTATCCATAGTATAGCATGCTTATAGAGCTGAACTATTGAGCATGCTTTACTAGTTGCGGCAACTGCGCGAGATGCAGAGGTTGCCAAACTAAACCGGAAGCTCTTGTTGGCCAACGCGGACCTTGACCGCGTCAATCCGCATTTAGATGAAACGCAAGGTATGCGAATTTAAGAAATTAAGATGTCAAGAAGAATAATTAATATTGATTGAGTATGGGTATAAACTCTTTATGACATTCTGTATGACACAGTTGGCGCCACTGAGCTCGAGGCCCTCAAGGGCGAGCTCGTGAAGGCCAAGAAGGAAGCCGAGGCGAGGAAGGCGACCGCTGACAAAGCGGTTGCGCAACTGGAGGCCGAAAGGCCGCGTGCAAGAAGCACCAGGATCGGGCGTTCGAATTTGAGATTGAGCTCACCGATGCCATTCGCAAATGCGAGGCATTGGAAGAAGAGGCTTCAGAACAAGCTTCCAAGCTTGCGGAGGCAGTTAAGGCTGCCTCGGATGCGCGAGGCGAGTCATGAAGCGCCTGTGAAGAAATCAGACAGGCACGACAGATAGCATCTGGTAAGACATTTCTCTTACAGAGCGTCTTCGGAGGGCAGAAGTATATTGGGCTGACACGATTATGGAGTTCTCCAGGCATGTTTGCTGATCTTCCGAGGAGCAGTGCTGACGCTGCCCAGTACTTCCGAGCCCAGGAGAGGAACGACACAGAGAAGCTGTTTTGGTCGCAGTTCTATGCGCCAAAACATCCGGTGCCCCTCAATGACCAGATGAAGCGGCTGGTCGAGCTGCATAATATGGCGGGTTCGGCCATGAAGGACTTGATAGTCCGGCTATGGCCCACTGATCCAATCCCAAGTAGCTACTTCGGATTGGTGAAGTGGCTCGTCGAGGCAAGTCCGCGGTTCGACGCATTGACATGTTCGGCCTGCATAGAGGGTGCTCGGATGGCCTTCGCTCATGTCAAAGTGCACTGGGCGAAGATGAGGGCGGAGCATATAGCTACTGCTGGCCCGCCCGCAGGCAAGGAGCACAGCAAGCTGGAGAAATACTTCGAGGACGTCATAGAAGGCGCACGCCTTGTAGAAGGCCAGTGCTCGAAGGATATTATCTTCGAGTAATTGTATCCGGTTACAAAGACTTTAATCTTATGAACCAATGTGTATAACTTTTGCGCTATTACGAATGTGAGCGACTTTTTCCTCCTGTGTGGCTGTTTATATAATTCTGAAAGTTTCCAGTCGTCGGCTTCAGCCCCCATGTACATAGTACTGGGGTGTTCGGTCATATTCATATACACTCTTTATCCAATGTCTTGGTCCGTGTAGGAGGTGTATGCGGAGCGAACCAGGCAATCGGACTGTGTGGCATTATTGCTTTCACTTAGCCATAGGAGTTTGACAAGTGGGGCTAGGTACTAGCCCCTGGTGCGGATATGATATTTCTGAATTGAGGTATCCAATTGCACATAGCTGGGCGAAAAAACCAACCCTTCGTATAACACGGGGTAGATCTCTATCGATCATATTATAAAACTAAGTAAACGGATTGCGGACTAGGTTCTCACATATCATGACAGTCAGCTTTTGGCTTTCTCTACTGAGGTACTCGACCGGACGAGCCGGAAGTACAATCGCAGTAGTTCTCCCTTTACACCCTAGCCGAAAAATTGGGAACGTAGGGCTAAACACAGGAGGAGGGCAACCCAACTATTGACCCAAGACACGATTCAGAACTGATGCATATAGGGCAAACATCTAGGACGCCGAACACTCCCTATAGGTGTTCGGACTTTTCGACATATACCGGACTGAATACAGCCCCTGGTAATAAACCCTATTAACAAGGCACATGTGGCGATCTGACGTGGGGAGAGAACATTTATGGTAAGTGAATAAAACTCCAAACATAATGTGAGTCAAGCTTCTCTATTAATATCCCTTTATAGTACGGCGAGCCGTAAGCTTACAGATAATGCCGATGACTTTCTTGGACATTTTACATGCCAGAAAGGTGTAAAACAAGAAAGAGAAAAAAAGGTCTACATAGGGTCTTAATCTAAAAAGAAACCTTATCGCGGGTCCCTGCTGCACGTCTGCGCCATTTCCTCCTCCGCAATGTGTCATTGAAGGGGGGAGTGTGATGGCCATCTGTAAAAAAAATCCTGGAAAAGAAAAGAAATCCAGTGTGGCCATGAACAAAACTGGTTCGTTTAGTGAACCTTGAAAGATAATTTTAGAGTCCGAATAGGGTCGAGCCGAACTATGGACTATTTATATGCAGTGTGCCCCCAGCGTCGCCCAAGGGATTTTAAGGGCACAATTATGTACACGAGGCACATACGCTTTCACCTTACGGGGCAGTCGGTGGGGGCGTAACTGCTAATCTAGCTCAGATTCATCTGAGCTGCCGCACTGAGGCGTGTGCCAGACACGTTTAATTGCATGCGCGGTTTAACGATCGATAAGTTGTCCGGCTTGAATAGTCCATTTTGGACTTCGGCTGCTAAGGCTGCAGTGTCCTCCTCCGTACGGAGGGAGCGCTCCATATTTCCATTGGCCGTGATGACACCACGTGGTCCGGGCATTTTAAGCTTTAGATATGCATAATGCGGGACTGCATTAAAGTGGGCGAAGGCTGTTCTTCCGAGTAGTGCGTGATAGCCACTTCGGAACGGAGCTATGTCGAAGATTAGTTCTTCGCTTTGAAAGTTATCAGGAGAGCCGAATACGACCTCCAATGTTAAAGAGCCTGTGCAGCGGGCTTCCACGCCCGGTATAACTCCTTTAAAGGTCGTGCTGCTTGGCTTGATTCTTGATGGGTCGATCCCCATCTTGAGGACAGTGTCATGATATATCAGATTAAGACTGCTGCCACCGTCCATAAAGACTTGGGTGAGATGGTATCCATTGATTATTGGGTCAAGCACTAGGGCAGCCGAACCCCCATGACGTATACTAGTCGGATGATCTCTGCGATCAAAGGTGATCGGACAGGCCGACCATGGGTTGAATTTGGGGGCAACAGGCTCAACGGCGTAGACATCTCGGAGTGCGTGCTTGCGCTCCCTCTTTGGGATATGAGTGGCATATATCATGTTCACTGTATTGATCTCCGGTGGAAATTTCTTTTGTCCCCCTGTGCTCGGCTAGCGAGGTTCATCCTCGTCTTCGCTCTGAGGTCCCTTTCCCTTGTGTTCGGCGTTAAGCTTGCCAGCCTGCTGGAAGACCCAACAATTACGGTTGGTGTGGTTTGCAGGTTTATCTAGGGTGCCATGGATCTGGAAGGGCCTTTCTAATATTTTGTCAAGACTGGATGGACCATCTTTGTTGCCTTTAAATGGCTTCTTCCATTGACCGGGTCCGGAGCCGCTGAATCCAGCGTTTACCGCCGTATCATCTGGGATTCCAACATTATTTCGACGTTTGTGTTTATTACGTCGCGCCTTTCCATTGCCGTCCCTGACTTCGGATGTTCCAGGGTCGCTGGTGCTACTACGAGTTAACCAGCTGTCCTCGCTCGCGCAAAATCGGGTCATGAGTGTGGTTAGGGAAGCCATTGTCCTCGGCTTTTTCTGTCCGAGGTGTCTAGCTAGCCATTCGTCCCGGACACTGTGTTTGAAGGCCGCTAAGGCTTCGGTGTCTGGACAGGCGACGATTTGGTTCTTCTTAGTGAGAAACCGATTCCAAAGCTTGCGGGCTAACTCCCCGGGTAGTTGAATTATGTGACTTAGGTCGTCAGCATCCGGGGGCCGGACATAGGTCCCTTGAAAATTAGCCCGAAAAGCATCCTCAAGTTCTTCCCAGCTCCCAATAGAATTCTGTGGGAGGCTGTTTAGCCAGTGCCTAGCTGGTCCTTTCAGCTTGAGGGGTAGGTATTTTATGGCATGGAGGTCATGTCCGCGAGCCATGTGGATGTGAAGAATAAAGTATTCTATCCAGATGGCAGGATCCATCGTTCCATCGTACGCCTCGATGTTTACGAGTTTAAACCCTTCTGGAAAGTCGTGATCCAGCACCTCATCGGTGAAGCACAGAGGGTGTGCGGCACCCCTGCATTTTGCTATGTCATGGCGTATGTCTGATGGTTGTGATGTTTGGTATTGACCCCGAACTGGTATATGACTGGCATTATTGGCTTGGTAGCCGCCGTCCCGTGTGGGAGCACGGTCCCTGGATCCATAGATGGATCTGGTCTTGCCAGCCTTTTTGTTCAGGTCCTCACGTAAATCATGTTTCTGGGCCTGAGCCGCATCTTCCTTTCCTTTACGGGGTGGGGGTGCGGGCTTGTGCACGCCGTTGCTAGCCAGTCTGCCCCATCCACGAGGTGGTCGGTTCGGCTTATAGACAGTGTTATTCTTCGGTGGTATGGGCATAGTGGCCTCGTCGTCAAATTCGGGCAGCAGTTTACGCTTGGGATAGTCTTTGGTTCGGCGATTAAAGTCATATTTCTGTTCAGTGTCTAGCACTTTGTTCCATCTATCATTGAGCGTGTCCTGTGCGGCTTGAAGCCATCTCTATTGCTTTTTCAGGCTCCTCGCGGTGGCAATAAGCCTTTGATGGAAGCGCTTTTGTTCCAAGGGTTCTTCTGGGAAGATGTATTCGTCGTCGCCCAGGCTAACATCCTCTTCAGAGACAAGTTCATAATTACCGTCTTCGGCATCGCTGTCATCGAACTGCGGTTTCGGAATATGTTCACCGTCCTCTCGCTCCTCTTGCTCTATCGCTGGGTCTGCGGGGTCTTCGGCTTGTTCCGGACTGTTACTATCGTTAGTGACAGTGTTGCTATCTTTTCCTTTGCAGGATTTAGTTCGGCGCCTCGGGCGCCGACGTTTGGGAGGTTCTTTAGTAGGCTTGTCCTCTACGGGATCGTTTTCGCCGTTGCCCTCCTTCTCCTTAGGTGTATCCACCATATACACATCGTATGAAGATGTAGCTGTCCATCGCCCGATTACGGGCTGGTTTTGGTCTAGATCTGCTTCGGCTTCGAGGCCCATCCCTTCGAAGTCTTCGGAAGCGTAATCAAGTAGATCAGTTAGATCTTCGACTGTGGCTACCAAGTGGGTGGTGGGTGTGGAGCAAAATTCTCCATCATCAGCCTCCAGTTCGAACCGGATATAATTCGGCTGGGTGTTCCCAACTAAGGAGAGAGATTTTAATGATTCCAGCACATCGCCAAAGGGAGAGTGTCAGAAGATGTCTGCATCACTGAATTCGGCGATAGATGCCCGATCGAGCTTGAAGAGCGCAGGTGCGTATACTTTGGAATTTGCGGCCGGAGACGAGTCAGAGATTCCGGTAACACAGATCCGGCTCAGGGTTGGGTACGTGTGCGGCTCCCGCACCGTAGAGTCCGCGGCTTCCACAACGGGGTTGAGCTTCCTGTCTTCGGGCGACGCGATCTGTTCCGGATCTAAGGCCAGAACGGTTACAAGTGCTATATCCTGGTCCGATGACAGAGTTAGGTCATGTTTATCGTGGTGGCAGGGAGAGGTCACCGTGGGCTCGAATCCGTCGAAGATCAAGTCTCCGTGGATATCAGCAACGTAGTTCAAGCTCCTGAATCTGACTTGATGGCCAGGGGCATAGCTCTCAACATGTTCAAGGTGGCCTTCTGTGTTGGCACGGAGCATGAAGCCACCGAACACAAAAAGCTAGCCGGGGGGGGGGGGATTCCCTCAGTTCTGCCGTCGTGGTTGATGGCGTGATCCATCAGTCCTTCGGTCGACGACATAGTGGAACTCTCAATGAAAGCACCAATGTCGGTGTCAAAACCGGCGGATCTCGGGTAGGGGGTCCCGACCTATGTGTTTGAGGATTGATGGTAACAGGAGGCTGGGGACACGATGTTTACCCAGGTTTAGGCCCTCTCGATCGAGGTAAAACCCTACTTCCTGCTATATTAATATGGATGAATATGATTACAAGAGTTAATCTACCTCGAGATCGTATTGGCTAAACCCTAGAGTCTACCCTATGGGGATGTTATGATTCTCCGTTAGCCTCTACGGACTAAACCCTCCAGTTTATATATGCACCGGAGGGGCCTAGGGTTTGTACATAACTATCTTGCAGAGGAAGGAAAGATTACACCCGGACCTAAGACCTGCCATTATACAAGTACAGGAGTCCTATCCGGATACGAGAGACGATCTTCAACAATGATCTTCACGGCCCACCAGTCCAACCCACCACGAGCTATCTGGCCACATGAGGACCCCTCAATCCAAGACTCCCTCAGCGAGCTTCATGACCGGGCGGACGGGCGGCGGCCGGGCGAGCTTCATGGCGTTGGCGGGAGCAGAGATTTCTCAACTGCCAACGCTGACCGGTATTCAGGGCGCTGAAAAAGTTGCCTTCAAAACTGTAGATATGATGGTTTCAGCTTTGCGTTCACGGGCCTCTTAAATTTTTTTAAGGGTTGGATGATTTTAAGGGGTCTGTTAGGGCCCGTTTTTTCGACTAGAACTGTACAAAACGGTTATTTTGCGGTTTTGACCACTTATGCGGGGTCTGCTAGAGATGCTCTTAGCAAGTTATTCTCTATTTCCTTGGCGTTGTGTTGTATCGTATATTCATTTATGTCATTTGGGTTAATGAACCCAATGTCATAGATTTGTCCTCTGTTGCATTCGAGAATCTTCATTCTGCATAATATAGTGAGGATAATTATACATGCAATGAACGATCTTAGCTAGAGACTTAATTACATAAATAATTCTTACATACAATAGCAACTGACGACAGATTTGTCGATGGCGTCCTGATTGTATAACTGAAATAATTCACCAAATTCAATGTACATCTCCTCGTCTCCATTGAAGTAATGCTCATCTTTAATTGCCACCATGATCCAGTTGCTCCCTTCCTTTGAGGCTTCCTTGTACCACTCATGCAATCTTCACATTTGTGTTGGTAGAAGATGGACCTCCCCAGGTCTGACGAGAGGCTTCCCGTGCTGGTATTTGTATGCTGAATCAGCTGTGGGGAACTCTACCTGCTCGCCTAAGAATTGAGCAAGAGTGGCCGCTACCTTCGGATCATAATTGATATCGAAAACCACCTTGAGCGGGGGGCATGATTGTTTTTTCTGTTCTCCGAGCTGGGGACTTGTTTTCCCCCTTACACTACTATGTCCCGACCGCTGCACATGTTCTTTATGTGGCTTTATAATAGGGCGGTCATAGTTTGATGGCAGGGAAGACGGTGGTCGCGTAATGTTTTCCAGAAACAACTTCGCTTTTGTTGGATTTATTTTCTCATTTGGCTCGTGCCGTTTCGGTGCAAGCTGGCGTTTCACATCGACATCCATGGCCACCTTGGTTTCCTCATGAGTCAGTTCGTATGCTAACTTGGCAGGAGCCTTCTTGACACTGTTCCTTGTACCTCCTATGGATTTCTTCGCATTTGTAGTACTAGCCGCCGGAGCGGCGGTTCTCTTTCGCCAGGGCGGAGGCGGCAGAGGCAGCGGAGATGGTTGAGGGGCAGAGTCTGCTGACGCTGCAGAGATAGAAATGGATTGCTACTCTGAGGAGTCGATAGCCTTGGCGTCCAATGTGGAAGCACGATGTGTTCTTTATTCCATAGAATGGTACTTTTCCTGGAATCTCCCAATTCAGTCTCCCATTCACCTATAGGGAACTCAAGCTCTAGCTGGTCAAATCCCTTGATAACTTCATCCACCCCGACAACAGCATAGCCATTTGGAATCAGAGAGCAATGGTAAGTTCCATTACGTATAGGAGGTAAGGCAAAGCCAACCGCCACCTTCACGGATATGTTCACGTATTTCATATGTAGCTCACAATTTTCCATCTGCGTGATATCATCCACGGGTTAGCGAGGAGCCGTGATATCATCTATGGGCCTAACGAGCTCCGTGGAAGCCACACTACTTTTCCGCTAAGATGATGGGTCAGCAGTACCGAACGCACGTTCTTCGTGCCGCTGACATGGGCTGGTAGCTTGCTGGCTGGTAAGTGCCTCTATTTTCTTCTCCGATCACTCTAATTTTTCTTCTATCTTATTCGGCCGGTCTACATTTTGTTTCTTTTTTCTCCCTCGGCTTCTATAAGTGTCATTGCAGTTGGGAAACCCAATCTTCCACGGAATGGAGCCAGATGCGAGTCGTGTCCGTCCACTGTGTTCATCATTTCCGAGGGCGCATGTCAGCTCGTTGTTCTGTCCGTCGGGATTGAACTTCTCGTCCTGCACTTCCTTCATTGCATCTTTAAGGGCTTTGAGGGGTGTTGCAAGTTGTTATTTTGTAAAAATACACTTCCCTGTTTCTAGGTCCAACTTTCCCCCATGCATGTAGAACCAAGTCTTTGCCCGTTCGGTCCACTCCAATGTCTCTAGATCGATCCCTTTATCAATGAGGCCATTCTCAGTTTTCTCCCACTTAGGCCTGGCAACCTTGTAGCCACCTGACCCCATAACATGGTGATATTCTTTCTTTGCAACATTTTGCTTATTTATTTTTGACCTTTTCTTAGCTTCATTCGATTCTTGTACTTCACAAATGCGTCCTAGTGTTCTTTTATCTTCTCATGTGCTCTGATGAATGTTGGAGTCTTGTTTTTCAAGACATAGTCATGGTGCAATCTTTTCTTCCAGTTGCAGAATTGTGCGACCATCTTCTTAAGAGTCCACACCTTGACTTTTCGCTCTATAACTTTGTTATTTGGATCCACCTCTGGCGGTAGGGTGAATTTTTTCATGAGCGTATTCCAAAGCATTTATTTGTATCTAAGTAACTCCATCCGCCTTCGGCTTATTCCATTCTCGTATGGTGATCGGGGTGCTGTCCCTAACAATAACTCCGCACCGACTTACACGGGTTGCGTTCCGAGCGGGAGCAATCGGTTTGCCATCTTCAGCAACTTCCTCGATCTTGAACATTTCATTACCGCCCAACCTTTTTTGTGCCTCGTTTCTCTATATAAGATTGACTCGATCCGTAGGGCTAAAAGAAGAAAGAAGCGTCAATATATGTATACACAAATCAATTAATGCATCTACTCAGCAGAGGCTCAACTAATATACCTCGCTGGACTTTGTAATAATTAAGGTTCCAACACCAGAGCCATTATCTTCTCCCTCCATTCCCTCACTGGAGCCCTCATCTTCTCCCTCCATTCCCTCACCGGACTAGTTTAGAAACTGTGAGGTGATATCATCATCTCTGTCGCAGATTATTGCCCCCAACATGTCTTCTTGTTCTTTGTCTCTGTCGTGTTCCATAGTTTCTGCAAAGACTTGCAAGTTATTAATACATCTCAAATAATCCAGCTAATACAATAATAATATCACATAATATCACTAATACATATCACCCTAATCAAATTGGACGTCGACTCGCAGTTCCTGAGCCGCGGGTGGTGAACACCCAAAGATCGTCGGGGACTCCTCACCGATGATCAGCAGGGAATCCTTAGAGGATCGTTGGGGACTCTTCACCGGCTATTGCCGGGGACTCCTTCGAGCTACAGTTAATTTACTATGAATTTTTGAAGTTCAAACCTAACATTTGAATTTTCAAAGTGCATTTAGTTGTTTTGAGCTAAACATCAAGGTTAAGTTACTTTGTCATGCATGAAACCAACACCAATTGATAGACTGGATTTCTCTAATCATTTTTCATATCTAAATCTTTTCCATGTGAGCTATGGTTGAATTACTATGAATTTTTGAAGTTTAAACCATTTTCTGGATTTTCTGGTTATTTAGAAATAAAAAATCTAATAAATGATTTACTGCGTCAGCATGACATCATGCTGACATCAGCAGGTCAGCGGAGTGGCCCATGTCGAACTGACTAGTGGGACCCGCGAGCCAGTCTCACACTGAATAAACCAATTTAGTTAAACCTAAACAAAATAATTAACAGGGGGCTGGCCCACATGTGATTGACCCGGGGAGGTCAAAACCCCGGTCAAATGGGGTCAAACCCACTGGAGTTAAGCCACCGGAGGGGGCAGATGCAGCGGTGGGCTGCGGGTTTGGCCTACGGGCCACCATTCAAGGCACGGTTAGGCTTGTTGGAGAGCTCTCGCCGGCGCACATATGATAGGAGTGGTGGCCGGGCCAGTGGTGGCCAGAGACGATGACCACAAGCTGGGCAGCGGCGGCCGGTGTTTGGGCATTGATGACCCACAAGTGTAGGGGTTCTATCCAGTCCTTTCGATAAGTAAGAGTGTCGAACCCAACGAGGAGCAGAAGGAAATGATAGGCAGTTTTCAGTAAGGTATTTTCTGCAAGCACTGAAATTATAAGTAGCAGATAGTTTTGTGATAAGGTAATTGGTAGCAAGTGACAAAAGGTAAAAGTAAATAAGGTGCAGCAAGGTGGCCCAATCCTTTTTGTAGCAAAGGACAAGCCTCGACAAACTCTTATATAAAGGAAAGCGCTCCCGAGGACACATGGGAATTATCGTCAAGCTAGTTTTCATCACGATCATCTGATTCGCGTTCGGTACTTTGATAATTTGGTATGTCGGTGGACTGGTGCTTGGGTGCTGTCCTTACTTGGACAAGCCTCCCACTTATGATTAACCTCTAATGCAAGCATCCGTAACTACAAAAGAAGTATTAAGGTAAACCTAACCATAGCCTGAAACATATGGATCCAAATCAGCCCCTTACGAAGCAACGCATAAACTAGGGTTTAAGCTTCTGTCACTCTAGCAACCCATCATCTACTTATTACTTCCCAATGCCTTCCTCTAGGCCCAAATAATGGTGAAGTGTCATGTAGTCGACGTTCACATGACACCACTAGAGGAGAGACAACATACATCTCATCAAAATATCGACCGAAGACCAAATTCACATGACTACTAACAACAAGACTTTTCCCATGTCCTCAGGAACAAAAGTAACTACTCACAATACATAATATTGTTCATGGTTAGAGGGGGTATTAATATGCATAATGGATCGAAACATATGATCTTCCACCCAATAAACCAACTAGCATCAACTACAAGGAGTAATCAACACTACTAGCAACCCGCAGGTACCAATCTGAGGTTTGGGTACAAAGATTGGATACAAGAGATGAACAAGCGTTTGAGAGGAGATGGTGTTGGTGAAGATGTTGATGAAGATAGCCCTCCCCAAGATGGGAGACTTGTTGGTGATGACGGTGGTGACGATTTCCCCCTCCGGGATGGAAGTATCCCCGGCAGAACAACTCTGCCGGAGCCCTAGATTGGTTTCCGCCTCGGTTCCGCCTCGAGACGGTGGCGTCTGGTCCCGAAGGCCTCCTTATGATTTTTTCCAGGTCAAAATGCTTCATATAGGAGAAGATGGGCACCGGGGGCCTGCCGGCTGACCCTCAAGGCAGGGGGCGCGCCCTCACCCTCGAGGCCAGCCGGTGGCCCCTCTCGTGTGTTTCTTTCGCCAGATATTTTTATATTTTCCGAAACAATGTTCTGTGGAGTTTCAGGGCTTTTGGAGTTGTGCAGAATAGGTTTCCAGAGTTTGCTCCTTTTTCAGCCCAGAATTCCAGCTGCCGGCATTCTCCCTCTTCATGCAAACCTTGTAAAATAAGAGAGAAAAGACATAAGTATTGTGACAAAACATGTATGAACAACCCATAATGCAATAAATATCAACTTATAAGCATGATGCAAAATGGACGTATCAACTCCCCAAGCTTAGACCCCGCTTGTCCTCATGCGAAAGCCGATATCGAAAAATATGTCCACATGTTTAGAGATAGAGGTGTCGATAAAAACAAAATACAGACATGAGGGCATCATGATCATTCTCATAACAGCAACTTAAATAAATATAGTCAGATGATTCTTATGCTAAAGTAACAATTCATCCACATTATCAAGTATGCATCATAAACTTCATTGGAAACTAACAAACTTTTATCTCGGTCATTGAAGCAATTGCAATTTATCGTAACATCGAAAAGAGTCGATATAAGAGCTTTTCAGCAAGCCTATATACTCAACTATCATATAGTCTTTCACAATTGCTCACACTCACACAATATTTATGTTTATGGAGTTTTAATCGGACACAGAGAAAGATAGGGGCTTATGGTGTTGCCTCCCAACCTTTTACCTCAAGGGTAATGTCAACAGTAATAGATCATGAAAACTTACATCCAAGTGGGTATATATGTCAGGATCTTTCCAACACAATGTGCTTGCCAAAGGATAAAATGTAAAAAGGAAAGGTGGATTTCACCTTGACACTTATAAGACATGAATAATAGATCGGCCCTTCGTAGAGGGAAGCAGAGGTTGTCATGTGTTTTTATGGTTGGATGCACAAAGTCTTACCATAGAAGAACTTCGCTTTATATTGCCACTTGTGATAAGGACCTTTATTATGCAGTCAGTCAATTTTACTACTTCCATATCACAAGATCGTATAAAGCTAATTTCTCCCACACTAATAAATCATACATATTTTAGCGGATTTGCAACATGACAACTTACTTGGAAGGATCTTTCTCAATCCATAGGTAGGTATGGTGGACTCTCATGGCAAAACTGGGTTTAAGGATATATGGAAGCACAAGTAGTATCTCTACTTAGTGCAAGGAGTTTTGGCTAGCATGAGGGGGAAAGGAAAGCTCAACATGTTGGATGATCCATGACAATATACTTTATTTCAGATATAAGAAGACATAACCCATTATGTTGTCTTCCTTGTCCAACATCAACTCTTTAGCATGTCATACTTTAATGAGTGCTCACAATCATAAAAGATGTCCAAGATAGTATATTTGTATGTGAAGCCTCTCTTCTTTTATTACTTCCTATTAATTGCAACGATGACCAAAACTATGTTTGTCACCTCCCAACAACTTTTATTTATCATACTCTTGTATGTGAAGTCATTACTTCCCATAAGATCGATATGATCTCTTTGATACTCTTTATGTTTTCTTTCTTTTTATCATGACCCGAGTGAGGAAATCAAGACCTTGACTCAACACTAATCTTTATTATATAGCTCATGGACTCGATTACAAAGGATAAAGCTCACAAAGCAAAAGCTCACAACTAGATCATGCTAACTTTATTCTAATAGATCAAGATACTACCAAAAGGATCGAACTAAGTAAAGCGGTAAAGATAGGAGTGATGGTGATACGATACCGGGGTCACTCCCCAAGCTTGGCAGTTGCCAAGGGGAGTGCCCATACCCGTATGGCTATGTCTCCTTCTTTGGGGTTGGCGATGATGGAGTTGCTGCTGATGTAGGCTTATTGCTCATCTTCCAAGGCATGGGCTCACCATCGTAGAAGGATGATCGAGTCTCCGGGATACTCAAATCTGCAGCCAAACTCATGTTCTTGAATCTATATTCATACTCACAGTTTTGGTTCTGCAGGTCATAGATCTGGCCTTCGAGGTGATCGATCTTCTCTTGAAGATTGGAGATGGCTTCCTCGAAGATCCTTGAGTCCATCTTGAGGTTGTTGGCAAGCTCCAAGATCATCATGTGGTTGGCGTCAAGTCCTCGTTCCACCATACATTGGCACTTGAAAACTTGTTGCTCCATTTCCTCGAGTCTTGTCTCCACGCTTCCGGTCCTTCTCGGCCCCTCAACATCACGGATGTGTAGCACCCCCTCATGCAACTCCATGGTTTTGGGGTGGTGCAGCACCTCCGCAAGGTAGGGGTTGATGACCTTCTCGAAGAACTTGTCCTCGGGGGTGTTGGAGGACGCCATGATGATCTAGATCTGTCAAAAACAGCAGCTCAAGATGAAAACAGAGGATTTCTGCGTGATACAGAGGTCAAAACCTTCGGGAGTACATATAATGAATTTTTCCCGAACGAAAGGAGTAACCCACAAGAAAACGGAGTCCAGGGGACACACGGGGTGCCCTCGAGGCAGGGGGGCGTGCCCTGGGAAGGGGGACGCGCCCCCTACCCTCGAGGGTGCCCCGTGTCTCTTCCAGACTGCGGTTTATTTTTCTATTTTTCTAAATATTCCAAAACGGAGAAAATTTGCCTTTAGAACTGTTTTGGAGTCGGTTTACTTACCGTATCACGTACCTCTTCCTTTTCGGAGGCTGAATCGTTCTGGAAAGTGTCCCTTATGTATTCCTCCGGGGTTACGGTTTCAATAACATTGGTTTCAACATTTATAGGATTACCTGAGATATAATGTTTGATCCTTTGACCATTCACCACCTTCGGATTTGTGCCTTCGAAGTTGTTGATTTTTATGGCACCGGAACAATAGACCTCCTCGATAACGCAAGGTCCTTCCCACTTTGAGAGAACTTTTCCTGCAAAAAATCTTAAACGAGAGTTGTATAGCAAAACATAATCACCTACGTTAAACTCACGCTTTTGTATCCTTTTGTCATGCCATCTTTTAACTTTTTCTTTAAACAACTTGGCATTCTCATAGGCCTGGGTTCTCCATTCATCGAGACACCTAATATCAAATAGCCCCTTTTCACCAGCAAGTTTGAAATCATAGTTGAGCTCTTTAATATCCCAATATGCCTTATGTTCTAGCTCAAGAGGTAAGTGACAAGCTTTTCCGTATACCATCTTATATGGAGACATACCCATAGGATTTTTGTATGCAGTTCTATAGGCCCATAATGCATCCTCTAGTTTCTTGGACCAATTCTTTCTAGACCTATTAACTATCTTTTGCAAGATTAATTTCATCTCCCTATTACTTAGTTCTACTTGACCACTAGTCCGTGGGTGATAAGGTGATGCAATTCTATGGTTGACATCATACTTAGCAAGCATCTTACGGAAAGCACCACGAATAAAGTGTGAACCACCATCAGTCATTATATATCTAGGGACTCCAAACCTCGGAAATATAACTTCTTTAAACATCTTAATAGAGGTGTTATGATCAGCACTACTAGTTGGAATAGCTTCTACCCACTTAGTAACGTAATCAACATCAACTAGAATATGTGTGTACCCATTAGAGGCAGGAAAAGGTCCCATATAATCAAAGCCCCAAACATCAAATGGTTCAATAACGAGTGAATAATTAATAGACACTTCTTGACATCTACTAATATTACCAATTCTTTGACATTCATCACATGATAAGACAAACTTACGGGCATCCTTGAAGAGAGTAGGCCAATAAAAACCAGATTGCAATACCTTGTGTGCAGTTCTGTCTCCCGCATGGTGTCCTCAATAAGCTTCGGAGTGGCACTTGCGTAAGATCTGTTCCTGTTCATGCTCAGGCACTCAACGTCTAATAATACCATCTACTCCTTCTTTATAAAGATGTGGGTCATCCCAAAAGTAATGCCTCAAATCATAGAAGAACTTTTTCTGTTGCTGGTATGTGAAGCTAGGTGGTATAAACTTAGCAACAATGTAATTAGCATAATCGGCATACCATGGAGCAGTACGAGAAGTACTTATGACAGCTAGTTGTTTATCAGGAAAGCTATCATCAATAGGTTGTGGGTCATCAAGTGTATTCTCTAACCTAGACAAGTTATCTGCTACGAGGTTCTCAGCTCCCTTTCTATAAATAATATGCAAGTCAAATTCTTGCAGCAAGAGAACCCATCTAATAAGTCTAGGTTTAGCATCTTTCTTTTCCATAAGGTATTTGATAGCAGCATGATTGGTGTGAATAGTTACTTTAGAATCAAGGATATAGGGTCTAAACTTATCAGAAGCAAATACAACTGCTAAAAATTCTTTCTCAATGGTAGCATAGTTTCTTTGGGTGCTATCTAGAGTTTTGCTAGCATACTAGATAACATTCAATTTCTTATCAACTCTTTGCCCTAGAACAGCTCCTACAGCATAATCACTAGCATCGCACATAATCTCAAAGGGTAAATTCCAGTCAGGAGGCTGGACAATAGGTGCAGAGATCAATGCTTTCTTAAGTATTTCAAATGCTTCTAGACAATCATCATCAAACACAAAAGGAATATCATTTTGTAAGAGATTAGTCAGAGGCCTGGAGATTTTGGAGAAGTCCTTAATGAACCTCTTATAAAACCCGGCATGACCAAGGAAACTTCGTACACCTTTGATATCCTCAGGGCATGGCATCTTTTCAATAGCATCAACTTTAGCTTTGTCAACTTCAATACCTCTTTCAAAAATTTTATGTCCCAAGCCAATGCCTTCATTAATCATAAAGTGGCACTTCTCCCAAGTCAAGACAAGATTAGTGTCTTCACATCTCTGCAAAACTCGATCAAGGTTGCTTAAGCAATCATCAAAAGAAGTTCCGTAAACGGAGAAATCATCCATGAACACCTCAACAATCTTTTCACAAAAATCAGAGAATATAGCCATCATGCATCTTTGGAAGGTAGCAGGTGCATTATATAAACCAAAAGGCATACGACTATAAGCAAAGGTACCGAAAGCACAAGTAAAAGTGGTCTTTTCTTGATCCCCTTTTGACACAGGTATATGAGAGAAACCGGAATAACCATCTAGAAAGCAGAAATGAGTATGTTTGGATAACCTTTCTAGCATTTGAGCAATAAATGGCAAGGGGTAATGATCTTTCTTAGTAGCTTTATTTAACTTACGGAAATCAATTACCATCCTATAACCTGTAACTATTCTTTGCGGTATTAATTCATCTTTATCATTAGGGACAACAGTCATACCTTCTTTCTTAGGAACGCAATGAATAGGACTTACCCACTGACTATCAGCAACTGGATAGATAATACCTGCTTCTAGGAGCTTTAGTATTTCCTTCCTCACCACTTCTTTCATCATAGGATTTAACCGTCGCTGATGATCAATAACTGGTTTAGCATTTTCTTCCAATTTTATCTTGTGTTGGCATATAGTGGGACTAATGCCCTTAAGATCATCTAGAGTATATCCAATAGCAGCTTGGTGCTTCTTCAGAGTTTTCAATAACCTTTCTTCTTCCTGCTCTGAAAGGTTAGCACTAATAATAACAGGATATATCTTCTTTTCATCAAGATAAACATACTTAAGATTATCAGGTAAAGGTTTAAGTTCAAACACGGGACCACCCTTGGGTGGAGGAGGATCCCCTAGGATTTCAACAGGCAAGTTGTTTTTCAATACGGGTCCCTGTGTAAGGAATATTTCATCGATCTCCCTTCTCTCATTCATATGCATATCATTTTCATGGTCTAGCAAGTAATGTTCTAAAGGGTCATTAGGTGGCATGGCAATAGAGGCAAGACCAATAATTTCATCTTTACTAGGTGGTGCCCTTTCAAGGGGTTGTCTACGGAATTTAGCAAAGTTAAAATCATGAGACATATCCCCTAATCCGACAGTGACAATATCTTTCACGCAGTCTATCTTGGCATTAACAATATTCAAGAAGGGTCTGCCAAATATAATGGGACAGGAAGCATCTTGTGGGGAACTAAGAACAAGAAAATCAGCAGGGTATTTAACCTTCCCACACAAGACTTCAATATCTCTAACAATCCCAACTGGTGAAATAGTATCTCTATTATCAAGCTTAATAGTAACATCAATCCCTTCTAACTCAACAGTTGCAATATCATGCATAATTTCGTTATACAAATCAAGAGGGATAATATTCGCACTAGCACCTACGTCACATAAACCATGATAGCAATGATCTCCTATCTTAACGGAGATGACAAGCAAGCCTACAACAGGTTTATGTTTATTTCTAACATTGGGTTTGGCTATTCTAGCAGACTCTTTTTGGAGGTAAATAACATGTCTATCTAAATCTTCTACCAAGAGATCTTTAACCATAGCAACACTAGGTTCAACTTTAATTTGCTCAGAGGGTGTAGGTGTTCTAGTATTACTCTTACGAACTACGGTTGAAGCTTGAGCATG
Organism: Secale cereale; assembly: GCA_902687465.1. Taxonomy (NCBI): domain Eukaryota; kingdom Viridiplantae; phylum Streptophyta; class Magnoliopsida; order Poales; family Poaceae; genus Secale; species Secale cereale. The sequence goes on from LR738713.1 coordinate 104,826,623, forward strand.
ATCCTTTATCCTAACAGAGAAAGGTGGTTTCTCAATATAAGTGGTAGGTATAACATGATCAACATTACAAGTGATGGTCTTTTCTTCAACTTTAATAGGTTCAACTACCTTTACTTCAATAGGGGGATGGTATTTAAACCACTTCTCCTTGGGGAAATCAACATGAGTAGCAAAGGATTCACATAAGGAAGCTACTATCTCAGAGTCAAGTCCATATTAGTGCTAAACTCGCGGAAAACATCGGTATCCATAAAAGCTTTAACACAATCAAACTTAGGGGTCATACCCGACTCCTTACCTTCGTCGAGATCCCAATCTTTGGAGTTGTGTTTAATTCTTTCCAATAAATCCCATTTGAAATCAATAGTCTTCATCATATAAGAGCCAGAACAAGAATTATCGAGCATGGAGCGATTATTATGAGAAAGCCGAGCATAAATTTTTTGAATGATCATTTCTCTTGAGAGCTCATGATTGGGTCATGAATATAACATTGACTTAAACCTCCCCCAAGCTTGAGCGATGCTTTTTCCTCCGCGAGGCCAGAAATTATAAATATAACTACGATCACGATGAACCTGGTGCATAGGGTAGAACTTCTGATGAAATTCCAACTTCAGACGATTATAGTTCCATGACTCCATATCATCGCATAGCCTAAACCATGTCAATGCATCTCCCTTCAAAGATAAAGGGAAGACCTTCTTCTTGACAACATCCTCGGGCATACCTGCAAGGTTAAACAATCCACAAACTTCATCCACATAGATTAGATGTAAATCGGGATGCAGGGTTCCGTCTCCCGTAAATGGATTTTCAAGCAGTTTCACAATCATACCCGAAAGAATTTCAAAGCAACCATTTTCAATAGGTGTAGTAGGTTGAGGAGAAACTCTTTGCTCTTCTTCTCGGGGTTAAGATACCCCGAACAAGCCCCTCAAAGGATTTTGAGCCATAGTAACAAGTGACAATAAATTTCAGCACACTATATAAATTTTTCCTTACCAAATTCCACTTACCAAAGGCGCTTCACTCCCCGGCAACGGCGCCAGAAAAGAGTCTTGATGATCCACAAGTGTAGGGGATCTATCGTAGTCCTTTCGATAAGTAAGAGTGTCGAACCCAACGAGGAGCAGAAGGAAATGATAGGCAGTTTTCAGTAAGGTATTTTCTGCAAGCACTGAAATTATAGGTAACAGATAGTTTTGTGATAAGATAATTGGTATCAAGTAACAAACGGTAAAATTAAATAAGGTGCAGCAAGGTGGCCCAATCCTTTTTGTAGCAAAGGACAGGCCAGGATAAACTCTTATGCAAGGTAAAGCGCTCCCGAGGACATATGGGAATTATCGTCAAGCTAGTTTTCATCACGATCGTCTGATTCGCGTTCGGTACTTTGATAATTTGGTATGTGGGTGGACCGGTGCTTGGGTGCTGCCATTACTTGGATAAGCCTCCCACTTATGATTAACCTCTAATGCAAGCATCCACAACTACAAAACAAATATTAAGGTAAACCTAACCATAGCCTAAAACATATGGATCCAAATCAGCCCCTTACGAAGCAACACATAAACTAGGGTTTAAGCTTCTGTCACTCTAGCAACCCATCATCTACTTTTTACTTCCCAATGCCTTCCTCTAGGCCCAAATAATGGTGAAGTGTCATGTAGTCGATGTTCACATGACACCACTAGAGGAGAGACAACATACATCTCATCAAAATATCGAACAAAGACCAAATTCACATGACTACCAATAGCAAGACTTCTCCCATGTCCTCAGGAACAAAAGTAACTACTCACAAGACATAATATTGTTCATGATAAGAGGAGTATTAATATGCATAATGGATCTAAACATATGATCTTCCACCCAATAAACCAACTAGCATCAACTACAAGGAGTAATCAACACTACTAGCAACCCGCAGGTACCAATCTGAGGTTTGGGTACAAAGATTGGATACAAGAGATGAACTAGGGTTTGAGAGGAGATGGTGCTGGTGAAGATGGTGATGAAGATATCCCTCCCCAAGATGTGAGAGTTGTCGGCGATGATGGCAGTGACGATTTCCCCCTCCCGGAGGGAAGTATCCCCGGCAGAACAGCTCTGCCGGAGCCCTAGATTGGTTTCCGCCTCGGTTCCACCTCGAGATGGCGGCGTCTTGTCCCGAAAGCCTCCTTATGATTTTTTCCAGGTCAAAACGCTTCATATAGGAGAATATGGGCACCGGGGGCCTGCCGGCTGGCCCTCGAGGCAGGGGGGCACGCCCTGGGAAGGGGGGGCGCGCCCCCACCCTCGAGGCCAGCTGGTGGCCCCTCTCGTGGGTTTCTTTCACCAGATATTTTTTATTTTTTCCGAAACAATGTTCTGTGGAGTTTCAGGGCTTTTGGAGTTGTGTAGAATAGGTTTCCAGAGTTTGCTCCTTTTTTAGCCCAGAATTCCAGCTGCCGGCATTCTCCCTCTGCATGTAAACCTTGTAAAATAAGAGAGAAGAGGCATAAGTATTGTGACAAAACATGTATGAACAGCCCATAATGCAATAAATATCAACTTATAAGCATGATGCAAAATGGACGTATCGTTCACCACCTTCGGATTTGTGCCTTCGAAGTTGTTGATTTTTGTGGCACCGGAACGATAAACCTCCTCGTTAACGTAAGGTCCTTCCCACTTGGAGAGAAGTTTTCCTGCAAAAAATCTTAAACGAGAGTTGAATAGCAAGACATAATCACCTACGTTAATCGCACGCTTTTGTATCCTTTTGTCATGCCATCTTTTAACTTTTTCTTTAAACAGCTTGGCATTCTCGTAGGCCTGGGTTCTTCATTCATCGAGACAGCTAATGTCAAATAGCCTCTTTTCACCGGCAAGTTTGAAATCATAATTTAGCTCTTTAATAGCCCAATATGCCTTATGTTGTAGTTCCAGAGGTAAGTGACAAGCTTTTCCATATACCATCTTATATGGAGACATACCCATAGGTTTTTTGTATGCAGTTCTATAGGCCCGTAATGCATCATCAAGTTTTTTGGACCAATTCTTTCTAGACCTATTAACTGTCTTTTGCAATATTAATTTCAATTCCCTATTACTTAGTTCTACTTGACCACTAGTCTGTGGGTGATAAGGGGATGCAATTCTATGGTTGACATCATATTTAGCAAGCATCTTGCGGAAAGCACCATGAATAAAGTATGAACCACCATCAGTCATTAGATATCTAGGGACTCCAAACCTCGGAAAAATAACTTCCTTAAGCATCTTAATAGAGGTGTTATGATCAGCACTACTAGTTGGAATAGCTTCTACCCACTTAGTAACGTAATCAACAACAACTAAAATATGTGTGTATCCATTAGAGGCCGGAAACGGTCCCGTATAATCAAAGCCCCAAACATCAAATGGTTCAATAACAAGTGAATAATTCATAGGCATTTCTTGACGTCTACTGATATTACCAATTCTTTGACATTCATCACAAGATAAGACAAACTTATGGGCATCCTTGAAGAGAGTAGGCCAATAAAAATCGGATTGCAATACCTTGTGTGCAGTTCTATCTCCCGCATGGTGTCCTCCATAAGCTTCGGAGTGGCACTTGCGTAGGATCTGTTCCTGTTCATGCTCAGGTACACAACGTCTAATAATACCATCCACTCCTTTTTTATAAAGATGTGGGTCATCCCAGAAGTAATGTCTCAAATCATAGAAGAACTTTTTATTTTGCTGGTATGTGAAGCTAGGAGGTATAAACATAGCAACAATATAATTAGCATAAACAACATACCATGGAGCAGTACGAGAAGTATTTATGACAGCTAATTGTTCATCAGGAAAGCTATCATCAATAGGTTGTGGGTCATCAAGTACATTTTATAACCTAGACAATTTGTCTGCAACGGGGTTCTCAGCTCACTTTCTATCAATAATATGCAAGTCAAATTCTTGCAGCAAGAGAACCCATCTAATAGGTCTAGGTTTAGCACCTTTCTTTTCCATAAGGTATTTGATAGCAGCATGATCGGTGTGAATAGTTACTTTAGAATCAAGGATATAGGGTCTAAACTTATCACAAGCAAATACAACAGCTAAAAATTCTTTCTCAGTAGTAGCATAATTTCTCTGGGCACTATCTAGAGTTTTACTAGCATACTGGATAACATTCAATTTCTTATCAACTCTTTGCCCTAAAACAACACCTACAGCATAATCACTAGCATTGCACATAATCTCAAAAGGTAAATTCCAGTCAGGAGGCTAGGCAATAGGTGCAGAGATCAATGCTTTTTAAGTATTTCAAATGCTTCTAGACAATCATCATCAAAGACAAAAGGAATATCTTTTTGTAAGAGATTAGTCAGAGGCCTGGAGATTTTGGAGAAGTCCTTTATGAACCTCCTATAAAACCCGGCGTGACCAAGGAAACTTCGTATACCTTTGATGTCCTTTGGGAGTGGCATCTTTTCAATAGCATCAACTTTAGCTCTGTCAACTTCAATACCTCTTTCAGAAATCTTATGTCCCAAGACAATGCCTTCATTAACCATAAAGTGGCACTTCTCCCAATTTAAGACAAGATTAGTGTCTTCACATCTCTGCAATACTCGATCAAGGTTGCTTAAGCAATCATCAAAAGAAGTTCCGTAAACAGAGAAATCATCCATGACCAACTCAACAATCTTTTCACAAAAATAAGAGAATATAGCCATCATGCATCTTTGGAAGGTAGTAGGTGCATTACATAAACCAAAAGGCATACGACTATAAGCAAAGGTACCGAAATGACAAGTAAAAGTGGTCTTTTCTTGATCCCCTTTTGACACAGGTATTTGGGAGAAACCGGAATAACCATCTAGAAAGCAGAAATGAGTATGTTTTGATAACCTTTCTAGCATTTGATCAATAAATGGCAAGGGGTAATGATCTTTCTTAGTAGCTTTATTTAACTTAGGGAAATCAATTACCATCCTATAACCTGTAACTATTCTTTGTGGGATCAATTCATCTTTATCATTAGGAACAACAGTCATACCTCCCTTCTTGGGGACACAATGGACATGACTTACCCACTAGCTATCAGCAACTGGATAGATAATACCTGCCTCTAGAAGCTTTAGTATTTCCTTCCTTTCCACTTCTTTCATCTTAGGATTTAACCGTCGCTGATGATCAATAACCGGTTTAGCATTTTCTTCCAAATTTATCTTATGTTGGCATATAGTGGGACTAATGCCCTTAAGATCATCCAGAGTATATCCAATAGCAGCACGGTGCTTCTTCAGAGTTTTCAATAGTTTTTCTTCTTCCTGCTCTGAAGGGTTAGCACTAATAATAACATGATATATCTTCTTTTCATCAAGATAAACATACTTAAGATTATCAGGAAAAGGTTTAAGTTCAAACACGGGATCACCCTTGGGCGGAGGAGGATCCCCTAGATTCACAGAAAGAAGCTACTATCTCAGAGTGAAGTCCATATTTAGTGCTAAACTCACAGAAAACATCGGTATCCATAAAAGCTTTAACACAATCAAACTTAGGGGTCATACCTGTCGCCTTACCTTCGTCGAGATCCCAATCTTCAGAGTTGCGTTTAATTCTTTCCAATAAATCCCATTTGAATTCAACAGTCTTCATCATAAAAGAGCCAGAACAACAATTATCGAGCATGGTGCGATTATTGAGAGAAAGCCGAGCATAAAAATTTTGAATGATCATTTTTCTTGAGAGCTCATGATTGGGGCATGAATATAACATTGACTTAAGCCTCCCCCAAGCTTGAGCGATGCTTTATCCTTGGCGAGGCCAGAAATTATAAATATAATTATGATCACGATGAACCTAGTGCATAGGGTTGAACTTCTGATGAAATTCCAACTTCATGCGATTATAGTTCCATGATCCCATATCATCACATAGCCTAAACCATGTCAATGCATCTCCCTTCCAAGATAAAGGGAAGACCTTCTTCTTGATAACATCCTCGGGCATACCTGCAAGCTTAAACAATCCACAAACTTCATCCACATATATTAGATGTAAATCGGGATGCAGTGTTCCGTCTCCTGTAAAGGAATTTTCAAGCAGTTTCTCTATCATACCCGAAGGAATCTCAAAGCAAACATTTTCAGTAGGTGAAGTAGGTTGAGGAGCAACTCTTTGCTCTTCTGATCGGGGTGAAGATACCCCGAACAATCCCCTCAAAGGATTTTGAGCCATAGTAACAAGTGACAATAAATTTTAGCAGACTATATAAATTTTTCCTTACCAAATTCCACTTACCAAAGGCGCTTCACTCCCCGGAAACGGCGCCAGAAAAGAGTCTTGATGACCCACAAGTGTAGGGGATCTATCGTAGTCCTTTCGATAAGTAAGAGTGTCGAACCCAACGAGGAGCAGAAGGAAATGATAGGCAGTTTTCAGTAAGGTATTTTCCGCAAGCACTGAAATTATAAGCAGCAGATAGTGTTGTGATAAGGTAATTGGTAGTAAGTGACAAAAGGTAAAAGTAAATAAGGTGCAGCAAGGTGGCCCAATCCTTTTTGTAGCAAAGGACAAGCCTGGACAAACTCTTATATAAAGGAAAGCGCTCCCGAGGACACATGAGAATTATCGTCAAGCTAGTTTTCATCATGATCATCTGATTCGCGTTCGGTACTTTGATAATTTGGTATGTGGGTGGACCGGTGCTTGGGTGCTGTCCTTACTGGGACAAGCCTCCCACTTATGATTAACCTCTAATGCAAGCATCCGCAACTACAAAAGAAGTATTAAGGTAAACCTAACCATAGCCTGAAACATATGGATCCAAATCAGCCCCTTACGAAGCAACGCATAAACTAGGGTTTAAGCTTCTGTCACTCTAGCAACCCATCATCTACTTATTACTTCCCAATGCCTTCCTCTAGGACCAAATAATGGTGAAGTGTCATGTAGTCGACGTTCACATGACACCACTAGAGGAAAGACAACATACATCTCATCAAAATATCGAACGAAGACCAAATTCACATGACTACTAATAGCAAGACTTCTCCCATGTCCTCAGGAACAAAAGTAACTACTCACAAGACATAGTAGGGTTCATGATAAGAGGGTTATTAATATGCATAATGGATCTAAACATATGATCTTCCACCAAATAAACCAACTAGCATCAACTACAAGGAGTAATCAACACTACTAGCAACCCACAGGTACCAATCTGAGGTTTGGGTACAAAGATTGGATACAAGAGATGAACTAGGGTTTGAGAGGAGATGGTGCTGGTGAAGATGTTGATGAAGATAGCCCTCCCCAAGATGGGAGAGTTGTTGGTGATGACGGCGGTGACGATTTCCCCCTCCCGGAGGGAAGTATCAACGACAGAACAGCTATGCCGGAGCCCTAGATTGCTTTCCGCCTCGGTTCCGCCTCGAGACGGCGGCGTTTGGTCCCGAAAGCCTCCTTATGATTTTTTCCAGGTCAAAACACCTCATATAGGAGAAGATGGGCATCAGGGGACCTTCAGTGGGCCACGAGATAGGGGGAGCGCCCTGGGCAGGGGGGCGCGCCCCTCACCCTCGTGGATAGCTGGTGGCCCCCCCTTGTGAACTTCTTTCACCAGATATTTTTTATATTTTCCGAAACAGAGTTCTGTTGAGTTTCGGGGCTTTTGGAGTTGTGCAGAATAGGTTTCCAGAGTTTGCTCCTTTTTCCAGCCCAGAATTCCAGCTGCCGGCATTCTCCCTCTTCAAGTAAACCTTGTAAAATAAGAGAGAAAAGGCATAAGTATTGTGACAAAACATGTAATAACAGCCCATAATGTAATAAATATCAACATATAAACATGATGCAAAATGGACGTATCAGGCATGCATGGGAACGCGGCTGCGATGGCCTAGGCGATGTAGGGCTGGCACCTACGGCACCTACATGGTGCGGTGAACACGGTGGACGCACGCCCGAGACCAAATGGTCACCGGAGCATCGGCGGCGGCGAGCGCAAGCGGCGACGGGTTCGGACGCAGGTGGTGCGACGGCTACAACGTGCGACAAAGGAAACAGAGAGGGATGGTTCGAGGGAGAGGCTCATGGCGATTCCAACATTGTGGGCGGCGAGCTCGGGGAGGGACCGGAGTGAGCGAGATGACGTGTGCGATCTCCGGTGGTCGTAGGTTGAAGACGAGCAACCTGGTGGCGCGTAGTTTGATCTGTTGCTTCTCCTGGGCGGCAGCTGACCCAGGGACAATTATATACACAGGACCTTTAGTCCCCCCTTCAATCCACAAACCGAGACTAATGGTCCTTTAGTCCCAGTTGGTATCAACCACCGGGACTAAAGATAGACCTTTAGTCCCGGCGCTAGCCACGAACCGGGACTAAAGGTCTCTTTTCGGCGGCCCAAATTCCGCGCGAGGGAAGGAACCTTTAGTCCTGGCTGGTGGTTGCAACCGGGACTAAAGGTGAAAACTCTTAGAATGTTTTTGAGTTTTCGAGTGATTCTTTTTTTGTAGAAAACTTTAGGTAAAACTCTTAGAATATTTAGAGTTTTTGAGTGAATCTTCTTGCTTTAGGTCACAAAAATTATAAACTTTCTCTTAGTGCCAGTAGTATGCAAGTTTGATTTAAATTTTAATTCTTTAAAGTTAGTGTGAATCACTAGTTTGTCAATAACTTTAGTTTAAAAAGAGGTTTTTGAGTGATTCTTTTTCCTACTGTTTAATGTTAGTGTGTTTTATCAGTATGTTCAATTTGGGAATTTTTAGGATATTTTAAATAGGTGTTTTAATCAAAAACATATTATGTTTAGCTTTTTTAGTTTTATACCTTTTCCTTTTGTTTTAATTATTTCGTGGATATTTCAAGCTTTTGAAATATTCACAAAGGAATGATTCACCATAAATTCCAAGAAAATTATAGCATGACACAAATGCCATATTTGACGATCTTGCCAAGTCTCATGTCTTGGAGAACAAGATAACATCATCAAATTCCCTCAAAACCATCTCTGTCCATTTTCTAGTTTGAGTAACTTTACATTGCTAAACTTGTCCAAATGAGCTCTAACATGGTACACCTGCTAAAATGGTCTAAATATTCATCTAGGCCAAGTGGTGCATCAAGGACAACACATTAGCTTGGTCAAAGTATGGAAAAACCAATTATGCCCATTTCTAGGGCTGGGCAAAGTTACATTGCCAACTTTCCCCATTGATCTCACTTTTACCATATTACCAGATGGTCATGAGCATCATCCCCATCAAGTGGCACAAGTTGTAGAACAAATTAACTTGACCAAAGCTTGTCAAAACCAATTCTGCACATTTCTAGGGTTTGAAATATTTACATTGCCAAGTTTCCTCAAATGAGCTACAAATTTGCTCACTAGCTCAAATCCATACCAAGCTCATTCCTATTAAATTCCAAAGCCATTGGATTCCTCTAAGTACCTCTATTCATCATCAAACACCTTTTGTCAAAACCTTGTGGTCAATGATGGCGGTACCAAATGGATTCTCCTTTAGCTGAAATTGTTACCAGAGCTCACCCTAGTAATATTAATTCTACCTCCAGTAACTCTCTCTCTCTCTCTCTCTCCCTCTATTACATAGCTCAAAATATTGGTCAAACCCTCAATTATCCTTTCTTGATATTACAAGCTTTTGAAATATTTTAAAAAGAAGTATTCAACATAAATTTCAAGAAAATTCTAGTATGTCACAAATGCCATATTTGATGATCTTGCCAAGTCTCATGTCTTGGAGAACTAGATAACATCCTCAAATTCTCTCAAAACCATCTCTGTCCATTTTCTAGTTTGAGCATCTTTAGATTGCTAAACATGTACAAATGAGCTCAAACTTGGTACACTTGCTAAAATGGTCTAAATATTTATCTAGGCCAAGTGGTGTATCAAGGAGAACAAATTAGCTAGTCAAAGTATGCCAAAACCAATTCAACCCATTTCCAGGGTTTGCCAGAGTTACATTGACAACTTTCTCCCATTGATCTCAAAATTTTACCACATTACCAGATGGTCATGAGCATCACCCCCATCAAATGGCACAAGTTGGAGAACAAGTTAACTTGATCAAAACTTGTCAAAACCATTTCTGCCCATTTCTAGGGTTTGAAATATTTACATTGCAAAGTTTCTTTAAATGAGCTACAAATTTGCACACTAGCTCAAATTGATACCAAGCTCATTCCTGTTAAATTACAAAGCTATTGGATTCCTCAAAGTCCCTCTATTCATCTTCAAACACCTTCTACCAAAATCTTGTGGTCAATGATTCGGGCACTGATACGTCCATTTTGCATCATGCTTTTATATTGATATTTATTGCATTATGGGCCGTTATTAGACATTATATCACAATACTTATGCCTTTTCTCTCTTATTTTACAACGTTTTCATGAAGTGGGAGAATCCCGGCAGCTAGAATTCTGGACTGGAAAAGGAGTAAATCTGAGATACCTATTCTGCACAACTCCAAACGTACTGAAACTTCACAGAGAAGATTTTTGGAATATATAAAAAATATTGGGCAAAGAAAGCACCAGAGGGGGCCCACCAGCCATCCACAAGGGTGGGGGGTGGGGGTGGGGGGGGCCCTACCCCCTGGGCGCGCCCCTACCTTGTGGGCCCCCTGGCAGGCCCTCGACGTCCATGTTCTGCTATGTGATGTGTCACTACTGTAGGTTGTTGCTAACGCGACACTACAATCTGAGACCCTTTGACGAAACTGTGTGTGATGCATTAATTGCAAACGGTGATGTAAAAAAACTGTCAAAAAGATGCAAAACGTTTGCGATGAATGATACATCAAACACGGTTCAGATTTTTAGTTGCGTGTGCGATGAGGGGCATACAGTTGATCTGTACGAACTGTTTGCGATGAGATAGAACAACAGAAACGGGCAGCCAGATCAAGGTGTGTGTGATATACGGCATACAGTTCACTCCGATGAACCGTTTGCACTGATTGAGGTGAACACAAATGATTCGGCGTAACAAGATGTGTGTGATACCCGGCAAACAGGTCGGTAATCAGAATTGTGTGCGATCACTATAGACAGCCCATACAGTCTTTTTTGTGAATTGTGTGCTCGTCAGGGCACACAGTTCAATAAACCAACCCGTGGGCGATAATGTAGAAGATCTCTATCGAATACATATTACTAACTGTCTGCGATGAGATTGACAGCATAAACAGAGATATATACGGCCTGCTTAATTGAGCTCTTCTTATTATTGATAAAGCCAGTAATAATCAAACTAGAAAGGAAAAGGAAAAAGACAAAGAAAAATATCTGCACGAATCTTCGCGTAACATCAATGGCATAGGACCTAGATGTGCATTACTTAGAGGACATCTAGATGTGCTTTAGCAATACTGTCAAACAAAACCCCTAATCATCATTGCGAACAGCACATAGAACATGGCTAATGCGACAACCACAACTACACATGCTAGTTCCTTCTTGTCTCTTGCTTTCATATGTTGCGTGTGATTGATTCTTTCTTGCTTCATTGTACTGATTGTACATTCTAGATCAGCCAATTTCTTCTTCAGCTTTACGTTATCTTCTGCGAGCTTGGTGATAACACTCCGAGCCCTGCCATGCCATTCTTTATCCAGCCAGTTAACAAAGGCACAAGCCTCATATCCCTGCCAATGTTAAATAGTATTCTGGATGAGCGGTGGCATTAACTGAAGTAAAATGATGAACTTAATTAGCACTAACCTCTAAGGGGCAACTGAGAAACCGCCTGCCAATGTCGAATCCCTCCATGCATACACGTCGAGCGGGAGTGTGCCCGTGCACACAACTCAGCTTTCGGTACTTCTCGGTGGCGCAAAACTCGGAGTCAAACTTGTGTTGTGAGAGTTTGGAGTCAAGCTCCGGATCCAGCAGTAGATCGCTTTCCTGGGGGGGGGGGTCATTCAGGACAGATTCAGCAAGGAGCTATACTTTGGACATGCTAAAAAAGATCGGGATAGATTGGAACCTGACAGGACGATTCGGATCCGTAGTACACCTACCTTCTGATGACCTTAGGCAAGTGCTCGGTGGCGGCCACCGTCGTGGCAGCGATACGGGCAGGAGCGGCCGCATTGAAACCATCAGCACCGCTCGTCCGCAATCTCCCAATGCCAGCACCACGCGAGGGAATTTGGAGGCTATGTAGGGATTTGGGGGAAATGGGGAAACTGTGGAGATAAGATAACGGTCGGGAACTACTAATGGCACTATATATATGTTGTATATGGCACACTATTTATACATGTCGTTTGTGTTAGGTATTACAACGTCACACACGATTTCCGCACCAAACCGTGTGAGAAGACAACGTAGGTTAGACACGGTTGCCGCTACATAACCATATGTAATGTACTACCCTGTCCATATAATTGAGTTACAGTGAGATACCGTGTAAACAACCGCTCTGCGGATATCCATAAAAAAACAGCCGCTCTGCATATAGAGATGGCGGCGATGGCCTAGGCAGCGGCTACCGAAGAAGAGGTCAATCCTCGGTCGGTGGGCGGTGGCGGCGTCATAGGAGGTCAATCCTCGATCTGCGGCGGGAGATAGGAGGAGCTCAACCATCGAGGTCGGCGGCGGCGTGATTCGAGCATATCCATCGCGGTCGATGGCGGGATAGTGGAGGTCGAACTTCAGGCGGCAGCCGCACTAAGCTTTGCTCCTTGACCCTGCTGTCTTGGCATGCCGCCACATCATGCTTGTCTGTCTGCTGGGTGGACGACGCCACACGGCTAATTAGTTAAGGTATTCTTTTCGTGAGTGGCTTAATTAAGGTATTCAATTCCTAGTGTAGTGTTGTACTAGTACTCCGTGTGTAAATTGACTGGCCATTAATTTTTGTCATTGCACGTCTGGATAACAACATGGAGCACCCTCAGTAATTACTAAAATAAAACCTTGTAATTTATGCACGCATCTTTGGGCAGCAGTTAATCCGTGTATTAATGTTGTTCTTTTATTATTAATATTCGCGTGCTGCAGATGGAACGATCTTGATGGATGAAGAATCGGAAAACCGCAGATTTTATCAGTGGCGTGACAGAGTTCATGAATTTGGCTGAAAGTACAGAGAGGAGAATTGGTGATGCGGATTACATCCAGTGTCCATGTACTGGTTGTGCCAATACAGAGTCACATGAAGTTGCAGATGTCCAAATGCACTGAGTCTCTAGGGGATTCATGGATGGATATACACGTTGGACCATACACGGTGAAGAGGAGGTCATGGATGAAGATACCCAGGGCAGCGAGATGCCAAACCCCGATCAATGTCACATGGATGTTGAATCTAACATCAGGGCAGAGGCGTCAAGCTACCAATGGAACACCGGAAAGCCGAAACGCCCACTGCAAAACCAAGAAGTCGACGTAGATGACGGCGATCTTGATATGCCAGATTTTGCTGCTATGATTAAAAATTTCGAGGGCCCAGAAAAGGATATGATTGGGTACAAGGATCTTCCAACCATTGATGCGGACTCCAAGAAAGAATTGTATCCAAGTTGCAAAAAGAAATATTCCAGGTTGAGTGCCACCCTGGCGCTTCTTAGATTTAAAGCAGCAAACGGTCTATCAAACAAGGGCTTCACAGAGATGTTAGGTATTTTCAAATAAATTCTTCCGGAAGATAATGTGCTCCCCAGAAGCATGAATGAAGTGAAGAAAATTGTTTGCCCATTGGAACTTGAAGTACAAAAGATACACGCTTGTGTGAATGATTGTATATTGTACCATGGTGAGTACAAAGATTTGCGTGCATGTCCCACATGCAAGCATATACGATACAAGCGCAGGAGAGCAAAGGACAAGTACAAATTGGACGACGAGATCAAGACATGAATCCCGTTCAAGGTTGTTTGGTACTTGCCTTTAATTCCAAGGTTGAGGTGTTTGTTTGGAAACCCTAGAGAGGAAAAGAGGTTGATGTGGCATCATGAAGAGCGAATTGTGGATAGGTTTATGAGGCACCTAAAAGATGGCACTCAGTGGGAATTAATCGACAAAAAGTTTGAAAATTTTGCCAAGGATCCTAGAAGTATAAGGCTCGGGGAGTGTACTGACGGGATGAATCCTTTTGGCGATATGAGCACCAATCACATCACATGGCCGGTGCTTCTGTGCATATATAACCTAGCTCCTTGGTTGTGTATGAAGAAAAAAAATACATTATGATGTGAATGATTGTCCAAGGCCCGAAGCAACCTGAAAATGACATCTACATTTACTTTCACCTACTGGTAGAAGAACTACTAACAATGTGGATAGATGCGCCTACTGTAAAATATTATGATGCTTACAAAAAGGAGATTTTTGATCTACAAGCGATGTTGGTGCACACCATTCAAGATATGCCGGCATTAGGCAACACATTGGGGCAGAAAACAAGGGGAGATGTAGGGTGTGTCACATGCATGGATAGGACAGCTAGCAGAAGAGTTCCCAACTCACGCAAAACAGTGTATTTGCGTCATCATAGGTTCTTACGGAAAAATCACCCATACCAAAAGATGACAGCTGAATTTGATGGTACATCAGAGGAAGGTGCGGGCCCAAGACGCTATGACGGGGAGGTGGTCCACAACACGGCTAAAAAAATAATGTTGTGTTTGGCAAGAACCACCCTTTGACGGTGAAACAAACACCCAAGGATCAAGTGTTTAAGAAGAAATCGGTGTTCTGGAAATTACCTTACTGGGAGATTCTACGTGTACGTCACTGCATCGATGTCATGCACGTAGAGAAGAACGTATGTGAAAGCATCCTTGGTACTCTGCTCAAGATTAAAGGTAAAAGAAAGGATGGAGATAGTTCACGTCTCGATATGCATGCTAATCAATCACGACACAAGAGTCAAGCAGAAGATGATGACAAATTCATCAAAGCTTGCTAGAGTTACAATTTCATTACAAAAGAAGCAACACAGTTCTTCACCTATTTGTTGTCAGTTAAGACACCCTCTTCTTACTACGCAAACATCAGAAGTCTCGTGGATGCGAGCTCAGGTAAAATGAAGTTGGGACACATGAAGTCACATGATTGCCACGTAATGTTGACACAAATCCTCCCGGTGTCCATCAGGAATCTGATGGACAAATATATTGGAAACACACTCATTGACCGCTGTGATTTCTTCAACCAACTATGGCAGAAAGTTGTAGATCCTGAAGAGTTGGATCATATGCAAGATGATATTGCAAGAATATTGTCCAACCTAGAGATGTTTTTCCCACCGTCATTCTTTGATGTCATGGTCCATCTCACTGTGCACCTTGTCGACGAGATAAAGTAATGTGGTCC
The DNA here is from genome assembly GCA_902687465.1 of Secale cereale. Classification (NCBI taxonomy): domain Eukaryota; kingdom Viridiplantae; phylum Streptophyta; class Magnoliopsida; order Poales; family Poaceae; genus Secale; species Secale cereale. Next base: position 104,841,959 of record LR738713.1, read on the forward strand.
TGTGTTTCTTCGCAACATGTATCCCTTTGAGCGGTTCATGGGAATACTGAAGCGCTTTTGTCGGAACCGAAACCATCGAGAGGCAAGCATCCTACAATGTTATACCGTGGAGGAGGTAGCTGAGTTTTGCACCGAATACTTGAAACAAAGACCTATAGGTTTGCCGTTCTCTCGCCACGAGGGAAGGCTGAAAGGTAAGCCGGTCCTTGCTGGCATGCAAATAGCTACACCCGGAGAATTTGCAGAGAAAGCCCATTTGACGGTACTGCTTAACAACCCAGTTCTCAATGCTTATGCCGAAGAACACTTGGTGGAGATACGGCAAAGCTTCTTACCAATGGTGCCTTCATCAGATGTGGAGATGAAGGAGCACACTAAGAACTATGCCGAATGGCTGAAGAATCATTTGGCACAAGGATCCATTGATGACATTGCTACGTGGTTGGCAGAAAAGCCATCACCTACGGTGTTGATGTACCAAGCATATGACATAAATGGATACACGTTCTACACTGAGGAACGTGATAAGAAGACCTTGTATTAGAACAACTCTGTTCGAATAGAATGCATGACTGTAAATGAAGCTGATAAAAGGGTATACTATGGAACCATCAAAGAGATTTGGGAGCTTTACTATGTGAAAGTTAAGGTGGCATTATTCAGGTGCGCATGGATTCCTCTTGGTCAGGTAAGGATTGATGAGTACATGAAGACCTGTGTTAACATGACAATGATGGCATATCACGCGGACCCATTCATTCTTGCCAGCGATGCTACCTAGATTTTCTTTGTGGAAGACCCCTTGCATAAGAATGGCCATTTAGCGATGCATGGGAAGAGAAGGGTACTGGGTGTCGACGATCTTGCCGATAAGGACGAGTACGATGAATTTGATTAGTTGCCAGCCAAGGGATCACGCACCCGTGTAACAGAGTAGCGTAAAATCATCAAAAACCCCAAGTTCATTCGGGGGCAACTTAATGATCCCAGTTCCCCCATGTACATGGGATTTATGCGTACCCTGCAACTTAATTCGTTCAATTTAGAACTGTCGTGTGTACTGAATTTGTGAGTTATGCCTGGTTTTCTGTTGATGTAAGAACCGTTAATAGGTTGACCTTGATATGCTGTCAGCTCAGGCAACGAATACGAACTGTTTATTATTATTATTATTATTATTATTATTATTATTATTATTATTATTATTATTATTATTATTATATCATATAGGTAGCACACTCAATTGATCTCACTACAATACGTGTGAACAAAAGTATGCAATCTGGTTTGTGAATAGCACACAGTTCGTTGATGAAAGCCGCGTGCCGACCAAACCCCGCCACCCCACCCACGATCTGAGTCGTGCTTTCTGATTGGCAAGAACCCAAACCCCACGGATCGTATGTCTGCACCGTTGGATGCTCCCAGATCGTACGGCGACCCACATCCCTTTCAACAGCACATGCAGTTTCGGTTTTAATTTTATTTTTATGCACAAAATGCACGTTAATCTCAAAAAATGTCTTAAATATAGCTAACAATACCTGAAATGCGTCGGAAAATCAAACCCATGGTATAATGGTGATTGCGTAGCGTGGAAATTTTTATGAGGCCAAACAATGAAGTCACCGGCCACAGGAGTTTGAATTGACACATCTCCTTTTGGAAAACCATGATCCTTCATGTGAGATGCTCCGGTTTGGAAGGAGCGGTCATCATAACTTGTGCCAAATTTTACGATTTTTTTTCCACGGGGTCGTGAGAGCACGCCACGGGCACACATCGATTTTGATGATGTACGAACTCCATCTGAATTTCCTGTAATTAAAATACCAACTAGGCCTACGCCAGTGGCCGCACCTCGCGGCCGAAATGTTTGAAACTTCTCCCCGCTTCTCGAACAAACGAATGAAAACTCACAAAGCGACGCACAAATGATCTATACACCTTTGCTAGGTTGATTGTAAGACTACCCACAGTGGGAGTAACATGGGTAGTAACATCACACATATCTAGATAAAATAGATGATGTGGCAAGCAATAAATGAAGAAAGAGAGGCATGTGGTAACATAGCTAGTTACTAGTAGTATGAGTAACATCACACATATCAAGGCAAGATGAGTCTATAGCCTAATAAATGAAGTGTTGCATGTTACCACACATATGTGATACGTCCAAAACATATCTATAATTTCTGCTTGCTCCATGCCTCTTTTGTGTGATATTGCTATGATATTTATGCACTTCCATACACTATTGATCATATTTGGACTAACCTATTAACACAGTGCACCCCAGTGCCAGTTTCTGTTTTCTGCTGTTTTTGTATTTCAGGTTTTCCCATTACGTAAATTGCCAGAAAAATTCCGGGAAAAATATATAAAAAAATCAGCGCTCCAGAAGCTTCCATGCGGCCGAAGTAGGGCCAGAGGCGCCCAGAGGGCGCGGCCCCCCTCCTGGCCGCCGCGCCAGGCCGCCTGGGCCCCCCTTAGCTCCTCTGACGACCCCCTTTGGCATATATTTACACCGCGTCCCGAAACCCTCGAGGACGGAACCCTTTTTCGCGATCTCATCTCTGTTCTGCCGCCGCCGCGCTTCCAAGATCGGGAGCACCAGGAGAACTCTTCCCGGCACCCTGCCGGAGGGGAGAACCACCACCGGGAGCTTCTCCACCACCATGGACGCCTCCCGGATGAGTTGTGAGTAGTCCCCCTTGGACCATGGGTCCATGACCAGTAGCTATGTGATGTTCTCCTCCCCTCTTTGTTCTTCACCGATTAGACCTCGTGAGCTGCCCTACATGATCGAGGCACATATGTAATCCTTATGCTGTTGCTATGATGAGTTTGCTGGGATCTGATGGATTATGAGATTATGTTCAGATTGTGTGTGAGTAATATATTTGATTAACCTCTTTTATATTTATGTTCTTGAGTAATTCTTGCATGTTCTCCGTTGCTGTTTATTGCTTTGGCCAAGTAGTAGGTAGTAACTCCAAGAGGGAACGTTATGCTTGATTGTGGGTTCATGCCCCTCGATGACTAGCTTGAGTGACAGAAACATGAGTCTAGGGGATGTGCTGTTGCCACAAGGGGGAAAACAACGGTGCTTGTACTTGCGGGTGCAAGGATTGTTTACTTTACGCAAAGTTCTTTTAATGCAGTTGTCTGTTGCTTTGAGTTTACACTATGGGTGGGACTCGCAACTTAATACTAGCGAGATGTTCTGGATAGATATCTCAAGGTGGATGATTAGTAGTAGATGCAGATGGATTTCGGTCTACTTGACTTGGCATACCGCCCATGCTTTTGAGCCTCTACCTTTCTTGCAGCATAGTTAGCATTGGTTTGCGCACATAATCCTGTCAATTGCCCAGCTGTAATTCGTTTACCTCGCTTAGCTGTTTTATCATCTTTTGGGAGAGAGACATCACTAGTGAACATCATGGGACCCCGGTCCATATTACCATCACTGATCACACCCGCTATTTATTTCCTGTTCTTATTTACTAGTTGCAGCCATACCTATCACTATTATCTCTTGTGTTTGATCCTTTGTAAACGACAAGGCCGGAGGGATTGACAACCTCTCTGTACTCGTTGGGAGCAAAGTTATTTGTATCTGTGTGCAGGTCCTGTCAATCGCTAAGTATCTGGCACCGTTAGCAGTTGACACCTTCTTGTCGACCCTCGGAGTCTCACGGGATTCGATCCTTGGTATCTTTGCCAAGGGAAAACTACCGCTACGCTACATCTCACACCTTCCACTTGGGGTAACCAACGAGGGGCGAGAAGCCATCAAGCAAAGTTTTCTGGCGCCGTTGCCGGGGACTCCACTCTTCAAGATAGGGGAGTTGCACACTATCTTTTATCTTTGCTTTTTAGCCTTGTTAGTTTACCTTTCAGTTTTTGCTTTAGTTCCCTTTATCAAAAATCACAAAAATAGTTATCTCATTCTTTAGTTGTCATTATGTCTGGTCCTTTTGCCTTTGGTGAGGCGAAGTTCTCACCTTTAAACAAAGAGGTGGGGAAAGTCTAAAAGATGCTTGGTATAGAATTAATGATTCTCAAAAAAAGAGCCACCAAGAAGCAATCTACTACTATCCTGCTTAGAAATTTTTATGTTGGAATTACTTCTTGGAATAGGTTTATTCTAGATTCTGCTATCAATGGGAATTTCCTAGAGGCCCCAGTTTGGGAATCTCTTAGTATTATTGAAAATCTTGTTGGAAATCCCCCTCTTGTTAGCATTCAAGAGGACATTACCCTAGCTCACATTATGAAAAAACTTGAAAAGATAGAGCTAGAGATGCCAAACATTAATAAGATAAATGAGTTGGACCGTAAGATCCAAGGGAATTTGAATAGGCTTGATAGCTCCATGCATAAAATTCTCAAAACTTTGGAGACCATCAAATCCCATGACTTGGATTCTTCTAGGACAGACAAGATTGAGGAAATCTTTGATACTTTAGGAACTACTTTCTCCTCAATCAAAACCAAAAAGGTAGAAACTCCGGCAAAGAAGGAGCCTTAGTTCGTTTACGTTCCAAAGGCTCCCCGCTCCAAAATTAATCCATCTATTGCCAAAGGGGTTGAAACTGTGAAGACTTTGGAAGAAACACCTCTCTTTGATAAATTTATAAATGAATCTTCCCTTGAATTTTTTCCTTTTGGTCTTCTCCCTAGAAGTATCTCTATTAGGCCTTTATTTGAAAGTCCTCTTAAGACTAGTTGTACTATTGAAGAGCTTTTTGATGATCTTGATACAACTTGATCTCTTTGCATTATGCCTAGCTTAAAGGCATAAAAGAAAGCGCTTTTGGGAGGCAGACCACAATGAATAAAATTTTATTTTGCTTTTGTTGTGTCTTGATGTTTGTTACTACAGTAGCATCATCATTGTATCTTTACTTTTCAGCTTTGTGCCAAGTTTAGCCTCTGATTGCAAGAAAGTTCAAACGTTGTGACGTGCTGTCCAGGAAACAGATTCTGTCCTTGGACAGAAAAATTCGTATAAAATCACCAGATTATCTGTTTGGTCTGAATTCTTTCGACAGCGTGCTCTATACAATTGGCTTTCGGGCGTCTGTTCTGAGTTTTTTGATTTGAGTTGCAGAAGTGCCCCAAAAAAATTATTTACTACCTGTTGGTATGTTTTTCACAGATTCTGTCCTGTTTTGCCTTTCCTTCGTTTTGCAAACCTTGAGCTTGCTTTCTCTTTGCAAAAACCTTTTGGCAATCTTGAGAAACAGTAGACCTTCAAGATTATCTTTATTTCCAGCAAGGAAAAATTATTTTATTATGGGTACTAACCTCGCTAATCAGATTATGATGAGTTATGTATGAAGGGAGTTTTCAAGTGTGCGAGGGAAGATGATAAAAAGATTCAGGAGTGTCAAACGCTCAAGCTTGGGGATGCCCCCGTGCACCCCCAAGAAATATTCAAGAAGACTCAAGCGTCTAAGCTTGGGGATGCCCCCGTGCATCCCCTTCTCCATCAACAATTATCAGTTCGTCTTTCGTTCCACTATATTTTAATCACTTCATGTGTTATGTGCTATGCTTGGAGCGTCTTGCTTTTAGTTTCCTTTTTAGTTTTCTTTAGCTTTGCTTGCTGTTCATAACGAGTTAGAACCTAGCTTTCTTTGTGTGGGAGAGAAACACACTCCACTTCATCCTAGAACACAACATAGGATTTTCATGCTTATCTTTGCTGTGTATGTTCTTTGTCTTTCAATAGCTACTGTCATGTTTAGCTCTTAGTTTTCATGCTTTTCTTTTTAAAGAGCTTTTGTTTAGTTGGTTGCTGGAACTCTCTTGAGTTATCATGCTTATCTTGTTAAGAGAGTTGGCTTCTGTTGCACTGGTTGATATGTCTATGATAAAAATGCTATGTGCATAATGATGCTTAGTAGTTCATGTTTTCTTATGGTTAGTCTCAAATAGCTGGGGGGTTCTTAATGTGTTATTGAAGTACCAACATGATTTGTTTGCCTATGATGTGGTATGGTTTAGTGATATCTTCCTCCAAGAATTTATTTTGATTGACTTGGCATATGCTCACGCATATTTAAGACTGTAAAGAAAGTCTATCAAACCTTGATGATTTTTAATTTCTGAGTAGTGATATAACTTCCATGCCCGATTCAATGTTGCTTTGTCGCTCTGCATGATTATGACCGTCATTGCTCTCTTAGTTGGTCGCTCCCAGTCTTTTGCTAACCTTCGCCTGTACTAAGCGGACTGACTGCTTGTGCATCCAAAATCCTTTAAACCAGTTATGCCATATGAGTCCACCATACCTTCGTATACATGGTATTTACTTGCCATTCCTAACGAAGACTGTCTTGTACCATCTCGAAATTATTCAAAAAAAAACATTTCTCTTTTGTGCCTCTGTTTTAGCTCATGAGGAAGTAGTAGTTAATTCATGATCTTTTTAAGTTGGACGAGTTTCACCCCGGGATTGCATGTCTAATCTGCAAACCCCTAATACGAGAAGGAACTGGCAAAGAGTGCGCCCGGCTCATTAAAAAATATACAACAAACAAACCCTCCTTCACGCTTTGTTCATGAGAAATCAGAAAACTTTGGCAGTGATAAACAAAGGAGATTAAGGGGATGTGATCGTCCCCGTGCGGGAGCCGTTCCTCGAAACTTGTCCAGCTCGAGAAGTAATTGAGTTATCTACTAGCATTCATTGACGAAATATGCATATCCCAAAAATAATTTTTTACCTTTTTAAAACCAAGAGCTCTGGTACATGTTTAGTCTTTGTTTCCGACCACGGATTTTCAACCTTGCCATCAAAAGCCACGGTTCGAGAGTCTCCACCTTCTTTCTTCAACGCACCAACTATTGAGAGCATGATTGTCATTCTGAGTGTAATGTGCATTGTCCCAAAGTACCATTGTCTTCTGCATGATTATGATATCATTTATTCTGAAATCATTGTATCAAGTTGTCACTTAAACCTCGGAGGTGCCCCTGCATTTATGTTTTGCTTCACAAAAGGGGGCAAGCGAGATATCACTTTGTCATGTTTGCACACCATGCTCACTACAAATCTATTGAGTGTTTCAGTATCATATTGTAAAACTTTCAGTTCTTTGTGATATTCTCATGAGGCAACTTAATTACTAAAGATTCATTATCTCAGTAAGCATTTGTCATGTGACTGTGAAAAGTTCTTATATGGTTAATAGCATGTCACCATAGAAATTATGCTTGTTATCATTTACCTACTCGAGGAAGAGCAGGAATTAAGCTTGGGGATGTTGATACGTCCAAAACGTATCTATAATTTCTGCTTGCTCCATGCCTCTTTTGTGTGATATTGCTATGATATTTATGTACTTCCATACACTTTTGATCATATTTGGGCTAACCTATTAACTCAGTGCACCCCAGTGCCAGTTTCTGTTTTCTGCTGTTTTTGTATTTCAGGTTTTCCCATTACGTAAATGGCCAGAAAAATTCCGGGAAAAATATATAAAAAATCAGCGCTCCAGAAGCTTCCATGCGGCCGAAGTAGGGCCGGAGGGGGGCCACAGGGGCTCCAGGCGCCCAGAGGGCGCGGCCCCCCTCCTGGCCGCCGCGCCAGGCCGCCTGGGCCCCCCTTAGCTCCTCTGACGACCCCCTTTGGCATATATTTACACCGCGTCCCGAAACCCTCGAGGACGGAACCCTTTTTCGCGATCTCATCTCTGTTCCGCCGCCGCCGCGCTTCCAAGATCGGGAGCACCAGGAGAACTCTTCCTGGAACCCTGCCGGAGGGGAGAACCACCACCGGGAGCTTCTCCACCACCATGGACGCCTCCCGGATGAGTTGTGAGTAGTCCCCCTTGGACCATGGGTCCATGACCAGTAGCTATGTGATGCTCTCCTCCCCTATTTGTTCTTCACCGATTAGACCTCGTGAGCTGCCCTACATGATCGAGGCACATATGTAATCCTTATGCTGTTGCTATGATGAGTTTGCTGGGATCTGATGGATTATGAGATTATGTTCAGATTATGTGTGAGTAATATATTTGATTCACCTCTTTTATATTTATGTTCTTGAGTAATTCTTGCATGTTCTCCATTGCTGTTTATTGCTTTGGCCAAGTAGTAGGTAGTAACTCCAAGAGGGAACGTTATGCTTGATTGTGGGTTCATGCTCCTCGATGACTAGCTTGAGTGACAGAAACATGAGTTTAGGGGATGTGCTGTTGCCACAAGGGGGAAAACAACAGTGCTTGTACTTGCGGGTGCAAGGATTGTTTACTTTATGCAAAGTTCTTTTAATGCAGTTGTCTGTTACTTTGAGTTTACACTATGGGTGGGACTCGCAACTTAATACCAGCGAGATGTTCTGGATAGATATCTCAAGGTGGATGATTAGTAGTAGATGCAGATGGATTTCGGCCTACTTGCCTTGGCGTATCGCCCATGCTTTTGAGCCTACCTTTCTTGCAGCATAGTTAGCATTGGTTTGCGCACATAATCCTGTCAATTGCCCAACTGTAATTCGTTTACCTCGCTTAGCTGTTTTATCGTCTTTTGGGAGAGAGACATCACTAGTGAACGTCATGGGACCCCGGTCCATATTACCATCACTGATCACACCCGCTAATTATTTCCTGTTCTTATTTACTAGTTGCAGTCATACCTATCACTATTATCTCTTGTGTTTGATCCTTTGTAAAAGACAAGGCCGGAGGGATTGACAACCTCTCTGTACTCGTTGGGAGCAAAGTTATTTGTATCTGTGTGCAGGTCCTGTCAATCGCTAAGTATCTGGCGCCGTTAGCAGTTGACACCTTCTTGTCGACCCTCGGAGTCTCACGGGATTCGATCCTTGGTATCTTTGCCAAGGGAAAACTACCACTATGCTACATCTCACACCTTCCACTTGGGGTAACCAACGAGGGGCGAGAAGCCATCAATATGTTACTCCCCACTATAGAGGTAGTAACATAGAGTAGTAACATGGGCATGTTACTACTATATGTTACTACCCATTGTGGCTAGTTTAAGGGGGTATCATAGCTAGTATCATGCATGCCAACTAGACAATTTTGATGAGCTGTCATAGAATTAAAGTGAAGATAGAGAGGGTTAAGTATCATATCATGAAACCGTATCATAATAAATGCTATGCTACTATGTGTCATGCATGACAATATAAATAAAGTACTGAAGGAAATATGCCCTAGAGGTAATAATAAAGTTGTTATTTATATTTCCTTATATCATGATAAATGTTTATTATTCATGATAGAATTGTATTAACCGGAAACTTAGTACATGTGTGAATACATAGACAAAACAGAGTGTTCCTAGTATGCCTCTACTAGACTAGCTCATTGATCAAAGATGGTTATGTTTCCTAACCATAGACATGAGTTGTCATTTGATCAACGGGGTCACATCATTAGGAGAATGATGTGATGGACAAGACCCATCCGTTAGCTTAGCACTATGATCGTTTAGTTTTATTGCTATTGCTTTCTTCATGACTTATACATGTTCCTATGACTATGAGATTATGCAACTCCCGAATACCGGAGGAACACCTTGTGTGCTATCAAACGTCACAACGTAATTGGGTGATTATAAATATGCTCTACAGGTGTCTCCGAAGGTGTTTGTGGTATTGGCATAGATCGAGAATAGGATTTGTCACTCCGAGTGTCGGAGAGGTATCTCTGGACCCTCTCGATAATACACATCATAATAAGCCTTGCAAGCAAACGACTAATGATTTAGTCACAGAACGAGTAAAGAGACTTACTGGTAACGAGATTGAACTAGGTATGATGATACCGACGATCGGATCTTGAGCAAGTTACATACCGATGATAAAGGGAACAACGTATGTTCTTATGCGGGTTGACCGATAAAGATCTTCGTAGAATATGTAGGAGCCAATATGAGCATCCAGATTCCGCTATTGGTTATTGACCGGAGATGTGTCTCGGTCATGTCTACATAGTTCTCGAACCTGTAGGGTCCGCACGCTTAACGTTCGATGACGATTTGTATTATGAGTTATGTGATTTGATGACCGACGTTTGTTCAGAGTCCCGGATGAGATCACATACATGACGAACAGTCTCGAAATGGTCGAGACATAAAGATCGATATATTGGAAGGCTTTATTCGGACATCAGAAAGGTTCCGAGTGATTCGGGTATTTTTCGGAGTACTAGAGAGTTACGAGAATTCGCCGGGAGAAGTATTTGGGCCTTATTGGGCCATACGGGAATAGAGGAGGTAGGCCAAAGAGAAAGAGGCGCGCGCCCCCCATGGGTCTGAATTGGACTAGGGGAAAGGGGGCGGCGCCCCCTTGCCCTTTCCCACTCCTTCTCTCTTTCCCTCTTTCTTCTCTCCTACTCCGAAAAGGAAAAAGGGAATCCTACTAGGACTTGGGAGTCCTAGTAGGACTCCCCACACTTGGCGCGTCCCCTCTAGGGCTGGCCTCCTCCTCCTCCCTCCTTTATATACGTGGGTAGGGGGCACCCCAAAGGCAATCTAAGATTTGTCTTAGCCGTGTGCGGCGCCCCTCTCCACAGTTACACACCTCAGTCATATCATTGCAGTGCTTAGGCGAAGCCCTGCGCCGGTAGCTTCATCATCACCGTCGCCACGCCGTCATGCTAACGAAACTCTCCTGTGATGCTCAACTGGATCAAGAGCTCGTGGGACGTCATCGAGCTGAACGTGTGCTGAACGCGGAGGTGCTGTATGTTCGGTGCTTGGATCGGTTGGATCGCGAAGACGTTCGACTACATCAACCGCGTCACTAGACGCTTCTGCTTTCGGTCTACGAGGTACGTAGACACACTCTCCCCTCTCGTTGCTATACTTCTAGTAGATAGATCTTGCGTGATCGTACGATTTTTTTTGAAATACTACGTTCCACAACAAGTACTACATATGATACTAGCTACTCTATGATACTATGCATTAGAGCAAGTACACAATAGAGTGACATAAGACTAGCCACAATGGGTAACATAGAATGTTACTAGTCTTTGTTACTAGCTACCTCTATAGTGGGGAGTAACATATGACTAGTAACATGCAACACTTCATTTATTAGGCTATAGACTCATCTTTCCTTGAGATGTGTGACGTATTACTCATACTACTAGTAAGACTACCCAAAGTGGGAGTAACATAGATAGTAACATAACACATATCTAGATAAAATAGATGATGTGGCAAGCAATAAATGAAGAAATGGAGGAAAGTCGTAAAAATACCTAGTTACTAGTATAGTATGAGTAACATCACACATATCAAGGCAAAATGAGTCTATAACCAAATAAATGAAGTGTTGCATGTTACCACACATAAGGCTAGTTGTAATGGGGAGTATCATATTCTAGTATCATGCTATGATACTAGTGTATTATACTACATCCGTAATGCATAGTATCATATGTTGGTATCATAGGGTAGTACATTTATTGGCATGCATGACACAAAGTAGCACATCATGATATGGTATCAAGATATGATACTCAAGCCTCTCTTTCTTCATTTAATTTCATGCCACCTCACCAAAATTGCTTAGTTGGCATGCATGATACTACCTATGATACTCCCATTATGGGCAGCCTAAGTTACTCCCCACTATAGAGGTAGTAACATAGACTAGTAACATGTAAATTTTACTAGTCTATGTTACTACCCACTAATTGTGGCTAGTCTAACTAGCGATGTTACCACTTTCCTCTCTTTCTTCATTTATTGCTTGCCACATCATCTATTTTTATCTAGATACGTGTGATGTTACTCCCACTGTGGGTAGTCTAAGTAGGCTATAAGGAATAGAATAATATATATGTGCTTATTAGTTGGAGGAAAGAGAAGAGAAGCGGGCTCTTGGTTAGGCTACTCATAGTGGGGAGTATCATACACTAGTATCATGCATATGATACTAGTGTATGATACTACCTTCATAGTGCATAGTATCATAAAGTAGTATCATAGATGGCCATATTTATTGCCATGCATGGCACAAAGTCGCATATCATTTAACATGATACAGTATCTGAAGGAAATATGCCCTAGAGTCAATAATAAAGATGTTATTTGTATTTCCTTATATCATGATAAATGTCTTTTATTCATGCTAGAATTGTATTAACCGGAAACTTAGTACATGTGTGGATACATAGACAAAACAGTATGTCCCTAGTATGCCTCTACTAGACTAGCTCATTGATCAAAGATGGTTATGTTTCCTAGCCATAGACATGAGTTGTCATTTGATCAACGGGATCACATCATTAAGAGAATGATGTGATGGACAAGACCCATCCGTTAGCATAGCACTATGATCGTTTAGTTTAACTGCTATTGCTTTCTTCATGACTTATACATGTTCCTATGACTATGAGATTATGCAACTCCCGAATACCGTAGGAACACCGTGTGTGCTATCAAACGTCACAACGTAACTGGGTGATCATAAAGATGCTCTATAGGTGTCTCCGAAAGTATTCGTGGTGTTGGCATAGATCAAGATTAGGATTTGTCACTCCGAGTGTCGGAGAGGTATCTCTGGGCCCTCTCGGTAACACACATCACAATAAGCCTTGCAAGCAAAAGACTAATGAGTTAGTCACGAGATGATGTGTTACGGAACGAGTAAAGAGACTTGCCGGCAACGAGATTGAACTAGGTATAAAGATACCGACGATCGAATCTCGGGCAAGTAACATACCGTTTGACAAAAGGAACAACGTATGTTGTTATGCGGTTCTGACCGATAAAAGATCTTCGTAGAATATGTAGGAGCCAATATGAACATCCAGGTTCCGCTATTGGTTATTGACCAGAGATGAGTCTCGGTCATGTCTACATAGTTCTCGAACCCGTAGGGTCCGCACGCTTAACGTTTGATGACGATCGG
>LR738713.1:104854955-104873698 GCA_902687465.1 Secale cereale
GGGGGCGCCACGTCTCCTAATCCTTTCCCCCTTCTTCCTTCTGGTGAATCCTACTAGGAATAGGATTGCAATCCTATTCCTAGTAGGAGTCCCCTCCCTAGCCGCACCATAGGAGGTGGCCGGCCCCTCCTCCCTTGCTCCTTTATATACGGGGGCAGGGGGGGCACCCAAAGACACACAAGTTGAATTGTTTTAGCCGTGTGCGGTGCCCCCCTCCACAGAATCACACCTCGGTCGTACCGTCGCGGAGCTTAGGCGAAGCCCTGCGCCGGTGAACACATCATATCCGTCACCATGCCGTCGTGCTGACGAAACTCTCCCGTGAAGCTCTACTGGATCAAGAGCTCGTGGGATGTCATCAAGCTGAACGTGTGCTGAACGCGGAGGTGCCGTACGTTCGGTGCTTGATCGGTTGGATCGTGAAGAAGTTCGACAACATCAACCGCGTCACTTGACGCTTCCGCTCCCGGTCTACGAGGGTACGTAGACACACTGTCTCCTCTCGTTGCTATGCATCTGGTAGATAGATCTTGCGTGATCGTAGGAAAATTTTAAAATACTACGTTCCCCAACAGTGGTATCAGAGCCAGGTCTATGCGTAGATGATATGCACGAGTAGAACACAATAAGATTGTGGACGATACTAGTCATACTGCTTACCAGCATGTCATACTTTGCTTCGGCGGTATTGTGAGATGAAGCGGCCCGGACCGACATTACGCGTACGCTTACGCGAGACTGGTTTCACCGTTACGAGCACTCGTTGCTTAAAGGTGACTGGCGGGTGTCTGTCTCTCTCACTTTAGCTGAATAAAGTGTGGCTACGCCCGGTCCTTGTGAAGGTTAAAACAACACATACTTGACGAAACATCGTTGTGGTTTTGTATGCGTAGGTAAGAACGGTTCTTGCTAAGCCCGTAGCAGCCACGTAAAACTTGCAACAAACATAGTAGAGGACGTCTAACTTGTTTTTGCAGGGCATGTTGTGATGTGATATGGTCAAGACATGATGAGTTATACGGTTTTGTATGAGATGATCATGTTTTGTAAAGTTATCGGCAACTGGCAGGAGCCATATGGTTGTCGTTTTATTGTATGAAATGCAATCGCCATGTAATTGCTTTAGTTTATCACTAAGCGGTAGCGATAGTCGTAGAAGCAATAGTTGGCGAGACGACAACGATGCTACGATGGAGATCAAGGTGTCAAGCCGGTGACGAAGGTGATCATGACGGTGCTTTGGAGATGGAGATCAAAAGCACAAGATGATGATGGCCATATCATGTCACATATTTTGATTGCATGTGATGTTTATCTTATTATGCTTCTTATTTTGCTTAGAACGACGGTAGCATTATAAGATGATCCCTTACTAAATTTCAAGGTATAAGTGTTCTCCCTGAGTATGCACCGTTGCGAAAGTTCGTCGTGCCGAGACACCACGTGATGATCGGGTGTGATAAGCTCTACGTTCAAATACAACGGGTGTAAGCCAGTTTTGCACACGCAGAATACTAGGGTTAAACTTGACGAGCCTAGCATATGCAGATATGGCCTCGGAACACTGGAGACCGAAAGGTCGAGCGTGAATCATATAGTAGATATGATCAACATAAGATGTTCACCATTGAAACTACTCCATCTCACGTGATGATCGGACATGGTTTAGTTGATTTGGATCACGTGATCATTTAGATGACCGGAGGGATGTCTATCTAAGTGGGAGTTCTTTAATTAATATGATTAAATTGAACTTTAATTTATCATGAACTTAGTCCTGATAGTTATTGCATATCTATGTTGTTGTAGATCAATGGCCCGTGCTACCGTTCCTTTGAATTTTAATGCATTCCTAGAGAAAGCTAAGTTGAAAGATGATGGTAGCAATTACACGGACTGGGTCCGTAACCTGAGGATTATCCTCATTGCTGCACAAAAGAATTATGTCCTTGAAGCACCGCTAGGTGACAAGCCCCCTCCCGCTAATGTAGACGCTTTGAACGTCTGGCAGTCGCGGTCTGATGACTACACGATAGTTCAGTGTGCCATGCTTTACGGCTTAGAACCGGGACTTCAACGACGTTTTGAACGTCATGGACCATATGAGATGTTCCAGGAGTTGAAGTTAATATTTCAAGCAAATGCCCGGATTGAGAAATATGAGATTTCCAATAAGTTCTACAGCTGCAAGATGGAGGAGAATAGTTCTATCAG
Source organism: Secale cereale (assembly GCA_902687465.1). Classification (NCBI taxonomy): domain Eukaryota; kingdom Viridiplantae; phylum Streptophyta; class Magnoliopsida; order Poales; family Poaceae; genus Secale; species Secale cereale. The sequence continues at coordinate 104,857,170 of LR738713.1, forward strand.
TGAACACTTGCTCACAATGTATGGGCACTACAATCATATGACTCAACTTGGTTGCCAAGTTGATGAGAATAGTGTTATTGATAGAATTCTTCAATCACTGCCACCAAGCTATAATGGCTTCGTGATGAACTATAATATGCAAGGGATGCAAAAGACAATTCCCGAGCTCTTCGCTATGCTCACAGCTGCGGAGGTAGAAATCAAAAAGGAGCATCAAGTGTTGATGGTTAACAATACCACTAGTTTCAAGAAAAAGGGCAAGGAAGGGATTTTCAAGGAGAATAGCAAGATTGTTGCTGCTCTCGCAGAAAAACTCAAGTCTGGAACCAAGCCTGAAACTGAGTGCTTCTACTGCAAGGGGACTGGACACTGGAAGCGGAACTGCCCCAAGTATTTGGCGGATAAGAAGGATGGCAAGGTGAACAAAGGTATATGTGATATACATGTTATTGATGTGTACCTTACTAATGCTCGTAGTAGTACCTGGGTATTTGATACCGGTTCGGTTGCTAATATTTGTAACTCGAAACAGGGACTACAGATTAAACGAAGATTAGCTAAGGACGAGGTGACGATGCGCGTGGGAAACGGTTCCAAAGTCGATGTGATCGCCGTCGGCACGCTACCTCTACATCTACCTTCGGGATTAGTTTTAGACCTAAATAATTGTTATTTGGTGCCAGCGTTGAGCATGAACATTATATCTGGATCTTGTTTATTGCGAGACGGTTATTCATTTAAATCAGAGAATAATGGTTGTTCCATTTTTATGAATAATATCTTTTATGGTCATGCACCCTTAAAGAGTGGTCTATTCTTACTGGATCTTGATTGTAGTGATACACATATTCATAATATTGAAACCAAAAGATGCAAGGTTAATAATGATAGTGCAACTTATTTGTGGCACTGCCGTTTGGGTCATATTGGTGTAAAACGCATGAAGAAACTCCATAAAGATGGACTTTTGGAATCATTTGATTATGAATCACTTGGTGCTTGCGAACCGTGCCTCATGGGCAAGATGACTAAAACTCCGTTCTCCGGAACTATGGAGCGAGCAACAGATTTGTTGGAAATCATACATACTGATGTATGTGGACCAATGAGCGTTGATGCTCGCGGCGGGTATCGTTATTTTCTGACCTTCACTGATGATTTAAGCAGATATGGGTATATCTACTTAATGAAACACAAGTCTGAAACATTTGAAAAGTTCAAAGAATTTCAGAGTGAAGTAGAGAATCATCGTAACAAGAAAATAAAGTTCCTACGATCTGATCGTGGAGGAGAATATTTGAGTTACGAGTTTGGTCTTCATTTGAAACAATGTGGTATAGTTTCACAACTCACGCCACCTGGAACACCACAACGTAATGGTGTGTCCGAACGTCGTAACCGTACTTTATTAGATATGGTGCGATCTATGATGTCTCTTACCGATTTACCACTATCGTTTTGGGGTTATGCTTTAGAGACAGCTGCATTCACGTTAAATAGGGCACCATCGAAATCCGTTGATACGACGCCTTATGAACTATGGTTTGGCAAGAAACCAAAGTTGTCGTTTCTTAAAATTTGGGGCTGCGATGCTTATGTGAAAACACTTCAACCTGATAAGCTCGATCCCAAGTCGGAAAAATGTGTCTTCATAGGATACCCAAAAGAGACTGTTGGGTACACCTTCTATCACAGATCGGAAGGCAAAATATTCGTTGCTAAGAACGGATCCTTTCTAGAAAAAGAGTTTCTCTCGAAAGAAGTGAGTGGGAGGAAAGTAGAACTTGATGAGGTAATTGTACCTTCTCCCATATTGGAAAGTAGTACATCACAGGAAATTGTTCCAGTGATTCCTACACCAATTAGTGAGGAAGTTGATGATAATGATCATGAAACTTCGGATCAAGTTTCTACTGAACGTCGTAGATCAACCAGAGTACGTTCCGCACCAGAGTGGTACGGCAACCCAGTTCTGGAAATCATGTTACTAGACCATGATGAACCTACGAACTATGAGGAAGCGATGATGAGCCCAGATTCCGCAAAATGGCTTGAAGCCATGAAATCTGAGATGGGATCCATGTATGAGAACAAAGTATGGACTTTGGTTGACTTGCCCGATGATCGGCAGGCCATCGAAAATAAATGGATCTTCAAGAGGAAGACCAACGCAGACGGTAATATTACTGTTTACAAAGCTCGACTTGTTGCGAAAGGTTTTCGACAAGTTCAAGGAGTTGACTACGATGAGACTTTCTCACCTGTAGCGATGCTTAAGTCTGTCCGAATCATGTTAGCAATTGCCGCATTTTATGATTATGAAATCTGGCAAATGGATGTCAAAACTGCATTCCTAAATGGATATCTCAAAGAAGAGTTGTATATGATGCAACCAGAAGGTTTTGTCGATCCAAAAGGTGCTAACAAAGTTTGCAAACTCCAGCGATCCATCTATGGACTGGTGCAAGCATCTCGGAGTTGGAATATACGCTTTGATGAGGTGATCAAAGCATATGGTTTTATACAGACTTTTGGAGAAGCATGTATTTACAAGAAAGTGAGTGGGAGCTCTGTAGCATTTCTAATATTATATGTAGATGACATATTGTTAATTGGAAATGATATAGAATTTCTGAATAGCATAAAAGGATACTTGAATAAAAGTTTTTCAATGAAAGACCTCGGTGAAGCTGCTTACATATTAGGCATCAAGATCTATAGAGATAGATCAAGACGCTTAATTGGACTTTCACAAAGCACATACCTTGATAAGATTTTGAAAAGGTTCAAAATGGATCAGTCAAAGAAAGGGTTCTTGCCTGTTTTACAAGGTATGAAGTTGAGTAAGACTCAATGCCCGACCACTGCAGAAGATAGAGAGAAAATGAAAGTCATTCCCTATGCCTCAGCCATAGGATCCATCATGTATGCAATGCTGTGTAGCAGACCTGATGTGTGCCTTGCTATAAGTCTAGCAGGGAGGTACCAAAGTAATCCAGGAGTGGATCACTGGACAGCGGTCAAAAACATCCTAAAGTATCTGAAAATAACAAAGGATATGTTTCTCGTATATGGAGGTGACAAAGAGCTCGTCGTAAACGGTTACGTCGATTCTAGCTTTGACACTGATCCGGATGACTCAAAGTCACAAACCGGATATGTATTTTTATTGAACGGCGGAGCTGTCAGCTGGTACAGTTCCAAGCAGAGCGTCGTGGCGGGATCTACGTGTGAAGCGGAATACATAGCTGCTTCAGAAGCAGCAAATGAAGGAGTCTGGATGAAGGAGTTCATATCCGATCTAGGTGTAGTACCTAGTGCATCGGGTCCAATGAAAATCATTTGTGACAACACTGGAGCCATAGCCTTGGCGAAGGAATCCAGGTTTCACAAAAAGAACAAAGCACATCAAAAGACGCTTCAATTCCATCTGCGATCTAGTCAAGGAGGGAGACATAGAGATTTGCAAAATACATACGGATCTGAATGTTGCAGACCCGTTGACTAAGCCTCTTCCACGGGCAAAACATGATCAGCACCAAGACTCCATGGGTGTGAGGATCATCACTTTGTAATCTAGTTTAATGACTCTAGTTCAAGTGGGAGACTGAAGGAAATATGCCCTAGAGGCAATAATAAAGATGTTATTTGTATTTCCTTATATCAGGATAAATGTCTTTTATTCATGCTAGAATTGTATTAACCGGAAACTTAGTACATGTGTGGATACATAGACAAAACAGTATGTCCCTAGTATGCCTCTACTAGACTAGCTCATTGATCAAAGATGGTTATGTTTCCTAGCCATAGACATGAGTTGTCATTTGATCAACGGGATCACATCATTAGGAGAATGATGTGATGGACAAGACCCATCCGTTAGCATAGCACTATGATCGTTTAGTTTAACTGCTATTGCTTTCTTCATGACTTATACATGTTCCTATGACTATGAGATTATGCAACTCCCGAATACCGTAGGAACACCTTGTGTGCTATCAAACGTCACAACGTATGTTGTTATGCGGTTCTGACCGATAAAAGATCTTCGTAGAATATGTAGGAGCCAATATGAACATCCAGGTTCCGCTATTGGTTATTGACCAGAGATGAGTCTCGGTCATGTCTACATAGTTCTCGAACCCGTAGGGTCCGCACGCTTAACGTTTGATGACGATCGGTATTATGAGTTTTTGAGTATTGATGTACCGAAGGTAGTTCGGAGTCCCGGATGAGATCACGGACATGACGAGGAGTCTCGGAATGTCCGAGACATAAAGATTGATATATTGGACGGCTATATTCGGACACCGGAAGTATACCGGAAAAGTTTCGGATTTATCGGGAATGCCGGAGGGGGTTACCGGAACCCCCTACGAGAGGGGATGGTCCATAGTGGGCCTAAAGGGTGAGAGAGAGGCAGCCCATAGGGCTGGCCGGCACCCCCACCTAGGAATCCTAGTTGGACTAGGATTGGGGGGGCGCCACCTCTCCTAATCTTTTCCCCCTTCTTCCTTCCGGTGAATCCTACTAGGAATAGGATTGCAATCCTATTCCTAGTAGGAGTCCCCTCCCTAGCCGCACCATAGGAGGTGGCCGGCCCCTCCTCCCTTGCTCCTTTATATACGGGGGCAGGGGGGCACCCAAAGACACACAAGTTGAATTGTTTTAGCCGTGTGCGGTGCCCCCCTCCACAGAATCACACCTCGGTCGTACCGTCGCGGAGCTTAGGCGAAGCCCTGCGCCGGTGAACACATCATATCCGTCACCACGCCGTCGTGCTGACGAAACTCTCCCGTGAAGCTCTACTGGATCAAGAGCTCGTGGGACGTCATCAAGCTGAACGTGTGCTGAACGCGGAGGTGCCGTACGTTCGGTGCTTGATCGGTTGGATCGTGAAGAAGTTCGACAACATCAACCGCGTCACTTGACGCTTCCGCTCCCGGTCTACGAGGGTACGTAGACACACTCTCCCCTCTCGTTGCTATGCATCTGATAGATAGATCTTGCGTGATCGTAGGAAAATTTTAAAATACTACGTTCCCCAACAGTATCTACCTATGTTACTTTAACCCTCTCTCTCTTCTTTAACTGTGTGCCACATAAGCATGTTTGCTAGTCCCAAGTGCATGTTACCGGTTATGTTGCTCCCACTATGGCCAGCCTTAGTAGAGCTAGCTGCAACACGATACCCAAGACACTTTGTGAGGATATAAGGTGGGCCAACTATTGATATATAAACTAGTACGTATATAAAACTTATTACTGTACATGCCTGATACGTCTCCAACGTATCTACTTTTCCAAACACTTTTACCCTTGTTTTGGACTCTAACTTGCATGATTTGAATGGAACTAACCCGGACTGACGCTGTTTTCAGCAGAACTCCCATGGTGTTGTTTTTGTGCAGAAATAAAAAGTTCTCGGAATCACCTGAAAATCAACGGAGAATTATTTCAGAAAAGATAAAAAATATCTGCAAGAAGATATGCACCGGGGGGCCACACCCTGTCCTCGAGGGTGGGGGCGCGCCCCCCTTCCCAGGGCGTGCCCCCCTGCCTCGAGGGCCCCCAATACTCCACCGACGTATCCCCAGGTCCTATATATTCCGTTTCATGGAGAAAAAAATCAAGGAAAAAGAATTATCGCATTTTACGAGACGGATTGGCCGCCAAGCCCTAATCTCTCTCGGGAGGGCTGATCTGGAGTCCGTTCGGGGCTCCGGAGAGTGGAGATCGTCGCCATCGTCATCATCAACCTTCCTCCATCACCAATTCCATGATGCTCACCGCCGTGTGTGAGTAATTCCATTGTAGGCTTGCTGGACGGTGATGGGTTGGATGGGATCTATCATGTAATCGACTTAGTTTTGTTAGGGTTTGATCCCTAGTATCACTATGTTCTGAGATTGATGTTGTTGTGACTTTGCTATGCTTAATGCTTGTCACTAGGGCCCGAGTGCCATGATTTCAGATCTGAACCTATTATGTTTTCATGAATATATGTGTGTTCTTGATCCTATCTTGCATGTCTATAGTCACCTACTATGTGTTATGATCCGGCAACCCCGAAGTGACAATAATCGGGACCACTCCCGGTGATGACCATAGTTTGAGGAGTTCATGTAGTCACTATGTGTTAATGCTTTTGTCCGGTACTCTATTAAAAGGAGGCCTTAATATCCCTTAGTTTCCAATAGGACCCCGCTGCCACGGGAGGGTAGGACAGAAGATGTCATGCAAGTTCTTTTCCATAAGCATGTATGACTATATTCGGAATACATGCCTACATTGCATTGATGAACTGGAGCTAGTTCTGTGTCACCCTAGGTTATAACTTCTACATGATGAATTGCAGCTGACGTAATTTCCCATCACCAATCCAATGCCTACGAGCTTTACCTATATTGCTAGTTGCTATTTACTTTTCCGTTGCTACTATCACAAAAACTACAAAAACATTATCTCTACTTTTATTGCTGCTACCACCACTATCATATTACTGCGCTACTAAACTATCTTGCTGCAGATACTAAGTTTCCAGGTGTGGTTGAATTGACAACTCAGCTGCTAATACTTAAGAGTATTCTTTGGCTCCCCTTGTGTCGAATCAAAAAATTTGGGTTTAATACTTTACCCTCGAAAACTGTTGCGATCCCCTACACTTGTGGGTTATCAAGACTATTTTCTGGCGCTGTTACCGGGGAGCATAGCTCTATTCTTTAAGTCACTTGTGATTTATATCTGCTTATCACTATAAAGAATTTGAAGGACTCAAAAACCAAGATCTTACCCTCAACCACGAGGGGAGGTAAGGAACTGCCATCTAGCTCTGCACTAGATTCTCCTTCTATTATGAGTAAACTTGTGACACCTAGTCCTGGTATTGAATCTGATATGTCGTATGTTCTTGATGATGCTACTTCTGCTATGTATGATGAAACTATCTCTATGCCTGATACTGTGCCACTTGGTGAATTTCTAGATGAACAAATTGCTAAGGTTAGGGAGAGTGCAAATGTTGATGATATTTATGAAAGCGATGATGAAACTACTCGCAATAGATATGAATTGCCTGTTGTGCCTGAGGGTTATGTTATGGATGAAGAAACTGCTAGAGACTTTCTTGCTTGCAATGATAGATACGATCTTAAGAAATTATTAGCTAAGTTGAAAGAAAAGTCCTTGAATGCTAGAATGAAACATGACCCTGCTTTTGCTACTTCACCTATATGTGTCACTGATAAGGATTATGAATTCTCTGTTGATCCTGAGTTACTTACTTTGGTTGAATCTGATCCTTTCCATGGCTATGAGTCTGAAACTGTTGTGGCACATCTTACTAAGTTGAATGATATAGCCACCCTGTTTACCAAAGATGAAAAGATTCGTTACTACTATATCCTTAAGCTATTTACTTTCTCGTTAAAGGGTGATGCTAAGACTTGGTTTAATTCTCTTGATCCTGGTTGTGTGCGTAGTCCCCACGATATGATGTATTACTTTTGTGCTAAATATTTTCCCGCTCATAAGAAACAAGCTGCCTTACGGGAAATATATAACTTTGCTCAAACTGAAGAAGAGAGTCTCCCACAAGCTTGGGGGAGGCTTCTCCGGTTACTTAATGCTTTGCCTGATCATCCTCTTGAGATGCATGATATACTTGATGTTATTTATATTGGACTAACCGATGCTTCCAGAGACCACCTGGATAGTTGTGCTGGTTGTGTTTTCAGGGAAAGAACAGTGGAACAAGCTGAATTATTATTGAATACTATGCTGGCCAATGAAAATAATTGGACACTTCCTGAACCAGCCCCTAAGCCAACTCCAAATAAAAGAGGTGTTCTATTTCTTAGTCCTGAAGATATGCAAGAGGCAAAGAAATCTATGAAAGAAAAAGGTATTAAAGCTGAAGAGGTTAAGAATTTACCGCCTATTGAAGAAATACATGGTCTTAATAACCTGACACAGGTAGTAAAGGTAAATTCTCTTTATAAATTTGATGAAGGTGATATTCCTCGTTATAAGTCTGCTAGCCAATGCTTAGATGAGTTTGACAATTTCATTGTGAAACAAGAAAACTTCAATGCTTATGTTGGTAGACAATTACAACACAATGCTTATATGATCGAACGCTTGAGTGATTATCTGTCTAGTGCTAAAGATGAACTGAAACTTATTAGTATACATGATTCCATGGTCACCACTCAAGTAGAACAAGTACTTAAGGCTCCGAATGATTTGCTCAATGAATTAAATAGTAAGAATAATGACTATGTTGTTAGAGTTGCAACTAGAGGTGGTAAAATGACTCAGGAACCTGTGTATCCTGAAGGCCACCCTAAGAGAATTGAGCAAGATTCTCAGAGAGATAATTTAGATGCACCTAGTTCTTCTAAGAAGAGAAAAAGAAAAATGATAACACTTTGCATACTTCTAGTGAACCTGTAGCTCACCCACCCGAGAATCCCAATGATATATCTGTTTCGATGCTGAGACACAATCTGGTAATGAACATGAACCTAGTGTTAATATTAATAATGATGTTCATGATGATCCTCAACCTAGTAATGATAATTATGTAGAGATTTAACCTGCGGTTGATCTTGATAACCCACAATCAAAGAATCAATGTTATGATAAGAGAGACTTTGTTGCTAGGAAGCACGGTAGGGAAAGAGAACCATGGGTTCATAAACCCATGCCTTTTCCTCCGAAACCATCCAAGAAAAAGGATGATGAAGATTTGAACGCTTTGCTGAAATGATTAGACCTATCTTTTTGCGTATGTGTTTGACTGATGTGCTGAAAACAAATCCTTATGCGAAGTATATGAAATATATTATTACCAACAAAAGAAAGATACCTGATGTAGAAATCTCCACCATGCTTGCCAATTACACTTTTGAGGGTGGAATGCCTAAGAAATTAGGAGATCCAGGAGTACTTACTATACCTTGCTCCATTAAGAGAAACTATGTTAAAACTGCTTTGTGTGATCTTGGAGCCAGTGTTAGTGTTATGCCTATCTCTCTATATCGTAGACTTGACTTGAGTAAGCTGACACCTACTGAAATATCTTTGCAAATGGCTGATAAATAGACTGCTATACCTGTCGATATTTGTGAGGATGTGCCTGTTGTAGTTGCAAATGTTACTATTCTAACGGACTTTGTTATACTTGATATTCCCGAGGATGATAGTATGTCTATTATTCTTGGAAGACCTTTTCTGAATACTGCAGGGCTGTTATTGATTGCAACAAAGGCAATGTCACTTTTCATGTCAATGGTAATGAGCATACGGTACACTTTCCGAGGAAACAACCTCAGGTCTTCAGTATCAATTATATTGGAAAAACTTCAACTATTACTATTGGATGTTTTGAGTTTCCTATTCCTACTATCAAGAAGGCATATGACATACTTATTGTTTGGGACATACATATCCCCATTGAGGTAACATAGTGTTATTCGAAAATTCTCCGGTTTCATGTTACTCGGGAAGAGTTTATTAACAAGACCTGATCAACCTTGTTAATGGATTCCATTTGATGAGCATGGGATAGGTGAATCTAGATAGCACAAATCTTCTGTACCCTCCTTTTACTTTCTGTTAATTAGGTTAAATAAAAGAAAAATAGCATTATCTGTCTGTTTTCAGACTTTTCCGTGCAATAAAAAAATATCCCGAAAATAAAAGTTCTTCAAATGCCATGAAAATGAAATATGATTTTTTTCTAGAATATTTAAGAAAATACGGCACTGAACACACAACTAGGGGAGCCAGCACATGGCCTTGAGGGCACAGGGCGCGCCCCCCTTCACAGGGCGCGCCCCTCTGCCTCGAGGGCCCCACGTGCCCCCTCCACTTATCCTTTAACCCAGACTCTTCTTGTTCCTCCCAAAAAAATCCCCAACCAGCTCAAACCAGAGTTCTAGCTCATTTTGCTGCCATTTTCGATCTCCTTGCTCAAAGCACCATTCACCAAACTATTTGGGAAGATTGTTCCTGTTGGGGAACGTAGCAGAATTCAAAAATTTTCTACGCTTTCACCAAGATCCAACTAAGGAGACATCTAGCAACGAGCATATGAGAGTGCATCTACATACCATTTTGTAGATCATGAGCGGAAGCTTTCGAAGAAGCGTGGATGAAGTAGTCGTACTCTTCTCGTTCTTCGTCACCGATGATCTAGCGCCGAACGGACGGCACCTCCGTGTTCAACACACGTCCGGTACAGCAACGTCAACTCCTTCTTGATCCAGCAAGGGGGAAGGAGAGGTCGTCGGAGATCCAGCAGCACGACGGCGTGGTGGTGGATGCAGTGGAGAGTCCTGCAGGGCTTCGCCGGCGCCCTGCGGAGGGAGTATGAGGTGTGACGGGAGGGGGAGAGGCGGCAGACACTTGGGTGCGGCTGCCCTCTCCCCCCACATATATATAGGGGGCCAGGGGGGTGCGCCAGCCCCTGCAGATGGGATCTGCAAGGGGGGCGGCGGCCTGGGGGGGAGTCTTGCCCCCCAAGGCAAGGGGGGCGCCCCCTCCCCCTAGGGTTTCAACCCTAGGCGCATGGGGAGGGGGGCCCATGTGGTGCGCCAGCCCACCAGGGGCTGGCCACTTCCCCCACGCAGCCTAGGGGCCCCACCGGGATGGGTGGCCCCACCCGGTGGACCCCCGGGACCCCTCCGGTGGTCCCGGGACACTCCCGGTGACCCCTGGAGATCACCCGATGGCCGAAACTGGACTTCCTATATATCATTCTTTACCTCCAGACCATTCCGGAACTCCTCGTGACGTCCGGGATCTCATCCGGGACTCCGAACAACTTTCGGGTTTCCATGTGCATGTATCTCTACGACCCTAGCGTTACCGAACCTTAAGTGTGTAGACCCTATGGGTTCGGGAGACACGTAGACATGACCGAGACCACTCTCCGGTCAATAACCAACAGCGGGATCTGGATACCCATGTTGGTTCCCACGTGTTCCTCGATGATCTTCATCGGATGAACCACCGTGTCAAGGATTCACTCAATCCCGTATGTTATTCCCTTTGTCCATCGGTACGGTACTTGCCCGAGATTCGATCGTCGGTATTCCCGATACCTTGTTCAATATCGTTATGGCAAGTCTCTTTACTCGTTCCGTAATCCATCATCCCGTGACGAACTCCTTAGTCACCTCGAGCTCATTTATGATGATGCCTTACCGAGTGGGCCCAGAGGTACCTCTCCGTCATACGGAGTGACAATATCCCAGTCTCGGTTCGTACCAACTCAACAGACACTTTTGGTGATACCCGATGCGTACCTTTATACCACCCAGTTACGTTGTGACGTTTGGCACACCCAAAGTATTCCTACGGTATCCGGGAGTTGTACAACCTCATGGTCTAAGGAATAAATACTTGACACCGAAAAGCTTATGCATTACGAACTATACGATCTCATGCTATGCTTAGGATTGGGTCTTGTCCATCACATCATTCTCCTAATGATGTGATACCGTTATCACTGACATCACATGTCCATGATCAGGAAACCGTGATCATCTGTTGATCAACGAGCTGGTAACTAGAGGCTTACCAGGGACTCATTGTGGTCTATATATTCACACATGTATCGCTGTTTCCGTACAATACAATTCAAGCATGAATAACACACGATTATCATGAACAAGGAAATATAATAATAATACTTTTATTATTGCCTCTAGGGCATATTTCCAATAGTCTCCCACTTGCACTAGAGTCAATAATCTAGTTACATTGTGATGAATCGAACACCCATAGAGTTCTGGTGTTGATCATGTTTTGCCTGTGGAAGAGGTTTAGTCAACGGGTCTGCAACATTCAGATCCGTATGCACTTTACAAATATCTATGTCTCCATCCTGAACATAATTCCGGATGGAGTTGAAACGGCGCTTGATGTGCTTGGTCTTCTTGTGAAACCTGGGCTCCTTGGTAATGGCAATAGCTCCAGTGTTGTCACAGAAGAGAGTCATCGGGCTTGACGCGCTTGGAATGACTCCTAGATCGGTGATGAACTCCTTCATCTAGACTCCTTCCTGCGCTGCTTCGGAAGTAGCTACGTACTCCGCTTCACATGTAGATGCCGCCACGACGCTTTGCTTGCAACTGCACCAGCTGACTGCCCCTCCGTTCAAAATATACACGTATCCGGTTTGAGACTTAGAGTCATCCAGATCTGTGTCGAAGCTAGCATCGACGTAACCCTTTACGACGAGCTCTTCGTCACCTCCATAAACAAGAAACATATTCTTAGTCCTTTTCAGGTACTTCAGGATTCCATACCGGGATCACTTTGGTACCTCCCTACCAAACTTATGGCAAGGTTCACATCAGGTCTGGTACACAGCATGGCATACATGATAGAACCTATGGCCGAGGCATAGGGAATGACACGCATCTTTTCTCTATCTTCTGCCGTTGTCGGCGACTGAGCCTTGCTCAATCTCATACCTTGCAAAACAGGCAAGAACCCTTTCTTGGACTGATCCATATTGAACTTCTTCAATATATTGTCAAGGTATCACTACTAGAATCTGGCACTTTGCCATCTGCCATGGCAGATGGCAAAGGCATGGTCGGCGGATGGCAAAGGCTTTGCCATCAGCCAGCAGATGGCAAATAGTTTGTCTGAATTCCAGTGGGCAAAGGCTTCTTTGCCATCTGCTGGCTGATGGCAAAGAGCCAGTGCCTTTGCCATCAGCTGGCAGATGGCAAAGCCTCTTAACGGGGTTAGCCCCGTTAGAAGGATAACGACATACTTTGCCATCTGCTAGCAGATGGCAAAGGCTGCAGGCTCTTTGCCATCTGCCAACAGATGGCAAAGGCTGCATACTTTGCCATCTGCTGGCAGATGGCAAAGAGCCCAAATAGACCTGCCCAAATTTTACCTCTGGATGACACGTGGCCACTTTGCCATCTGCCAGCTGATGGCAAAGCTCTTTGCCATCTGCCAGCAGATGGCAAAGTGTCTATATTGCCCCATTTAATTTTGTTTTTCTTATATCAATTCATTTTCACAGAAAATCAAACACAAATATATTTATATGACCAATATAGCATATTCAACATATATTACCAATAGTCATGAACACATATATATATCCAACACATGATACCAATAGTAGCAAGTTTCATCCGTACATATACATAGTTTCATCAATATTACACAGTTTCATCCATAGGTAGCAAGTTTCACAAGGTCAAAACAAAAACTAAATACAAGCACTCCATCAACCCAAGCTTCCGTGATCTTAAGAAAATCTGTAAAATGGGAAAGAAGAAAGTTAGAAGAAGAAGACTAGAAGAAGAAGACTAGGTGTCGAATCCCACACATACAATGCTTTTCAAACATACACACATTATGCACGATATGTAGGTGTAGGTACAACATGGAATATTAGGATAATGAGTAATTAGTCCCAAGGTTGCTTTGCACACAAGGGCAAACAAGATTTGATAGGAAGGAAGGGGATGGAAAGAGAGGAGGGCGTACCTCGTGTAGTGCCTGCAGCTCACCAGGAGGCTGGAGAGCCTGCTGCTGCGAGTTCTCACTCTTCTGCTCTGTGAGAGGAGAATAGGGAGGGACCTTTCACGGCGCCGTCTGCTGTGGGAAGAAACAGCAAGAAATACTTCAATCATTATGGACTTGTCATTTTAAGAACATCATCATCCAAGAAACATGAGGGATAATGCAATCTGAATGAATAATGAGCTACATCATGGCAATATGCAATCTCAACGAATAATGAGCTACACCATGTCATATGGCAAGAGTGCACTGACTACTTGGGGAAGTCACATCTATGTTTACTTGTGGAGAAAAATAATTGACTCTAAAATGACCATCAAAGTTTCTCTACCTTAATGGTGAGAGGCTGTTTGTTGTCTAGGGTTGTAAAGATGAAACAGCAGCGATGCATCAACGAACGTGTCATTAGCGAGCGTCCTGGCCACAGTTTGTCCATTCAAGTTAAGCAGCACATGTGAAGAAAAGCATTCGTTGCTACAGGACTGCAAACACCTACCCCCTCCGTCCCATAATATAAGACCTTATCATATCAAATATAATCACTTATTTGCTGTAATAAGGTCTTATATTATTGGACGGAGGGAATACTTTACTGGTAGTACAGATTGACACAACATTCAGGTTCAACTAGCATCATATATAGGATCACTTCAACAGACAGGCCATGGTACACGAACTAGAGAACTACGTCAATTGCATCGATCAATCAATCAATCAGTCAGTAAACCAAATCCAGGTCGGTGACAGTTTGGTTTCTCAACCAAGCAGAATATAGATAGATAGAAACTAGGCGGCAGGCTAGAGCGGAGCATCGACAAGTTGGTTGGGTAAAACAAAGATAAGAGTTGCAGGCATATATTGGCAATATTAATCCTTCTAGTTAGCGTACGTAAATCCGTGTTTTTGGAGCAACATCTTTATCTTTCTTTATTGAAACAAGAAAAAGATCAGACCAACAAACTAGCCAGCCAGTTCGACAATTGCCATGGAGAAAATCTATCTTCTCCTTCTATTTTTCTTGCCAATCGATTCAATCCCTGATAAGGGAGGAGGTCGGGGTCACAACACGGAAAGGCATGACCAGAAGAAAAAATAATACAACATGTTTGTCTACCTAGTTTAGTGATTGGCCGACAACAGAAAAAACACGAGCTGCTGATCTAAGGTACCCAAGTAATTAAATGCAGGCTGACTATTCATACAACAACAACAACATCAACAACAAAACAACAGTCTGCGTTGACAAGTACAACAATCTGGATTTAATGAAGACTGATCGGGGAAAAGCAATAGTTTTAGAGCCAGGACCACTCATGGGCAGAAATATCTTAAACTAATTATCATATATTGCCAGCACATGATGGTGGCTTCAAAGTGCACAGGGACAACACTTGTTCTATCTATACACAGCACAACAAGCACTACACAAATAGGTACACATTCATTCACTAAACCAAATGTAGCTCAACCAATGGAGAAATAAACAGTGAGGGACCTCGTAATTTCCACAACAAGGGCTGCTAGAAACCCAAAATATTTAGCTTACATGTCTTTTTGCTGGGAAGTGACAATTACTGAGGCATCCCATGTCCAGTCCTCAACTTTGTTTTCCGGAGGCATGCAAGGGAGAGACCAAAGGCTCCGTGCGCGACTGCTCTTCCCTTGCTACCTAAAATGCAGAAACCACGAGGTGATAATAGGCACCTTCTTTCCAAAATAAACCAAAGGTAGATTCACAAATGGGGAAACTGCATTTAGATATTATGTGCTAGATGCCAAATAAGAAGTTAACATGCTGATACTTGAGGACAAAGCTCATATATATACATAATATGTTTTGGTAGGTAGGGGTATATATGAAGAAAAACAAAAGCATCGGTACTACTGCCCATGCAAGGTATGTACGCATCTCTGCCATACTTATCTCCTGTTCTATGAGAAAACACAGAGATTTATATATTTCTATATGCAGTAGAATAGAGCAGAGGAAGCGACCATTTAATCACACAAATGTTGTATTTACAAATTCTTATCTCCTGTTCTACGAGAAAATACAGCAGGCTTGAATGGGAACTAAAAGAAAATCCCAGTCACTAAAATTTTCTATGGTATAACACTGATTATTTGAAGACTGGGTAATATATATTAGCTCATTTCAGTCCATAAGGCTACACCCACGATCTACTAAGAAACTTACTCAAATAGATTAGCTTTTGAGATTTGACATCTATGAAGAAACCAAATAGATTAGTTAGATCGATGCAGCCGTATATGATTAATAGCTGAAGTTGAGTTACAAATTGTTGTGCCAAGTTCCGGATCAAGCTATAATTTTCAAATAAATAATGCAAGAACAAGGTAAAGAGAAAGGGCACACACACTCAGGAGAAACGGAATAAAATAAGAGGATTCACATTCTTTTCTTTTCTTTTAATAAAACCTGATGCAGTTCCACAAATGGAGAACTAAACAGGGAGGGACCTCATAATTTCCAAAACAAGGGCTGCTAGAAACCCGTTATATTACCATGCCCTTTTTCTGGGAAGTGACGATGACCCAGGCATCCCGTGCCCAGTCTTCACCTTTGTTTTGTTTACTGGAGGCATACAAGGGGGAAACCAAAGGCCCCGTGTGCGGCTGCTCTTCCCTTGTTACCTAAAATGCAGAAACCATGAGGTGATAAGCAAGAGTTCACCTTCTTTAAAAAATATAAACCAAAGGCTGTTTCACAAATGGGAAAAGGTCTCAGTTTAGGATTTCTAATCACAGAAATTGGCCTTTTCCAAGAGCCAACTTACTCAAATACTGTCCTTGTGATTCCTCACAGCAAACAACCAAGTTAACGCAGGATATAAGCAAAGCATGTGTTATACATTTCAATGTAAGAATACAAAAATATAGGTATTTGAGCATGCATGGAGTAAGCGAGCAACAACAAACATGAGAGGAATCGTAAAACAAGAAGT
>LR738713.1:104873809-104896765 GCA_902687465.1 Secale cereale
TATATATATATATTGGCACTGTTACTCTCAACAACAAATTGTTTGGTCGCATAATTAATAATCGGTCCAACCTGTATTTGAAGGTTGTGTATTTAGTGAATTATGCAAATAATAACTTTTGCATTCCTTTAGAAAGAACTTGATGCCACAAAATCATTGAAAATTATTGCATCTATACTGGGAGTCCTTGCTCACTAAAATCTATGAGGCCTTGAATCAAGCTCTAAACAAAAGTCCATGTTGCAAACAAAACAATGGAGACCAGAGTTAGCGAAAAGCATATTTTGCCTCTAATTTTCTTTCAATGAAACTATCTGTAATGAAATAAAAGGCACTGTAATACCACACAAAATATTATACAATATTGAAGGACAAATTGGATGGGAGGCTAATCTGATAACCAAATCCTCCTAACTATGATTCATTGCTAATTTCATCATACAATCTTCACATACAGTAATAGAAACCACTGCCTTATGAAGTTTAGTACAGAATGAAATAACAGAGGTTGAAGAATAAGAAACACACAAATCATGCACCATAAAAGAATTATGTAGCAGTTGCGGTGTAAGTCAGAGACACCATCATGTCGTGGCAGAGGAGGTCGCCACAGGAAGCACGGTCGCGCCGGCGACGCGACAGAGGGGGTTGGGGTCGCGGCCATCTAGCCCAATGCGCGTGAGTGCACCGTGGCAAGTGACACCCTCCAGGAGGAGGAGAGGGCGCGAGGGGGCGTGATGTACGAGGAAGAGGAGCGCCGGCAACGGACACGACGCTGCAGCTGAAGGTCGTGGACGAGCATCGGAGGCCGGGAGTGGCGGATCCAGCCGCACTGGAGGATGGATGGGTCGAAGACGAGCTCGTGAGCATGATGCCTGGTGGTGGACGGCGCCGGAATCGGCGGGTGGAGGTGGCGGCGCGAGGGTTCGTAGGAGGGAGGGAGAGATGGATCGCGATAGGGACAGATCGATGGGTGTTGTGGCCGATTTAGCAGTCGCCGGAGCTGCGAGGTGAGAGGAGGGGAGGGCCACGGCGAGCTGTGGCAGGAGGGTGGCGGCGAGGTGGGGGTGATGGGTGGGAGACGATGGGAAATGGGAGGCGGCTGTAGATGAGGGAGAGGGGCCGAAGAGGAGAGAGTTAGGGTTAGGTTTTTATACGTGGAACATTTGGCCGGGGAGAGAGGGAGGGGATAGAGAGAATAGTTTTTTTTACCTGAAAAAAATAACCCCATCTCTTTGCCATCTGCCAGCAGATGGCAAAGATTCTTTGCCATCTACTGGCAGATGGCAAAGAGGTGGGGCTGGTACGCCGTTACCCACTTAACGGCAACATGAGTTGGCTACCTCTTTGCCATCTGCTGGCAGATGGCAAAGATTGTTTGCCATCTGCTAGCAGATGGCAAATAATTGGCTGATGGCAACCATGTTCTTTGCCATCTGTCAATTCTTTGCCATCTGTTTTTTGTAAGCAGATGGTAAAAAAGTTCTTTGCCATCAGCTGGCAGATGGCAAAGAGCTGGCTGATGGCAAATACCCAGATTCCAGTAGTGTATGTACTTTGTGAAAGACCAATGAGGCGTCTTGATCTATCTCTATAGATTTTGATGCCTAATATGTAAGCAGCTTCTCCAAGGTCCTTCATTGAAAAACTTTTATTCAAGTAGGCCCTAACTTTTTCCAAGAATTCTATATCATTTCCCATCAGCAATATGTCATCCACATATAATATGAGAAATGCCACAGAGCTCCCACTCACTTTCTTGTAGATACATGCTTCTCCATAAGTCTGTATAAAGCCAAACGCTTTGATCACATCATTAAAGCGAATATTCCAACTCTGAGATGCTTGCACCAGCCCGTAAATTGAGCGCTGGAGCTTGCATACCTTGTTAGCGTTCTCTGGATCGAAAAAACCTTCCGGCTGCATCATATAGAACTCTTCCTTGAGGAAGCCATTAAGGAATGCTGTTTTGATGTCCATTTGCCATATCTCATAATCATAGAATGCGGCAATAGCTAACATGATTCTGACTGACTTCAGCATCGCTACGGGAGAGAAAGTCTCGTCGTAGTCAATCCCTTGAACTTGTCGATAACCCTTAGCGACAAGCCGAGCCTTATAGATGGTCACATTACCATCCGCGTATGTCTTCTTCTTAAATATCCATTTGTTTTCTATGGCGTGCCTATCATCAGGCAAGTCCACCAAAGTCCATACTTTGTTTTCATACATGGATTCTATCTCGGATTTCATGGCTCCAAGCCATTTATTGGAATCCGGGCCCGCCATCGCTTCTTCATAGTTCGAAGGTTCACCGTTGTCTAACAACATGATTTCCAGGACAGGGTTGCCGTACCACTCTGGTGCGGAACGTGCCCTCGTGGACCTTCGAAGTTCAGTAGTAACTTGATCTGTTTCTTCATGATCATTATCATCAACTTCCTCCCTTGTCGGTGCAGGCACCTTAGGAACAATTTCCTGCGCTGCGCTACTTTCAAGAGGGGTGACTGTCACCTCATCAAGTTCTACTTTCCTCCCACTCACTTCTTTCGAGAGAAACTCTTTCTCTAGAAAGCATCCATTCTTGTCAACAAAGACTTTGCCTTCGGATCTGTGGTAGAAGGTGTACCCAATCGTTTCCTTTGGGTATCCTATGAAGACGCATTTTTCCAATTTGGTTTCGAGCTTTTCAGGTTGAAGTTTCTTGACATAAGCATCGCAACCCCAAAATTTTAGAAACAACAGCTTCGGTTTCTTGCCAAACCAAAGTTCATACGGAGTCGTCTCAACGGATTTCGACGGAGCCCTATTTAAAGTGAATGCGGCAGTCTCTAAAGCATAACCCCAAAAAGATAGCGGTAAATTGGTGAGGGACATCATAGATCGCACCATGTCCAACAGAGTACGATTTCGACGTTCGGACACACCGTTACGTTGAGGTGTTCCGGGCGGTGTCAATTGTGAAACAATTCCACAGTTCCTAAGGTGTGTGCCAAATTCATGACTTAAATATTCACCCCCACGATCTGATCATAAGAACTTTATTTTTCTGTCACGTTGATTCTCAACCTCATTCTGAAATTCCTTGAACTTTTCAATGGTCTCAGACTTGTGTTTCATCAAATAGATATACCTGTATCTACTCAAGTCATCCGTGAGGGTGAGAACATAACGATAGCCTCCGCAAGCCTCAACACTCATTGGACCGCACACATCGGTATGTATGATTTCCAATAAGTTGGTTGCTCGCTCCATTGTTCCGGAGAACGGCGTCTTGGTCATCTTGCCCAATAGGCATGGTTCGCACGTGTCAAATGATTCATAATCAAGAGACTCTAGAAGTCCATCTGAATGGAGCTTCTTCATACGTTTGACACCAATATGACCAAGGCGGCAATGCCACAAGTATGTGGGACTATCATTATCAACTTTACATCTTTTGGCATCTACACTATGAATATGTGTATCATCACGTTCGAGATTCATCAAAAATAAACCATTGACCAGCGGGGCATGACCATAAAACATATCTCTCAAATAAATAGAACAACCATTATTCTCCGATTTGAAAGAGTAGCCATCTCGCATAAGACGAGATCTAGATACAATGTTCATGCTCAAAGCTGGTACTAAATAACAATTATTAAGGTTTAAAACTAATCCCGAGGGTAGATGTAGAGGCAGCGTGCCGACGGCGATCACATCGACCTTGGAACCATTCCCGACGCGCATCGTCACCTCATCCTTCGCCAGTCTCCGCTTATTCCGCAGCTCCTGTTTTGAGTTACAAATGTGAGCAACCGCACCGGTATCAAATACCCAGGAGCTACTACGAGCGCTGGTAAGGTACACATCAATAACATGTATATCACATATACCTTTGACGTTGCCGGCCTTCTTGTCTGCTAAGTATTTGGGGTAGTTCCGCTTCCAGTGACCCGTTCCCTTGCAATAAAAGCACTCTGTCTCAGGCTTGGGTCCATACTTTGGCTTCTTCCCGGCAACAGGCTTACCGGGCGCGGCAACTCCCTTGTCGTCCTTCTTGAAGTTCTTCTTACCCTTGCCTTTCTTGAACTTAGTGGTTTTATTGACCATCAACACTTGATGTTCTTTCTTGATATCCACCTCCGCTGATTTCAGCATCAAATACACCTCGGGAATGGACTTCTCCATCCCCTGCATATTGAAGTTTAACACGAAGCTCTTGAAGCTTGGTGGGAGCGACTGGAGGATTCTGTCAACGACCGCTTCATCTGGGAGATTCATTCCCAGCTGAGACAAGCGGTTGTGCAATCCAGAAATCTTGAGGATGTGCTCACTGACAGAACTGTTTTCCTCCATCTTACAGCTATAGAATGCGTCGGAGACGTCACATCTCTCGACTCGGGCATGAGCTTGGAAAACCATTTTCAGCTCTTCGAACATCTCATATGCTCCGTGGTTCTCAAAATGTTTTTGGAGCCCCGACTCTAAGCTGTAAAGCATGCCGCACTGAACCAGGGAGTAATCATCACTACGCGACTGCCAGACATTCAAAACGTCTTGGGTCGCATCGGGACCAGGTGCATCACCTAGCGGTGCTTCAAGGACATATGATCTCTTGGCAGCTATGAGGATAATCCTCAGGTTACGTACCCAATCCGTATAGTTGCTACCATCGTCTTTCAGCTTGGTTTTCTCTAGGAACGCGTTGAAGTTGAGGGAAACTTGAGCGTGGGCCATTTGATCTACAAGAGATATTGTAAAGAATTTAGACTAAGTTCATGATAATTAAGTTCATCTTAATAAAATTTTAATGAACTCCCACTCAGAGTGACATCTCTCTAGTCATCTAAGTGATACACGATCCGAATCGACTAGCCCGTGTCCGATCATCACGTGAGACGGACTAGTCATCAACGAAGAACATCTTCATGTTGATCGTATCTTCTATACGACTCGTGTTCGACCTTTCGGTCTTCCGTGTTCCGAGGCCATGTCTGTACATGCTAGGCTCGTCAAGTGAACCCTAAGTGTATTGCGTGTGTAAATCTGGCTTACACCCGTTGTATGCGAACGTTAGAACCTATCACACCCGATCATCACGTGGTGCTTCGGAACAACGAACTTTAGCAACGGTGCACAGTTAGGGGGAACACAATTCTTGAAATTTTAGTGAGAGATTATCTTATTTACTACCGTCGTTCTAAGTAAACAAGATGCATAAACATGATAAACATCACATGCAATCAATTAAAGTGACATGATATGGCCAATATCATCTTGCTCCTTGGATCTTCATCTTCGGGGCACTATGATCATCTTGTCACCGGCTCGACACCATGATCTCCATCATCATGATCTTCATCATCGTGTCTTGAAGAAGTCGTCACGCCAACTATTACTTCTACTACTATGGCTAACGTTTAGCAATAAAGTAAAGTAATTACATGGCGTTTATTCAGTGACACACAAGTCATACAATAATTAAGACAACTCATATGGCTCCTGCCGGTTGTCAAGTTCATCGACATGCAAGTCGTGATTCCCTATTACAAGAACGTGATCAATCTCATACATCACATATATCATTCATCACATCTTATTTGGCCATACCACGTCACATAGCACATGCTGCAAAAAACAAGTTAGACGTCCTCTAATTGTTGTTGCAAGTTTTACGTGGCTTCTATAGGTTTTATAGCAAGAACGTTTCTTACCTACGCCAAAACCACAACGTGATTTGTCAATTTCTATTTACCCTTCATAAGGACCCTGTTCATCGAATCCGATCCGACTAAAGTAGGAGAGACAGACACCCGCCAGCCACCTTATGCAACTAGTGCATGTCTGTCGGTGGAACCAGTCTCACGTAAGCATACGTGTAAAGTCGGTCCGGGCCGCTTCATCCCACAATACCGCCGAATCAAGACTAGACTAGTAGCGGCAAGAAAATTGAGCAAACTCAAACGCCCACAACTGCTTTGTGTTCCACTCGTGCAAGATGCTACGCATAAGACCTAGCTCAGATGCCACTGTTGGGGAACGTAGCAGAATTCAAAAAATTTCTACGCTTTCACCAAGATCCAACTAAGGAGACATCTAGCAACGAGCATATGAGAGTGCATCTACATACCGTTTTGTAGATCGCGAGCGGAAGCTTTCGAAGAAGCGTGGATGAAGTAGTCGTACTCTTCTCGTTCTTTGTCACCGATGATCTAGCGCCGAACGGACGGCACCTCCGTGTTCAACACACGTACGGTACAGCAACGTCACCTCCTTCTTGATCCAGCAAGGGGGGAGGAGAGGTCGTCGGAGATCCAGCAGCACGACGGCGTGGTGGTGGATGCAGTGGAGAGTCCTGCAGGGCTTCGCCGGCGCCCTGCGGAGGGAGTATGAGGTGTGACGGGAGGGGGAGAGGCGCCGGAGACTTGGGTGCGGCTGCCCTCCCCCCCACATATATATAGGGGGCCAGGGGGGTGCGCCAGCCCCTGCAGATGGGATCTGCAAGGGAGGGCGGCGGCCTGGGGGGGAGTCTTGCCCCCCAAGGCAAGGGGGGCGCCCCCTCCCCCTAGGGTTTCAACCCTAGGCGCATGGGGAGGGGGGCCCATGTGGTGCGCCAGCCCACCAGGGGCTGGCCACTTCCCCCACGCAGCCTAGGGGCCCCACCGGGATGGGTGGCCCCACCCGGTGGACCCCCGGGACCCCTCCGGTGGTCCCGGGACACTCCCGGTGACCCCCGGAGATCACTCGATGGCCGAAACTGGACTTCCTATATATCATTCTTTACCTCCGGACCATTCTGGAACTCCCCGTGACGTCCGGGATCTCATCCAGGACTCCAAGCAACTTTCGGGTTTCCACGTGCATGTATCTCTACGACCCTAGCGTTACCGAACCTTAAGTGTGTAGACCCTACGGGTTCGGGAGACACGTAGACATGACCAAGACCACTCTCCCGTCAATAACCAACAGCGGGATCTAGATACCCATGTTGGTTCCCATGTGTTCCTCGATGATCTTCATCGGATGAACCACCGTGTCAAGGATTTACTCAATCCCGTATGTTATTCCCTTTGTCCATCGGTACGGTACTTGCCCGAGATTCGATCGTCGGTATTCCCGATACCTTGTTCAATCTCGTTATGGCAAGTCTCTTTACTCGTTCCGTAATCCATCATCCCATGACTAACTCCTTAGTCACCTCGAGCTCATTTATGATGATGTCTTACCGAGTGGGCCCAGAGGTACCTCTCCGTCATACGGAGTGACAATATCCCAGTCTCGGTTCGTACCAACTCAACAGACACTTTCGGTGATACCCGATGCGTACCTTTATAGCCACCCAGTTACGTTGTGACGTTTGGCACACCCAAAGTATTCCTACGGTATCCGGGAGTTGTACAACCTCATGGTCTAAGGAATAAATACTTGACACCGAAAAGCTTATGCATTACGAACTATACGATCTCGTGCTATGCTTAGGATTGGGTCTTGTCCATCACATCATTCTCCTAATGATGTGATCCCGTTATCACTGACATCACATGTCCATGATCAGGAAACCGTGATCATCTGTTGATCAACGAGCTGGTAACTAGAGGCTTACCAGGGACTCATTGTGGTCTATATATTCACACATGTATCGCTGTTTCCGTACAATACAATTCAAGCATGAATAACAGACGATTATCATGAACAAGGAAATATAGTAATAATACTTTTATTATTGCCTCTAGGGCATATTTCCAACAGTTCCTTGGTATGTTACTCCTCCATTGGTTCTATTAGTTTTTGTTTTAGTGCTTTATTTGTTGCAAATTTGTGCTGCTGTGGTGACCTTGTTCTTGAGCTTGCACGTCAAATTTTCTTGGTCCCAAGTAGTTCTAATGCATGATATAGCCTCTAGGCACTTATAGGAGTTGTTGCTATCATTCTTGTTGAGTTTGGTTAACTTTTATTGCGAGTTACTAAAAATTTCAGAAAATTTCAGAAAAATGTCTAGGAAAAACTTCCAAGGTGGTCCTTCAAGGAAGCAAGAACCGAGGCTCGCGTTCCGTGAGCCGGACGATGAACCACCGAGGGATGCTGATGTACGGCCTTGTGAATGGCCGTCAGATGAATTTATGAGTCAAGCGGGCATTAAAGATGAATTTTACGCATATGTGCGTAACGCCGACCTCGAGGACTTCATGCAAGATAAGTGCCTCCAATACCGTGGCCTAACTGATAGCTTTTTGAGAAGGTTTAAATTTTCATCTTCACGTAATTCTCACACTATCCTATTTGATCTTTATGATAAATCTTATACCATGGACTTAGAGGATTTTAATGAAGCCTGCAAGCTCCCACAGTGGGGCAGTATGAGTGATCCTCATAAATCTGAATTTAGAGAAATTCCTTGCTAGTATTACAGTGGGAGAATCTAGGGACATCACACAAGCCACCATAGGGAATATACATTTTCCCGCTATTCATTACTTTGCTCTCTTTATTGGTAGATGCATAAATGTAAAGATGAAGCCTGTCCCATGTGTGTCCCTGATCTCAGCATTCTCAGGAGTGCTGTACTAGGTGATAGGCAATATAACTTAGGAGCAATTGTTGCACGTAGACTACACCATAATGGTTTGTATGGAGATTTATTTGGTGGGATCTATGCTACTCGCATAGCCCGCTATCTTGGTGTGTCTGTGCACCCGTATGATGAACCCTTACCTGCTGCTTATTTAGACTGTAATGCTATGGCTAGTCACCGGTTTATAGAGTGGGATAATAAAACTTTCAAATATCGACTAATCTTTAACCGGCAGCATGACATCCCTATTGTTCTTTCTGCCCCTACTTTGTTTAACTTTCAGGAAAAGGGGAGATACACTATAACTATGGAGGAGGCGAATGCCCATTACAACATGACGGAGGCAGTCCGCCTTCGAGCTGCAGCTCAGCAAGCAGCATCTGCTGCATCTCAGTACGACCCCAACTACAACTTTGGATATCCGTCAGGCCAGTACTGGCCATAGACCAACTTAGGCCAAAAGCCTAAGCTTGGGGGAGTACATGTTTCTCACTGACTTACATTCATGTTCACACTTTTTCTAGTCGTCGATGCTCACACTCTTTCACTGTACCATCCATGCTTAGTTTCAATTTCTTTTTCTTAGTCTTTTTCTCTTGTGTGTTAGAAAAAACCCAGAAAAACAAAAAATTTATCAGTTGTAGCTTCTAGCTAGTTTACTTTCTTTGCTTGTAGTAGTAACTAAAAATGAAAACCCAAAAAGATTTCCCGTTCTTCTTTTGCTTGTTGGGAGCTTTCCCGTGTAAATAGTTTCTTTTCTTTTCTTTAGGGGTTAAGAATAGAAGTGTGACGCCCGAAGACCGACGTCCCAGAAGATTCCAGAAGATTCCAGAAGATTCCAGATGTTCCGGGTTCTCCCGTGTGTTTCACTTGTGCTTGCTTTATTTATTTTTGCATTGCATCATGTCATCATGCCATCTTGTCATTAATCTTTTGCATCTCAACCTGAATAAATTGTGTGGACCTTCGGCCCATTTAAATCGAGGGAAGAATGTCTTCTCTTTATAAAATATCCTCTCAATATTAGGGAGCTATATTAAATATTCCATTTTGTTTGGAATTAACCAACACACTTGCAATTATTCTCCAGACCTCTGTTGCTTCAAGTTTCACCTTTAAAACTTTCCCTATATTTCTTTTCCCGTTTATCGAGGCTCCTCCAAAATCCTCATCATTTTTGGACACTTCCGAAACCATGTCATAGTTCAATCCATTTGAATTAAATTCAAATGGGTTTGAATTTATATTCTTTTGATCATGCCACTTATAATTTTCTTGGATCAAACTCATTTTTATGAGTTCGGGAAAATTAACCCCGTTCAGTATTTTTTCCCTAAGCCTCTCTTTTTCTTTTCCCTCTTTCTTATTTGCTGTTAAAGCAATTTAATAGGAGAGGCAGCCACCAGCCCAGGCCTCCCTGGCCCATCTCCTGTCAGCCGCCCTTCCCTCCCAGGTCGGCCCATTGGCCCATCCCCCCGTAACCCTAGCTGCCCGCTGCATCCCATCGCTCCTCCCTCTCCTTCCCTCGTGCCGCCGCATCCCTCGTCCCCCTCGCTCATCTCTCCCCCGCACACGATCTCCCCTTTCTCCCATCTTCAGCCCGATTCCCTCGCGAACCCGAGCCGTCGCTCCTTTCCCCTCGTCTCGATCTCCCTCCAGCACCGCTCGGGTCTACTCCTACCTCGCGCCATGGCCGCGCCCCTCGCTCCTCTCCCGTCGCGCGACCAGGGCCGCCAGGAGCCTTCCTCGCCTCTGGCCCCGCGGCCATGAACGCCCCGCGCGCCAGGAGCCGACGCGCCCCGGCCTCCCTTCGCCGTTCCGCGGCTCCCCTCCTCGGCCAGGCTGCGCGCGCGCCCGCGCCACCGGCACACAGGTCATCCTCCCTCCTGCGGCCTCCCATCTCTCAGCCTCGCCGCTCTTCCTCGCCAGGACGAGCGCCTGACGCCCGAGCGCCCGCTCCCTCCTCGGCCAGGCACTCCGCGTCGGGAGCTCCATCGGCAGCCTCGACATGCGCCCGTCCCCAAGCCGCCCAGCGCCTCGCTGCTTCCTGCCTCCGCGCCGGATCAGGGCGACGCCGCTCCTCCCGTCGCCCGGCCACTGCCGGCCGCCGCCGCGCAGGCCTGCCTCCTCCTCAGCGCGGGGTGCCCTGCACCCCTCCGACCGCAGCCCCTCCGAGGAGCTACTGCAACTTTTTGCGCCTCGCCTCCGCGCCAAGTCCCGTGCGCATGCTGCTGCCGTGGCCTCGTCTCCGTGCGGCCCCTTTGTTTTGCTCCTGTGTTTTTGTTGTTGTTGTGTTGCCTTGTACTGTTGAACTTGTCAGGGGACCCGTGTATGCCTACACGACAAGATGGCAAGACCGCAACGACCCGAACATCTACATAATACAAGTTCATCTACGAAAAACCCGAACGTCTACGAACCGTGTACGAGACCGACGCCAAGTACCCCTTCGTCGCCAAGACCGGACCGACAAGTACCACGATGACAAGTACCCCTTCGGAGAAGTGAACATCTACGAATGGGAACGACTACGCAAGATGACACGCCAAGTACCACGACGACCCTCATGTACCACGACGTCGACGACCCTCAAGTTCGACTACACGGCGAAACGTTAAGTGAACAACTACCGTCGCCGAGACCCTCAAGTACCTCTACGAACGGAACGACTACTCGTTGGCGACCTCGTGAACGACTACTTCCTCTCCGAACGTGAACAACTTCTTCCTCTACGACCGTGTACCACTACGTCCCTCTACGACCTCGAACCCCTCCGAGAACGAGTGTTTCGAAGGTATAACCCCGAGACGTGCCCGTGAACGAATGCTTGCATGTGTTGTATGAGATATGTTTCCCTTGTGTGCATCGTTCCCGTTTCATCTTTTGTTGTGTTCCTCGGTTGTCTCGTCGCCGACTCGTGGGAACCCGGTGACGGGATCACCCCACCTTCCATCTTGCATGACTCGTTCACGCCATCTTCTTTTGCACCGGTCTCTCGACGAGTTACCGGAACCGAGATGTTGCCGTTGCATCATTTTCGGATCGTTGCCGTGGCACCCTTTCCTTCCACCACGGTGACAATACTTCATATCTTCTTCATGTTAACCTTTTAATAAATTTGCATAAAAACTTGATCATGTCATCCGCATCATGTTAACAACATTATATGTGTGAATTGTTGTTGCTTATAATTACTAAACATGCTCATGGGGATTTTCCGGATATGTTGTTGTTATTTTCCGGCCTCATTTAAAATGTCTTAATAGTGTAGTTTTATTATACTTCACCTCTTGCCATGTTAAAAACATTTAATCTTGTCTTGTAATAATGAGAGTCAACTAAATAATTATATGTGGTGTTTCGTCAATATGCAACTCGTTGCATATTGAGCTCCACTTAACTTGTAGTGTTGTTTGTGCACTCTGCCATGCCATGCATAATTAAACCGGACATGCATCATATTTGGATGTGCATCATGCCATGTTTATGCTTGTGTGTTTATGTGTTGTTTGCTTCTTTCCGGTTGCTTCTCTTGTTAGCTTCGGTTTCGTTTCGGAGTTGTGAGGATTCACTCGACTGCTGCTCCGTCTTCTTCATGGACCCGTTCTTCTCCCTTGCGGAATCCCAGACAAGATGATCATACCCTTGGATACCTTTACTACCATTGCCATGCTTAGTTGTCTCGATGCTATCGTTACATGTCGCGCTACCCATCTTTTATGTCAGCCTCTCCTTGTTGCCATGAAACCTCTAACCTTGAAACCTTCCTAGCAAAACCACTGTTTGGCTATGTTACCCGCTTGCTCAGCCCCTCTTATAGCGTTGATAGTTGCAGGTGAAGATGAAGTTTCGTTCCAGGTGGGAACTTGCTGTTGTTATATCACAATATCTATTATTATTATTAACACACCTATATACTGGGCATGGGTGGAAGGCTTGGCCTTTTGCTTGGTGTTTTGTTCCACTCATGCCACCTTAGGCGCCGATAAACCGGCATTATGTTCCTTGATTTTGCGTTCCTTACACGATGGGTGGATGGGGACCCCTTGACAGTTCGACTTTGAATAAAACTCCTCCAGCAAGGCCCAGCATTGGTTTTAATTTTCTCATAATAACAATTTATTTAATTAATTAAATTTGCATAGGGAGTTAGCGCTACCCGAGGATTCTTTCTACATAGCAGGGGGGCCAGTGCTGATGGTGTTGGTCCCAAACGGGGAGTATGCGGGGCCACCACGGGGAGACTCGAGGATTGGATCCCGTATAATCGCCCATCCGGTCGTGTCCTGAGACGAGATACGCGCGGCTACTATCAGGGTGTCGACACACCGGGAGGTCTTGCTGGACTTGTTTTACCATTGTCGAAATGTCTTGTGCTACCGGGATGCCGAGCCTGATCGGATTTCCCTAATATAAGGGGTGATGATATTATATTTATCACTTCAGCTAATCGTGAGAGCTTGTGATGGGCTAAGTTGGGACACCCCTGCAGGGTTATGATCTTTCGAAAGCCGTGCCCGCGGTTATGTGGCAGATTGGAATTTGTTAATGTCCGGTTGTAGAAAACTTGACAGAGGATCCGAAGTAAAACACACAACTGTGTGAGTAACCGTGACTGTCTCTTTTCACTTTGAGAAGAGAACACGGTGGGGTTATGTTTGATTCGTATGTAGTTAGGATCTTTAGCGATCACTACTTTTGCGACCGTTTGCGTAGATGCTCATCTTATTCTGGTACTCGTAAGTTAGCCACCATATTATGCTTAGCCGCTGCTGCAACCTCACCACTTTACCTCTTCCTACCCTTAAAGCTTTGCTAGTCTTGATACCCATGGTTATGGGATTGCTGAGTCCTCGTGGCTCACAGATACTACAACACCAGATGCAGGTTCAGCCGAGTTCGATGCAGGAGCTGGTTCAAGTTCTACACTGGGAGCTCGATGAAGAGAGTGGTCGTTTGCTTGTGACGTTTTCGACGATCAGTAGTGGTTTCTACTAGGATTCGATCCTAACCTGTGGCTTTATGTTGTTTTGGTATCTTTCTTTTGGATCTTCGCCCGTAGTCGGGTTGTGATGTTTTGAATGATGAATTGCTTATGTATTGTATTGTGTGAAGTGGCGAGTGTAAGCCAACTATTTCATTTTGCAGTTCATCCCTCTTTTACATGAGTCGTGCAAAGATACCAAACTTGAGATCATTCTAGGATGGGCTTATACCTTTAAGTCGTGCCTCGACACGTAGGAGGTATAGTCCCATCCTGGGCATTACAAGAAGACCATGATTGAAAATGTTTAGCGGCTCTCATATGCTTGGTTGTTGATTTAACCTTGAGCCACATTTCCTTGTCTTCTCTCTTGTACTAAATATTTGCAGATTCCAGCTTAGTCCAATGCACGTGCACTATTATTATTATACACACCGTTCGGTCGTGCGAGTGAAAGGCAATAAGGATGATATATGATGAACTAATTGAGATGAGAAAAGCTGGTATGAACTCGACCTCTCTTGTTTTTGTAAATATGATTGATCATCGTTCCTGATTCAGCTTGTTATGAATGAAACATGTTTGCAATGACAATTAGAGATCATAGCTTCTTATGCCATGCTTAATTAGTTGAGAGTTTATAATGGTCTATCTTGCGTGCCAACATGATATTAAAATGATTGTGATGTGGTATGATGGGTGGTATCCGCCTCTGAACGATTTAAGTGACTCGACTTGGCACATGTTCACGCATGTAGTTGAAACAAATCAACATAGCCTTCATGATATTTATGTTCATGGTGATTTATATCCTACTAATGCTTGCATTCATTGTTGATTAATTTTAATGCATGTTCATGACCGTTGTTGCTCTCTAGCTGGTCGTTTCCCAGTCTTCTTCTAGCCTTCACCTGTACTAAGCGGAAATACTGCTTGTGCATCCACTTCCATAAACCCCAAAGTTATTCCACATGAGTCCACTATACCTTCCTATATGCAGCATTTACCTACCGGTCCAAGTAAATTTGTATGTGCCAAACTCTAAACCTTCAAATGAAATTCTGTTTTGTATGCTCAAACAGCTCATGTATCAACTAGGGTTGTCTATATTTCCATGCTAGGTGGGTTATTCTCTCGATGAGTGGACTCCTCTCATCATTCACGAGAAAATGGCTGGTAACTGGGATGCCCAATCCCATGCTCAAAATCATAATAATTAAGCAAAACTCCCCCAGGGTTGTTGCTTGTTTGGACGGTAACCCGTGGATTCGGCTGGCCATGGAGTGTGCTTGTTGGTGGTTGGGGGAATATAAACTTTACCATTATGTTTGGGAACCGCCTATAATGTGCGTAGCAAGGAAGATATCAAGATTCTTGGTTGTTATGTTGACAATGAAAGTATACCGCTCCAAAATGTTATTCATCTCTATTTAAAAATCGAGCTTTGGCATCTCTACAAATCCCTGCTTCCCTCTGCGAAGGGCCTATCTATTTACTTTTATGCAGAGTCATCATCCTCTTATCAGAAAAGCACTAGTAGGAGAGCACCTCTGTCGTTGCATGTATTACTATTAATTTGCATTGAGTATGATCATGACTGGATCTCTTTTACCATGAATTACAATGTCTAGTCAGTCCTTGATCTTTAAAGGTGCTCTGCATTTATGTTTTGCGGTCTCAGAAAGGG
Source organism: Secale cereale (assembly GCA_902687465.1). Taxonomy (NCBI): domain Eukaryota; kingdom Viridiplantae; phylum Streptophyta; class Magnoliopsida; order Poales; family Poaceae; genus Secale; species Secale cereale. Next base: position 104,889,038 of record LR738713.1, read on the forward strand.
CTAGCGAGATACCATCCTGTTATATCATATCATGATTGTTTTGAGAAGTGTTGTCATCCGAGGTTTATTATTATTGCTCGCTAGTTGATTATGCCATTGATGTGAGTAGTCTTGAGACCTGAAAGTTATTGTGAATGTGGTTAGTTCATGATCTTGTTGAAAACCTGAATGCTAGCTTACATATTTACAACAACAAGAGCAAACAGAGTTTGTCAAAGTTTTTCTTTATCACTTTCAGTTTATCAACTGAATTGCTTGAGGACAAGCAAAGGTTTAAGCTTGGGGGAGTTGATACGTCTCCAATGTATCTACTTTTCCAAACACTTTTGCCCTTGTTTTGGACTCTAACTTGCATGATTTGAAGGGAACTAACCCGGACTGACGCTGTTTTCAGCAGAACTGCCATGGTGTTGTTTTTGTGCAGAAATAAAAAGTTCTTGGAATCGCCTGGAAATCGACGGAGAATTATTTCAGATAATATAAAAAATATCTGCAAGAAGATCTGCACCGGGGGGCTCACACCCTGTCCTTGACGGTGGGGGGCGCCCCCCTTCCCAGGGCGTGCCCCCTGCCCCGAGGCCCCCCCGATGCTCCACCGACGTATCCCCAGGTCATATATATTTCGTTTCGTGGAGAAAAAAATCAAGGAAATATAATTATCGCATTTTACAAGACAGAGTCGCCGCCAAGACCTAATCTCTCTCGGGAGGGCTGATCTGGAGTCCGTTCGGGGCTCAGGAGAGTGGAGATCGTCGCCATCATCATCATCAACCTTCCTCCATCACCAATTCCATGATGCTCACCGCCGTGCGTGAGTAATTCCATCGTAGGCTTGCTGGACGGTGATGGGTTGGATGTGATCTATCATGTAATCGAGTTAGTTTTGTTAGGGTTTGATCCCTAGTATCCACTATGTTCTGAGATTGATGTTGCTATGACTTTGTTATGCTTAATGCTTGTCACTAGGGCCCGAGTGCCATGATTTCAGATCTGAACATATTATGTTTTCATGAATATATGTGTGTTCTTGATCCTATATTGCAAGTCTATAGTCACCTACTATGTGTTATGATCCGGCAACCCCGAAGTGACAATAATCGGGACCACTCCCGGTGATGACCATAGTTTGAGGAGTTCATGTATTCACTATGTGTTAATGCTTTGGTCCGGTACTCTATTAAAAGGAGGCCTTAATATCCCTTAGTTTCCAATAGGACCCCGCTGCCACGGGAGGGTAGGACAAAAGATGTCATGCAAGTTCTTTTCCATAAGCACGTATGACTATATTCAGAATACATGCCTACATTGCATTGATGAACTGGAGCTAGTTCTGTGTCACCCTAGGTTATAACTTCTACATGATGAATTGCATCCGACGTAATTTCCCATCTCCGATCCAATGCCTACGAGCTTTACCTATATTGCTAGTTGCTATTTACTTTTCCGTTGCTACTATCACAAAAACTACAAAAACATTATCTTTACTTTTATTGCTGCTACCATCACTATCATATTACTGTGCTACTAAACTATCTTGCTGCAGATACTAAGTTTCCAGGTGTGGTTGAATTGACAACTCAGCTGCTAATACTTAAGAGTATTCTTTGACTCCCCTTGTGTCGAATCAACAAATTTGGGTTTAATACTTTATCCTCGAAAACTGTTGCGATCCCCTACACTTTTGGGTTATCAAGGACCTGAACAAAAAAAAGCTAGCAAGACCAGGTCTATATACGGACCTAGGGACCGGGCTCCCGCACGGGACGGCGGCTATCAAGCCAATCACGCCGCTGACATACCAGTTCGGGGTCAATACCAAACACCACAACCATCGAACATACGCCAGGATATAGCAAGATACACAAGTGCATCCTATGGAACGTGAGATCCCTAATTTCTATTCTCAGATCTCATGCTGATGTTTTCGTTTCACCTGAAAGCACCGCCCTGATCTGATTCTGTGCTTGATTGTTTTGTTTTCTTCTAGTCTGGCCGGTGTCCCTTTTTCGAATGGCAGGAGTCCTACTGTGCTGTTCTGAAGACCGTTCGCGATCGAGCTTTGGTCGCCCCGCGGTCACCTGCTTCACCTGGCCTCGTTCACCGCACCCATCGGCGGGACCTAGGCACACATCCTGCTCCATATGCCCCGCAAGTGTGCGCCACTCCCACGCCGCTGCCCCCGAATGGAAGCACAAATTTGTCTCGGGTTGCTATTATGCTTAGCGCCTCGAACCTGATGGTCACCGTCATCATGCTCGCCGAATGCGTCCTCACCCTGGTGATTGTGTACATCAAGTGATGGAGTGGTCACGGAGCAGTGCAATGTCCGTTCTGTGATGCCTAGATGTACTGTTAGTACCGCCTCCACGGCACTTGTTTGTGTTTAGTTGCCAGGGTTTAGTGTGTTAGTACAATCAGTGTGTGGTCTTGTGCAAGCTATGTTTAATTAAGTGCCACTGTTCTCACCGTGTAATCCATGTGTGCTTTGTCCGCATTATTGATGTTGTGTTATTTGGAACCTACTACCCTGGATGTTTTTTTCAAGTCTATCGCAACAGCTACCTGCTGTCCACTGCATTTACACAGACTGGAGCGCCACCTTGCTCGGTCCGTGTTATTGCAACCCCAACCACCCCCGCCCCATCAGTGTTGTTGGCGTTGCGATCTCCACTCTCTTCCAGCCACAGCTGCTCTCCTCTCATTGACGAATTTCTTTGCCTAGCTTTGGCTCTCTCGCTCACGACCCCGTCCCCCTCCCTATCCATTCATTTTTTGATGCTTGTCTTTGATGCTTGCTCCGTGTATGTTTTCCCACCAGATGTCCTGCTCCAGGAGCTGCGAGGAGGATGATGATGTGGTTGACCAACAACATGCACCTCAGATCCAGGGTTCAGATCTGAACAAGGAAGGTGTGACATACACTTCAAGGATCTCTGTCAAGCAAGTCGTGACTGTCATTGAGGGCTTCACCGAGTACAAGAAATGGCTGGTGGAGGAGGTCAGATTTGGAGGTATACTTAAGCTACATAAGTAACAGAAGTTGAATCTTAGACTTAGTTCTTGGTTAATGAGTAAGGTAAACGTGCATCGGCGCGCTATATGCATCACCGAGAAGAAGGTGTTGAGTTTCTGGTCAGAGGATGTAGCTAAGGTCTTTGGAATACTATCTGGCAGTCGTGATGTCAAAGGCCACGATGGAGACATCAACCCTGAGTCAGTTGAATTTATCAAGCGCACGCTTAGGATGGACCAAGCTGGAGCTCACAGCCTAAGAGCGGCAGAGGATTTCCTGAAGAGGGATATAACAGAGGAGTCTGGCAAGCTGGAGAAGGACTGTTTCCAGATAATTTTTGTCATTTTTGCTATGGGACATCTTCTAGCCCCGTCGACAAAGCATAATTACGCCACAATTCATTTCTGGGGAGTTGTAGCTAATCCAGAGATGATCTAGCAGTTCAATTGGTGCGAGTACGTCTTGCACTGCCTGATGGACGTAGTTATGAAGCTATGGAGGGATATTTCCATGGGCACACATCAAGGTTTTGGTTACCGAATGAGGCAATTTTATCGAGGGGGGCGGATAAACGTGGTTACCACGGTTACCGGAAAATACCGAGAATATTTCGAACGAATTTTATAGTTGAATTTTGAATTCAAATAAATGAATGAACGAACATTCGAACCAGAGACCTGTCAAAACAGGAACTAGGTTGCTACGAACATGTTAGAATCAACTCTCATGGCATTAATTAGATCCTACACACTTTACTTCAAATGGAGCGTTTAAATTCAAAAATTTCAAAAAAATGGTATTTTTTGCTTGGTATGAGGATTTATCGAGGGGCACGAAAATATATGGTAACCATGGGAAATCTTAAAATTTCGATCGGTAACCAAAACAATGGCACACATACAATCAATTTGACCGGCTGTCACCTCTTCCTCCAGGTTCTTTTTTAGGCACAATCTCCAACGTTGCCTAGGTCCAACCCGCGAACCGATTTAACCATCTGCTTTGTTCATGTGCCCCATGCAGTTGTTTTTCCTGGACAATTTGGACCTCGGGATTTTCAACAAGAAGCATGATGCTCTGCCTCGCATAAGTGTTTTCGACCAGGACACGTTACTACGAATCAAGATGGCAATGGGGCCCCGAAACCCGCGTCCCCGCGGGTTTTTACCCTATTAGGGGACGGGGATGGGCGTCTTTTTAACCCCGCGGGGATGCTGCTGGGTAAGATATAAAACCCGACATGTTTCGTGGGTTTGAACCCGTCTGAGCAATACCCGAACCCGAAACCCGTCATCCCCGCCAAAATACCACACTAAGCCTAATTAGACATCATGTTGAACCATGTATGGTCGAATAATGATCCTGTTTGTTCCGGAAATATGCTTATGCAGATGTTGTTACTGCTCTTTCTAGCTGTTGTTATTGCTCTTTTTGTTATGCCGCTGAAATATGCTCCTTGCAGCTGCTGTTATTGCTCTTTTTGCTCGAGTTATGCTGGTGAAATATGCTCCTTGTAGCTGTTGAACCATGTGCCATTGTATTTTACTGAAATTTTCGCAAGTTAAGCTGTGGAAATATGCTCTTTTTGTTGCCGAAATGCTATTCTTTACTACTATTATGTTTGCTTAAATATGCCGATTTCCCCATGGGTTCCCCGTGGGTTTAGGAAACCCGATGGGTTTAGGGGACGGGCAAAAACTAGCCCCGCGCACACTGACGGGGACGGGGACGGGTTTGTGATTTTCTCGTGGGGAAGGGTTTGGCCAGGCAAAACCCGATGGGTTTCGTCCCCGTTGCCATCTTGAACTACGCATGATCACAATGGCAACGGATGTTGGCTCATCGCCATATACCTACTCGTCCGCTCCGGTATGCCACGAACTAGCTGTACCCTGTTTATATCTTTATTTCTTCACCCTTTAATTCTTTGACATGAAACCGTGCGACAGCTTAGGGACCCTTCACTTGTTTGCTATACGAGGGGGAATTTCACAAGTTCCGTGCACCGACGTCGTGAATTAGCCCAGTCAACACATCGCCGTAACAATGTATGTGCTTCACATAGCAGCACGTGCGTTCATGTTCAGGGCGAGGCTTCTCGGGCAGGGAATTCACCATTACCATTGACCCCTGCACGCAAAGTCTCTGCTTCTGAATACAGTCGGCACGTGCAGCCGCATTACCCCCAGATGGTAATTCCAGCCGCCCATTTTCCTTACTCCCTTTTCTCCAAATTAATCCTTTTCTGTCTAGTTGATGCACTCCACATTTCTTGTAGTTCGGAGATCCTCTTGCCATACTAATGCGGCAACAGAACGCTCGGGCCCTTCTCCACATCAGCAATGCTATGGAGAACATTCAGGCCGACATGATCCATTTCGCGGACTAGGTTTTTGCAGACATACGGTCCCGATGTGTATGTTGTTCAGCCAGAGGTTTTTCAGAGTGCCCAGTCAGAGATCAATGCGAGCCGTCCGATCACGACCTTCATCAGAATTCTCCCGCCGTTGGAGTAACGGTCCGCAGTACCGGAGGACCTTCTGGTTTGAAAGACCAGTACAAAACCCCAGCGTGTACGAAGATAGCTGGCCGGCGCCTAGACATGTCTCACCCAGAAGGTAACAACCTTTTGTTGTAAATTACTTCTTTTCTTCTGACTGCGCGCTGACCAATTCTTTTAAATGCACACAGTTGATGCCGATATTGGCGTTTTTGAAATGACCACCAACGCCAAGCGTGCCTGCAGTGACCCAATCGCAAATAAATTCCAGAAGAAGCCCAGGCCTGCCTGCACGAACACAGGCCTAGACGGCAGCGCTTCACTCATGGTGGACAATATCAAGAAGTTTGCCGCAACTGTCGCCCAATCCTTGCTGGACTGTTATGAAAACCTACATCTCCAAGACCCTAACGTTCTTCTGTTCGGGAGGTCTACTCGAGCAATCCCCAGGAGAAAATACGTAATCGCCATAGGTTTTGCATCTGATCCATGGATGAAAGGATATTGTCCCCCACCAGCGAAAGGCTCTAGCCTCACACAATCGCGTACTTTCTAAACAGGTGCGGACGAACTTTCGGTTTCCATTGCATATCCTATATCAGCTAACCATTGTGCGTACTTTCTGGCCTTCTTTTCAGTCCATGGATCATCCACCATAGCCCGCGACATATATCCGTCACAGGCGCAGACGTCAGGCACCAATTACTTGGTGTAAGTTTGCTCGATCATGAAATATTTTCTGCTCTCCTACGACGGTTCACGCAGATTTACATGGAAGAGAACCCTGACAAGCCTTACACGAGCTATGCTCACTTCATGGATCTTGATTTCGCGGTATGACGATGCCCCCGCCCGTTGCTGGAATCCATGTATTGGTTCATTTTAGGTGGATGGATAATTCTAACGTAATGTTCCTTCATCTGTCCGTGCAGACACTTGTTCTGGCGGGACTCAGGCTGGACACGGTCCGGGCCGGTCCGGTCCCGGCCCGAGCCGGCGTTTGGACCGGCCGCCGGCGGTCCGGTCCGGACCGGACCGAGCAGTCATACGAGCTGGAATACTGAGACCGGACCGTGAGGGTGCCAGCTCGGTCAGGCCCGAGAGGACCGTATGGACCGGCCAGCTTTGTTGCCAGCCAATGTATATTGGCTACTTTTTGATCCTATTTAGCTGTTGTTTAGGCATCTGCTGGTGTTTGACAGTAAATTAAGCAAAAGTACAACAACAACACTACTGTTAGCTACTACCTAAGCTGTGTTCTACTGTTTAGGCATCACATAGTGATAAGCTTACTAATGGATGTAATATGACAAGTCATCAGTGATCACTACAGCTTTCAGAGAAGTTTCTTCAGATAACTTTGGACCAAAACAGCAGAAATATCACAGCCACCCACAAACAACTAATTTGGACAAATATCACAGCCACAAACAACTATTTGGGCAGCAAGCACTGGACTAAATTTGGACAGCAATAATAACTAAATTTGGACAACATTTCCTTTGTTTTTTGGACATCCACAAACTGATTTGGACAGGAAAGATGGCACAAATCAGGTTAAGCACAAATATCACATCCACAAACATAAGGTCTTATCATCATTGAACGACAGGATTACAAACTTGCAATGACAATTCCAAGTCCATGTCAATTGACAAGTTGAACATAACACAAATGAGAGGTTCATCTCCAAGCTAGCAGTGACAATTCATAGTTCATGACTTGAAAGGTTCCAACATAACACAAATGCAAAAGTAGCCTTCACATGAGAAAGAACACTTTGACATTCATCTCCAAAATAGCAAGATCAACATCCACATGATGAATGTCTACAAGTAAGATAAGCAACATTCACATAAATAATATTTGGTATCGTATGACAAGTGAAACATGTAGGAAGAATAGTTACCAATCGTTGATCTCCTCCACCACAATGGGTAACTTGATGTTCTCAACATCATCCTCTTCATCCTCATCCCTCGGCTACAAATGTGGAAGTTAGACAAATGCTCACATCACATACAACAAGACCAAAAAAGAAAGAAAGAAAAGGGTAAGGAAAAGATGGCAAACATACCACCAGATTCAATTCAACGTGAGCACCCTTGATATAACTTGCACCACAAACTAATGCCTCCACCATAACAGGTTTTAACGAGCTCCTATAGTCATCTAATACACACAAGTTGACAAACTAGTTTGAGGATGAGAAGTT
>LR738713.1:104896775-104909824 GCA_902687465.1 Secale cereale
ACAAATTTATATCCAAAGTTCAATAGTACGAGTTGGCATACCTAAAATCCTTCCGGTCGTGCTGAAGGTAGATTCCGAAGACACGGAGGTAGCCGGGATAGTAAGGAACCTCCTTGCTATCTTGGCCATAATTGGGTACCTAGGAGCATTGTCTTTCCACCAACCAAGAAGATCAAGAGCCTTGTTGCGAGGGGCAACCTCATCCTCTAAGTAGTTCCTCAACTCACTCTTTGATATTCTTGTTGAACGGGACGATAAAAAGGACTCGTACCCAGCTTGAACCGGGATACTAGGAATGTTTGTAGAGGAAGATAAACTTTCTCCGTTTCCAACTCGCTTATCTTGAGCAACACATTTGTCATACAAGGCCGCCAACTCTTTCTCCACGATTTTGATCTCAGTCCTAAACCTCAAACTTCCTTCTCCATATAGTTCTCCAAAGGCCCACTCTATGTAACCCATCTTGTACCTAGGATCAAAGATGATAGCATTGGAGTGAATTAGAAAGCATACAAGTAAAAACAACAAGCATATGAGTAAAAAACTGCAACCATTGGAGTAAAAACAGCAAGCATGTGTACCGTGGATCAAAGATGGTTGCGATCACCATGGCATTGTTCTTTTCTTCCCAATATTTGTCAAACTTATCCAACATTGCTTCATCCATTTCCTTGTAGTGGTCACTATCACTACTCATTGCTTGTTTGATTGCAAGCTTGACGCCAACAATGTATGGGTAGAAGATGTTCGAAGTGGGATATAAACTTCCTGAAAATGCTTTTGTCACCTCAGCCAAACTCTTAAGTAATGGAGAGATAAGGTCATACATGTCCCACTCTGCGTTTGTCGGCGCCCAAGCATAGTTGGCATTCGAACCAGCATGAGAGGTCAAAGCTTCCTTATATTGACGGGCAGTGCTAATCATCTTATAGGTTGAACTCCACCTTGTTTTACAATCCAGGTGTAAATTATTACCAACTATGACACCCAAGCTTTTGCAAGTGGCAACAAAAGCATGGAGACGAGAAGGTGACCTCTTGAAGTACTTCACCGTCTCTCTCAAGCTGTTTATCAAATTATCTAAGACCGCTGTCCCATCTTGCACGACCAAGTTGAGGATATGTGCACAACAACGGATATGAAAATATTGGCCTTCAAAGTCCTTACCTACAAAAGACAACTTTTATATGAGCAAAAATACAGTAAGCATATGAGCATATATAGCTTATATATTAACATATACAACAAGCATATGAGCATATATAGGTTCTATATTAGCAAAAACAGCAAGCATATGAGCATATATAGCTTCTATATTAACATATACAGCAAGCATATGAGCATATATAGGTTCTATATTAGCAAAAACAGCAAGCATATGAGCATATATAGCTTCTATATTAGCAAAACCAGCAAGCATATGAGCATATATAGCTTCTATATTAACATATACAACAAGCATATGAGCATATGAGCACAAACACAGCAAGCATGTGAGCAAAAAACAAGATACAATCATACCTCTCCGAAACAAGAACTTGGCCTTCAAAGCATCGATCGCACCATCATTGTTTGAAGCGTTGTCAAGTGTGACGGACCATTCTGTCACACACGCATAGAGAGCATCCGCAATGACATTTCCAGAGTGAGGAGGATCCAACTCTATGAAAGCAAGCACACGGGTTTGTAATTTCCAATTCCCATCTATATAGTGTGCAACCACGCACATGTAAGATAAGGTTTGGTTGCTTGTCCACAAATCTGTAGTTAGACATATGGAGCTCACACCCTTTAGGAGAGATTTCAGCACCTCTTTTTCGGTCTTGTAAACCCTCATGCACTCGGCTCGTATTGCCTTCCTTCCAATGGATTTATAATTTGGATTCATGCACTTCATTAGAATGTTGAACCACTCATGTTCGACCATTCTAAACGAATAATTATGCACACATATCATCTTAGCAATAAGCTCCTTGACGATTCCTTGGTTGTACTCAATAGAGGGGTGCATTGTTGGACCACTTGTTGGACCATTGATTCTGCGCAGCTCAAGAGTTGCTTGGATGGCATTCCTAGCCATCTTGTCCCTTAAACCTTCACATTTCAAAATATGCCTTCCAATAGTTGAGGTGCTGCCACCTTGCGTATACGCATACCTCGTTTTAGGACAATAATTACAAACAGCCTTCAACTCCATCTCTCCGGGATGCTTCTTCGATGCCTCTTTGACCTTGTGAAAATGGGACCAAAGATCCGATGACATCCTAACAGGAGCATTGGCTCTTGTCCTCTTGTTCTTTTTCTTTTTCCTTTCTCTTGACTCCTCCTCACTAGAAACAACATGCACAATTGATTCCTCGGACATAGTGTCACCTTCTAGTTCATCAGCTGATTCCTTATAACCTTCTGATGTATCATCATCCGACATATCAGCACTCGCTTGTGGCGGGACTATAAACAGATTTTGCTGCTCATATTCCTCATCGTCCTTGTCCTTGAACTCATCCATGTCCACGTCCTCGTCCTCCTCCTTCTCCTCGTCTTCTACCACCTAACACACATGAGCACACAAATAAGCAAACAACACCTATATGGTTATATGGAAATATGGCTACATCAAGGATCAAGTAAAGCAATCTCACAACAGTAGATGCATGAGGCAGCTCGGAGCAGGTTGCTGAGCCAGAGGCAGCGGCTTCCGCAGCACGCACGCCGGCACCGGTGCGGTCGGGGAGACGCGGAGGAGGTGGAGGGTGTTTTTTTAACCTACAAATCAACTCTCCCGTTGGGGCATCGGGAAAGTCTTTCGCCTTCCTAATCTGCACCTTAGGCTTCCTCTTCTTCCTCGGAACCGGCGGAGGCAGCGCCGAATCTTGCCTAATTAGGTAATTCAGGCTCTTCTCCTTTGCCTTCGCCTTCACATTCTCCTTACCAGCACCCTTTCCCTTCTCATTCCCCTTCTCCTTCACCATTATCTACAAAAAACAGCACATACTATCTGCAGTCAGCACATCAATCAACAAGTGCAAATAATCCATCTTCTTCTTTTTGTAGCATAGAAAATCATCTAGTACTAGTACAAATAAACATAATTATCTCCTGACCATTATCTACAAAAAAACAGCACATATGGGCCATTATCTACAGAAAATCATCTAGTACTTCTGCAGTTCTGCGTTGGAAGAGAAATTATACACCAATGGGCTGGGACAAAACGCTCAAGTACATGGAAGGGAAATTATCTCTGTCCAGATCATCTAGTACTTCTGCAGTTCTGCGTTGGAAGGAAAAAAACCAACCCCCTTTGGCCTGAATCATCTCTGTCCAGATCTCAGTTTTGGAAGGGAAATTATCCGCCAGTGCTCCTAGTCCTATCTAAGTCTCTACTGTCTAGCATTGAATCATCTCAGTCCAGAACTCCAGATCTCCAAACAAGTTAAAGTTACAGGTTAGAGACATACCTCTTCCTCTTCGTGGCGCTCGGTGAGGAACCAGGGAAGGACGGACCGACGGCGTGCTGGCCTGGCTGCCTCCCCGACGTACACGTGCTCCTCCAGGTCAGACTCGGACGAGAAGATGACGCCGTCGGTGAAGGGAGAGGCCGCGGGCAACGGCGCCGTCGCCTTAGGGTTAGGGTTAGGGAAAGAACAGAGGAGGAGGAGGCGCTGCCTCTGTTTGTGAGAAGAAGAATCGAGCGAGGAGGGGAATGGAACGAGGGGAGGGGGGTCGTTCAGCTGGGGGCTCGGGGCCTCGAACTGTAGACAACTGATGGGCCTTGCGCCAGCGGTCCGCTCGGTCGGCCCGGTTAAAGACCGGACCGGACCGAATTTTTTTCGGTCTCTTTTTCTGGGCTCGGACCGGCACATATTCCTATCGGGCCTGGACCGTCCGGGCCGGTCCTAAACGGGCCACGAGCGGTCCGGAAAGCCCGCTCGTGCCGTCCAGGCCTAGGCGGGACACGACTACACTCGTCTCGCGCACATTGGCTCGGAAATTATGCATCCTTTGCACGTTTGCCAGCTGGTTAAGACCTTTTCACCAGTCATATCTGATTGCTAGATTCTTTGTTTCATTACAAATTACCATTCTTCTCTAACCTTCTCCTGTTTCCAGTTCTACGTACCTTCCGCGATGCCTCATGGGTGTGTTCTATACATCTGGGACATGGTCACGTCAACCATACACGTCCTCGACCCAATGTCTGGATCCAGCGGTTGTACTCCTGCAATCAAAGCGAGGCACGAAGCAGCTGTGTCCTTGCTCCATGACGGGCTGTTTACATGTCTGACAGAGTTCTTCTCAGGCTGGCCAGTGGATAAAGCCCTCTAAAGCCAATTGGTCGACTAAGTACCAATGTGTAGCTGACACACTTATCGCCAGGTAAGGTTCAAGTTACAACCCTCGACCAGTTCTTGCTGAAACCCTATACCGTCTTTCATAACTTCGAGTGCAATCCACAGGGAAGACTCTGCAGTATGCGTTCTTCACCTCATAAGGCATTATGAGGGCAAGAAGTCCATGGTTTCGCTGACCAAGGTGCGCTTTGACATTCCCCCCTAACTGCAAGCACGTTCTCTTTGCCCCTGTCCCGTTTACGTACTTCTGATACTTGATTTCTCATTCGAATATTTGTACAGGCAAACATCGACAGAACGAGGCAGTTTGCATTCTACGAATTGTTCAGGCTGCAAGGCAACAAGTCATCTATTCCAGCTGATGTCATGTGGGGTATCTTGGCACCACCTGAGGCCTTGTTTGGTACTAGATCTTTTTAGGGGATTGGTGGGGATAATCCCCACAGGGATTGGGTGAAACACCAACCTTCACCAAATCCTTTCAAATCCCCATTTCCCCCCAATACACTAGGTAAGGGTAGTGTATTGGGTATTGAGAAAAATGCACTAGAGCTTGGGTATTTGTGGGAAAATGTGGGGATAAAACATGTCAAATACACTAGAACCAAATGGTGTTTCGGGATATGTGGGGATTTAGGGGTTTCACCGGGATAATCCCCACCAATTCCCTAAAATACACTAGTACCAAACAAGGCCTGAAGTGGAGGACCAAACCTCTTCAGTAGCTGTGTAGCCCGCACTGTGCTCTGCGGAAATATCAGGATCCCACCGGCGCCGACTAGAGCTTGCCCAAATCGTTGTTCCCCAACCTGTTATTGGTTTTACCATTTATGTACTCCGCTTCGACCTTTATTCACGTTTTAGCTGTCACCGAACCAGCCTTCTGGTTTTATCTACTTGTTCCATTTCCTCTTGTCATGTATATTGCACCATGGTCCACTACGTTTCACCTTTTTCGCCCCCACCCGGGTACATGATTATCTGTGTCTACTCCAAGTTATTGGCAGTACTTATGTCCCGCATGACCCTCATCTCCAGGTTCGAATCACTGTTCGTCTTCTCGCCATCTCAGTCTACATGCTTGCTGTGCTGATCAACTCTTCAATTTCAACAGGATGAATGGGCTAGACGGACGTACGCAAATGTTCATAAGACGAGCCATGGACGCCCCTCCAACACTACTGTTGTCAACTACGTCCGACACGGAGAACCGTTCTATTAACCAGCGCCAACAGAAGCCACTGCTCTTCAGGTTAGATTACCTGGGACAGGTTCTACCAACCGCACTCTTTTGCAGAAGCATGTTCAAACGCGGCATCACTATGGCATAGCCAAACGTAAATCGCGCACCAACATAGCATTCAGTGAATACCTGGTCCTAGTCATACTTACAAATATTACAAACTACTACGTAGGTCTTAATAGTGGGGGTGTTTTTTCGCTTAATTAGGGTCTACACGGGTCGCAAACCCGTTGACCAAATACGTACTGGGGGTGGGGTGGTGTGGTCAGCAGAACTTCCAACATAGCTCTAGCTGCATTGTGAGAATGTTGTCACTACCACTTACGCGTACGCCTTCTTCTCCACCGTATGCCACCAAAATCACACTTCTAACCTTACACTTTCATTTGCCACTTCCATCGCGAGGCCTAATCGATTATAATGAGCTTGCTCTCATCAACAATCCTTGAAGGCCTCATGCTAGCCATCTTCGCATGCAGCTCTCCCCTGTTCCGTCCCAATATGCAGACCTCATAAGCTAGTTTCTTCCGTAGGTATTTTGTAGTTTCCTGCAAGCACATTTCCTAGTATGTCATTTCCCAGTTACAAAATTGTCTACCCCAGGAAATCATTTCATATAATTCATCCCCAAAGCATACCTGAGTTATCTAGTTTGACAGCCCCACACCATTGTACTCCTTCAGGATGTGCACACAGTACATGGCCAACTCCTCGCTGCAACCACACAGGAAAAAAAATCAGCCAAATTGTTTTGCTCTCAAGAATAGTTTAACCCGGAACTTGGTTTCACCGAAAACATTTTTTTACATTGCACAACTTTCGTAAAGATCATTCTCGTAACCCACACTCCACCCAACCCTGTCCATCTCCCAGGCTGGAATGCATTCATTGATGATCCGAACAAGCCCTCTCAGAATTATCTTGCCATTCTTCCAGTGCTTCTCCTTTGTTTGATTCCTCTCCGAGGTTGCATCGGTTGGGTCGAAGATCTGCAGAACTCTTTCCTTCAGATCGATTGCATACACGGACCATGTCTCCATTAGAGGGACCAGCATGAGCATTTGGAACGAAAATATGTTTGATCATCATACAGGGAAATAGACTGATCTTACTAACCACTTATGCCAGAAACTTTCAGTTACCCGCCGCACTGTCTGCAGGTTGTACCCTGTGTATTCCTTACATATCATCGTCCTCGCATACTCAAAATCGATGTTCTCTGGGTGCTCTAGCCTCATAATTTCAAACTGCGGAAATTTCTCATATATCACCCATCTCGGCACCAAAAAACTAGAGCATCATAAGCACAACAAGTTAGTAGTTTTACCGCCAGGTTTGGATCGGGGATCGCATGCCACCTGATGTTTGATCCCTTGTACATCTTGTTCTCCACATACATCGTTGCTCTCCAAATTGCTGACATGCCCAGCCTGTCCACAACTCCATCCGGACCCAGCTGCTCCACAAGTTCCTCCCCTGTTAGCATGATCCACCCGGGGTAGTCATGGATGAACCATCTCCTGTAGCAAAAACATTCTGTCAGATCCATCAAAATTGCGCAAGACATACGTTCTCCAGTATGCTACAGGTTTGTGATCACTTACTTCCTGAGCAGAACCTCATCAACACACCTCTTGAATAGTGCATAGAAAACAATGACATGCTCTGCTCTTGGCTCCTCGTGATGAAGACCTGATTCGCCGGGGTACTTAGCTTCCATCTCAACCTTCACCGGCTGGAACCTTGGTTCCATCGAAATAGAATTGTTTGCTGGGACAACGGGGGTCGCCTGTCAACGTACATAATTCATTAATTGAACACGGACTTCAAGCTTGAGAAGATGAGACAGCCAAGATCTAACCTTCAGCATCTGCTGCGTTCTGATGTATCGGGGCCTGCATGGACTCATCATTGTGTAGATTGGCAATCACGTGGGCCCCATTACAAGCAAGGCATTAGTATATGGTTCGCCACGTCCTCTCACACCGATGCAGTACCAAAAAATTAAATTCCTGTCCTACTACCATTCGAATCTTGCCCATAATCTGATTCTGCAGTTCCGCTCCCCTCATGCACGACAATATTCCCCCAGTGACCCCCAATCCTTGATTACGGGTGTGTTTGGTTGCGGAACGAAGTGGAATGGAATGTCATGGTTCCACTCCACTAGAATGGGTCGGCATTGCCCACCTGGCAGCTGATAGTAACACACAAGAAAAATTAAATACTTCTTCCTGTTTCAAAGTGAACCATGTTTTCAATTGATGCTGTCGAAGTTACCTTCACTATCTATAGCGGTGTAAGCTTCAGCACAATCTGTTGCCATGACGGCATCAGGTATGTCATCAAGGAACCAAACCTTTTTTCTCTCTCTTTTCGTACTAAGCCGCCGGTGCAAAGCTGCCCTCTTCTTGCCGACTGTGCTACCTTTCCTAAGCCGTCCCCCGTCTCTACATCCGCACCTTCTTGACTCGTGCACCTGCTACCCCAATATTCATCGAATCTCGACAAACACACCGCAAAAAGATTACATCGAATAGATCTCCTCGAAGATCGAGGACAACTTTGTATTGAGATCCAAAAAGAGAGAAGAAGCCATCTAGCTAATAACTATGGACCCAAAGGTTTGTGGTAAACTACTCACAACTCATTGGTGATGCTATGGTGTTGATGTAGAAGCACTCCGTGATCGACCCCCCCCCCCTCCGGCGGAGCTCCGAAACAGGCCCCAAGATGGGATCTCACGGGAACGGAAGGTTGCGGCGGTGGAATTAGGGTTTCGTCTGTTGCCTCGATGTTTTCAGGGTACGTGGATATATATAGGAGGAAGGAGGGCACCGGGGGAGCCACAGTGGGCCCATGAGGGTGGGGCGTGCGCCTGCCCCCTGGGCGCGCCCCCTGCCCTCTTGGCCACCTCTTTCGTTCTCTCGCGTGTACTCCAAGTCTTCTGTGTAGATATAGTTCCAAAAATAACTCTCTCCAAGTCTTCTGTGTAGATATAGTTCCAAAAATAACTCTCTCGCGTGTACTCCGAGTGCCATGATTTCAGATCTGAACATATTATGTTTTCATGAATATATGTGTGTTCTTGATCCTATATTGCAAGTCTATAGTCACCTACTATGTGTTATGATCCGGCAACCCCGAAGTGACAATAATCGGGACCACTCCCGGTGATGACCATAGTTTGAGGAGTTCATGTATTCACTATGTGTTAATGCTTTGGTCCGGTACTCTATTAAAAGGAGGCCTTAATATCCCTTAGTTTCCAATAGGACCCCGCTGCCACGGGAGGGTAGGACAAAAGATGTCATGCAAGTTCTTTTCCATAAGCACGTATGACTATATTCAGAATACATGCCTACATTGCATTGATGAACTGGAGCTAGTTCTGTGTCACCCTAGGTTATAACTTCTACATGATGAATTGCATCCGACGTAATTTCCCATCTCCGATCCAATGCCTACGAGCTTTACCTATATTGCTAGTTGCTATTTACTTTTCCGTTGCTACTATCACAAAAACTACAAAAACATTATCTTTACTTTTATTGCTGCTACCACCACTATCATATTACTGTGCTACTAAACTATCTTGATGCAGATACTAAGTTTCCAGGTGTGGTTGAATTGACAACTCAGCTGCTAATACTTAAGAGTATTCTTTGACTCCCCTTGTGTCGAATCAACAAATTTGGGTTTAATACTTTACCCTCGAAAACTGTTGCGATCCCCTACACTTTTGGGTTATCAAGGACCTGAACAAAAAAAAGCTAGCAAGACCAGGTCTATATACGGACCTAGGGACCGGGCTCCCGCACGGGACGGCGGCTATCAAGCCAATCACGCCGCTGACATACCAGTTCGGGGTCAATACCAAACACCACAACCATCGAACATACGCCAGGATATAGCAAGATACACAAGTGCATCCTATGGAACGTGAGATCCCTAATTTCTATTCTCAGATCTCATGCTGATGTTTTCGTTTCACCTGAAAGCACCGCCCTGATCTGATTCTGTGCTTGATTGTTTTGTTTTCTTCTAGTCTGGCCGGTGTCCCTTTTTCGAATGGCAGGAGTCCTACTGTGCTGTTCTGAAGACCGTTCGTGATCGAGCTTTGGTCGCCCCGCGGTCACCTGCTTCACCTGGCCTCGTTCACCGCACCCATCGCCGGGACCTGGGCACACATCCTGCTCCATATGCCCCGCAAGTGTGCGCCACTCCCACGCCGCTGCCCCCGAATGGAAGCACAAATTTGTCTCGGGTTGCTATTATGCTTAGCGCCTCGAACCTGATGGTCACCGTCATCATGCTCGCCGAATGCGTCCTCACCCTGGTGATTGTGTACATCAAGTGATGGAGTGGTCACGGAGCAGTGCAATGTCCGTTCTGTGATGCCTAGATGTACTGTTAGTACCGCCTCCACGGCACTTGTTTGTGTTTAGTTGCCAGGGTTTAGTGTGTTAGTACAATCAGTGTGTGGTCTTGTGCAAGCTATGTTTAATTAAGTGCCACTGTTCTCACCGTGTAATCCATGTGTGCTTTTTCCGCATTATTGATGTTGTGTTATTTGGAACCTACTACCCTGGATGTTTTTTTCAAGTCTATCGCAACAGCTACCTGCTGTCCACTGCATTTACACAGACTGGAGCGCCACCTTGCTCGGTCCGTGTTATTGCAACCCCAACCACCCCCGCCCCATCAGTGTTGTTGGCGTTGCGATCTCCACTCTCTTCCAGCCACAACTGCTCTCCTCTCGTTGACGAATTTCTTTGCCTAGCTTTGGCTCTCTCGCTCACGACCCCGTCCCCCTCCCTATCCATTCATTTTTTGATGCTTGTCTTTGATGCTTGCTCCGTGTATGTTTTCCCACCAGATGTCCTACTCCAGGAGCTGCGAGGAGGATGATGATGTGGTTGACCAACAACATGCACCTCAGATCCAGGGTTCAGATCTGAACAAGGAAGGTGTGACATACACTTCAAGGATCTCTGTCAAGAAATTCGTGACTGTCATTGAGGGCTTCACCGAGTACAAGAAATGGCTGGTGGAGGAGGTCAGATTTGGAGGTATACTTAAGCTACATAAGTAACAGAAGTTGAATCTTAGACTTAGTTCTTGGTTAATGAGTAAGGTAAACGTGCATCGGCGCGCTATATGCATCACCGAGAAGAAGGTGTTGAGTTTCTGGTCAGAGGATGTAGCTAAGGTCTTTGGAATACTATCTGGCAGTCGTGATGTCAAAGGCCGCGATGGAGACATCAACCCTGAGTCAGTTGAATTTATCAAGCGCACGCTTAGGATGGACCAAGCTGGAGCTCACAGCCTAAGAGCGGCAGAGGATTTCCTGAAGAGGGATATAACAGAGGAGTCTGGCAAGCTGGAGAAGGACTGTTTCCAGATAATTTTTGTCATTTTTGCTATGGGACATCTTCTAGCCCCGTCGACAAAGCATAATTACGCCACAATTCATTTCTGGGGAGTTGTAGCTAATCCAGAGATGATCTAGCAGTTCAATTGGTGAATACGTCTTGCACTGCCTGATGGACGTAGTTATGAAGCTATGGAGGGATATTTCCATGGGCACACATCAAGGTTTTGGTTACCGAATGAGGCAATTTTATCGAGGGGGGCGGATAAACGTGGTTACCACGGTTACCGGAAAATACCGAGAATATTTCGAACGAATTTTATAGTTGAATTTTGAATTCAAATAAATGAATGAACGAACATTCGAACCAGAGACCTATCAAAACAGGAACTAGGTTGCTACGAACATGTTAGAATCAACTCTCATGGCATTAATTAGATCCTACACACTTTACTTCAAATGGAGCGTTTAAATTCAAAAATTTCAAAAAAATGGTATTTTTTGCTTGGTATGAGGATTTATCGAGGGGCACGAAAATATATGGTAACCATGGGAAATCTTAAAATTTCGATCGGTAACCAAAACAATGGCACACATACAATCAATTTGACCGGCTGTCACCTCTTCCTGCAGGTTCTTTTTTAGGCACAATCTCCAACGTTGCCTAGGTCCAACCCGCGAACCGATTTAACCATCTGATTTGTTCATGTGCCCCATGCAGTTGTTTTTCCTGGACAATTTGGACCTCGGGATTTTCAACAAGAAGCATGATGCTCTGCCTCGCATAAGTGTTTTCGACCAGGACACGTTACTACGAATCAAGATGGCAATGGGGCCCCGAAACCCGCGTCCCCGCGGGTTTTTACCCTATTAGGGGACGGGGATGGGCGTCTTTTTAACCCCGCGGGGATGCTGCTGGGTAAGATATAAAACCCGACATGTTTCGTGGGTTTGAACCCGTCTGAGCAATACCCGAACCCAAAACCCGTCATCCCCGCCAAAATACCACACTAAGCCTAATTAGACATCATGTTAAACCATGTATGGTCGAATAATGATCCTGTTTGTTCCGGAAATATGCTTATGCAGATGTTGTTACTGCTCTTTCTAGCTGTTGTTATTGCTCTTTTTGTTATGCCGCTGAAATATGCTCCTTGCAGCTGCTGTTATTGCTCTTTTTGCTCGAGTTATGCTGGTGAAATATGCTCCTTGTAGCTGTTGAACCATGTGCCATTGTATTGTACTGAAATTTTCGCAAGTTAAGCTGTGGAAATATGCTCTTTTTGTTGCCGAAATGCTATTCTTTACTACTATTATGTTTGCTTAAATATGCCGATTTCCCCATGGGTTCCCCGTGGGTTTAGGAAACCCGATGGGTTTGGGGGACGGGCAAAAAACTAGCCCCGCGCACACTGACGGGGACGGGGACGGGTTTGTGATTTTCTCGTGGGGAAGGGTTTGGCCAGGCAAAACCCGATGGGTTTCGTCCCCGTTGCCATCTTGAACTACGCATGATCACAATGGCAACGGATGTTGGCTCATTGCCATATACCTACTCGTCCGCTCCGGTATGCCACGAACTAGCTGTACCCTGTTTATATCTTTATTTCTTCACCCTTTAATTCTTTGACATGAAACCGTGCGACAGCTTAGGGACCCTTCACTTGTTTGCTATACGAGGGGGAATTTCACAAGTTCCGTGCACCGACGTCGTGAATTAGCCCAGTCAACACATCGCCGTAACAATGTATGTGCTTCACATAGCAGCACGTGCGTTCATGTTCAGGGCGAGGCTTCTCGGGCAGGGAATTCACCATTACCATTGACCCCTGCACGCAAAGTCTCTGCTTCTGAATACAGTCGGCACGTGCAGCCGCATTACCCCTAGATGGTAATTCCAGCCGCCCATTTTCCTTACTCCCTTTTCTCCAAATTAATCCTTTTCTGTCTAGTTGATGCACTCCACATTTCTTGTAGTTCGGAGATCCTCTTGCCATACTAATGCGGCAACAGAACGCTCGGGCCCTTCTCCACATCAGCAATGCTATGGAGAACATTCAGGCCGACATGATCCATT
>LR738713.1:104924808-104966696 GCA_902687465.1 Secale cereale
TTTTCTGGGCTGTTCTCGAAACGTGAAAACCTGAAATACAAAAACAGCCGAAAACAGAAACTGGCACTAGGGTGCACTGGATTAGTAAGTTAGTCCAAATATGATCAAAAGTGTATGGAAGTGTATGAATATCATAGCAATATCACCCAAAAGTGGCATGGAGCAAGCAGAAATTATAGATACGTTTTGGACGTATCACCCGCGCCTCGCCGTCTTCGTTTGCTCGCCAGCCACCCTCGAGCATATCGATGCAGTAACCCTTGCCTCTGCTGTGGCCCGGTCGAGTTTGCATTAAGAAGCCTGTTAGTTACTGCTCTCCATCGCGGTAAGGCATGTTTCCTCGCATTCCCTGTTCCAATTTCGTTCCGTATGTTCCCGAATTGGCTATAAAATAACGGAGAGCATACATATGTTCATTATCTACCTTCCTTACTACATATAAGCTGTAGTTGTTCCAATAAGTTACTGCATATTTACAGATCGCGCGTGCTCGACTCACACAAACATAACAAATTAGCCGTACATTTTCTAAATTAATGCATGGCATGTTTAGAAAGCTTGATACCAAGTTGTTAGTTTTATGCTTATCCTCCTTTCCCAAGTATTGCATGTGTTCTCTGTAGATGCCGAGTAGCAGCGACATCACTCATTTAGGCCATGTATGTTCATCTAATTCGGACAACCCTAGGTCTTCAGCAGATTGTGAGGGATCAAGTAGTCTTGAACGGGATAGAGCTGCATCAATTACCCTTCCGGTCAGGACACGGAGGCACGCTCCAAGGAAGCCCGCACACTAGCCTAAAGGTGTATATGAAGTAACCGAGATCGATTTTAAGTCCTGGGCTCCAACTAAACTAGATAAAGCACGCACTAGGTTCAGGAGTGTGTGTGGATTTGTTGGTAGGGCAAGGCTCAAGATTAATCTGCCGGGGTTTTGGAAGGCTCACACAGAAAT
Source organism: Secale cereale (assembly GCA_902687465.1). Lineage (NCBI taxonomy): Eukaryota > Viridiplantae > Streptophyta > Magnoliopsida > Poales > Poaceae > Secale > Secale cereale. Next base: position 104,925,764 of record LR738713.1, read on the forward strand.
ACGACGAAGGATAGTCCGGGAGATCATGGATCACTGCAAAGTTCCAGAGAAGTGGAGAATGCAGGTGGAACACGGTGCACTGAAGAAGGCTAGGGATGCTTGGAGAAACTAGAAGCACGTGCTTTACAAGAAGTACTTGAGTGAAGGCAAGGACCCAATCCCCGCATACCCCCAAATTACAAAGGCAGACTGGGCAGAATTCAAAATGGTCTGGGCAACTAAAGAGTTTTCTAAGAAGAGTTTCAAGCAATCAGAACTTCAGAAGAAGAACATACACCCCCACCATATGGGTGTGGCAGGATACTACGGCATGAAACTGATATGGGACTAGGAGGACAAAGAAGTAGTAGCGGTGGGTGGGAATCCGTCCTTTAGTGAAATCAGGGGCGAACTCGCCAGAGACTACTTGCGGGCACGTGCAAAGTGGTGTGATGACGGAACTTATTACTTTGAAAACTCAAGTAACGCCGAACTGTATCAAGTGACGTTAGAGGCTTCCAAGATCGCTGGAAGGTTCTACAGGAACTCAGGGCCATGTGACATTTTGTCCATTGCTCTGGACACAAAAGAGCCCCCTCGCCGGGCCAGGGGTATAGGTGTTAATGTCTCGCACAAGAGGGCTTTCACACTCAGCAAAGAAGAGAGGCTCAGCATGAAAAAAAGCGAGGAGTGAAATGAAGCAGAATGCATTGTATGAAAGGTTGAGGAAGGATATGTATCTGGCTGTTCAAAAGGATATTGAGGAGTCAATGATGATGGAGAAGACTCTAACACTAACAAATAGCCATCAGATGGGAGGGGAGGCGGGCATGGAGGATGCTACTAATTGCACGACAACACTGCACAAGAGTAGCTGTGCATCAGCTGACCCCAGCGACACTGAGACTACAGCTGCTCGTGATGATGCTATATCTGATCTATCTGGAATGGAAGACAGACTGAAGGGCATGCTTAGACATTATGAAGGTACATTAAAATGTGCAATAACGTGGGTTTGCTCACCCTCCTTGGAAGATGGCCTCTTCTTGGACAATGTGCCATTGAAGTCGGGTTGTGTGAAGTGCTACGTGACTGAAGTAAAGCCTAGATTCAATGAATTTGCCCTAAAGAATGTCCTAGGAGACTTCTATGAGCAAAGGACCTTGGGAGAAACACTGTTACATCACATCCAGTGGCCACAAAAGGAAATAGAGTTCATCGATGAGATTCTTGAAGCCCCACCAAGAGCAACCACTATCGCCCCTCAATCGGTGACGCTCTCCTTGCCACAGCAGCTCTCGCGGGCTAATGCATCAACCTGTTATCAGCTGCCCCGACTTTGTGGCGTACATGCCATGTCATCCTTTGCCCCAAAGCAGCCAGTGGCAAGGCCTACAACTGCTGATGATGCACCACCGGTTCAGATGCCGGCCGCTAAAACAGTGGGGGGAGACCCAGTTGCAGCACATGCTCAACAGACCAACCTGGTGGAATAGACTGCTAAGCAGTCTGATGCTTCGGAACCGCCTGCTAAGCAGTCTTAGTTCCAGAACCGACTGCTCATCAGCCCGTCGGTCTGCAGGCGCATGATCAGCATACCGATGTGTCAGCACTTCCTACTCAGCAAACCAACGCGTTGGCACGGCCTCCTCAGCACACCGACAAGTTGGCACCACCTACGTAGAAACCCGACATAGCTTCAATGCATGGTCAGCATTCCGATGCCTCTGCTCCTACTGTTGGGGAACGTAGTATTTTAAAATTTTCCTATGATCACGCAAGATCTATCTACCAGATGCATAGCAACGAGAGGGGAGAGTGTGTCTACGTACCCTCGTAGACCGGGAGCGGAAGCGTCAAGTGACGCGGTTGATGTTGTCGAACTTCTTCGCGATCCAACCGATCAAGCACCGAACGTACGGCACCTCCGCGTTCAGCACACGTTCAGCTTGATGACGTCCCACGAGCTCTTGATCCAGTTGAGCTTCGCGGGAGAGTTTCGTCAGCACGATGGCGTGGTGACGGATATGATGTGTTCACCGGCGCAGGGCTTCGCCTAAGCTCCGCGACGGTACGACCGAGGTGTGATTCTGTGGAGGGGGGCACCGCACACGGCTAAAACAATTCAACTTGTGTGTCTTTGGGTGCCCCCTTGCCCCCGTATATAAAGGAGCAGGGGAGGGAGGCCGGCCGGCCTCTCCTGGTGCGGCTAGGAAGGGAGTCCTACTAGGAATAGGATTGCAATCCTATTCCTAGTAGGATTCACCGAAAGGAAGAAGGGGGAAAGGAATAGGAGAGGTGGCGCCCCCCCAATCCTAGTCCAACTAGGATTCCTAGGTGGGGGCGCCGGCCAGCCCTATGGTCTGCCCCTATCTCACCCTTTAGGCCCACTATGGACCATCCCCTCTCGTAGGGGGTTCCGGTAACCCCCTCCGGCATTCCCGATAAATCCGAAACTTTTCCGGTATACTTCCGGTGTCCGAATATAGCCGTCCAATATATCAATCTTTATGTCTCGGACATTCCGAGACTCCTCGTCATGTCCGTGATCTCATCCGGGACTCCGAACTACCTTCGGTACATCAATACTCAAAAACTCATAATACCGATCGTCATCAAACGTTAAGCGTGCGGACCCTACGGGTTCGAGAACTATGTAGACACGACCGAGACTCATCTCTGGTCAATAACCAATAGCGGAACCTGGATGTTCATATTGGCTCCTACATATTCTACGAAGATCTTTTATCGGTCAGAACCGCATAACAACATACGTTGTTCCTTTTGTCAAACGGTATGTTACTTGCCCGAGATTCGATCGTCGGTATCTTTATACCTAGTTCAATCTCGTTTACCGGCAAGTCTCTTTACTCGTTCCGTAACACATCATCTCGTGACTAACTCATTAGTCTTTTGCTTGCAAGGCTTATTGTGATGTGTGTTACCGAGAGGGCCCAGAGATACCTCTCCGACACTCGGAGTGACAAATCCTAATCTTGATCTATGCCAACACCACGAATACTTTCGGAGACACCTATAGAGCATCTTTATGATCACCCAGTTACGTTGTGACGTTTGATAGCACACAAGGTGTTCCTACAGTATTCGGGAGTTGCATAATCTCATAGTCATAGGAACATGTATAAGTCATGAAGAAAGCAATAGCAGTTAAACTAAACGATCACAGTGCTATGCTAACGGATGGGTCTTGTCCATCACATCATTCTCCTAATGATGTGATCCCGTTGATCAAATGACAACTCATGTCTATGGCTAGGAAACATAACCATCTTTGATCAATGAGCTTGTCTAGTAGAGGCATACTAGGGACATTCTGTTTTGTCTATGTATCCACACATGTACTAAGTTTCCGGTTAATACAATTCTAGCATGAATAAAAGACATTTATCATGATATAAGGAAATACAAATAACATCTTTATTATTGCCTCTAGGGCATATTTCCTTCAGTCTCCCACTTGAACTAGAGTCAATAATCTAGATTACAAAGTGATGATCCTCACACCCATGGAGTCTTGGTGCTGATCATGTTTTGCCCGTGGAAGAGGCTTAGTCAACGGGTCTGCAACATTCAGAGCCGTATGTATTTTGCAAATCTCTATGTCTCCCTCCTTGACTAGATCGCTGATGGAATTGAAGCGTCTTTTGATGTGTTTTGTTCTCTTGTGAAACCTGGATTCCTTCGCCAAGGCTATGGCTCCAGTGTTGTCCCAAAAGATTTTCATTGGACCCGATGCACTAGGTACTACACCTAGATCGGATATGAACTCCTTCATCCAGACTCCTTCATTTGCTGCTTCTGAAGCAGCTATGTATTCCGCTTCACACGTAGATCCCGCCACGACGCTCTGCTTGGAACTGCACCAGCTGACAGCTCCACCGTTCAATAAAAATACATATCCGGTTTGTGACTTTGAGTCATCCGGATCAGTGTCAAAGCTAGAATCGACGTAACCGTTTACGACGAGCTCTTTGTCACCTCCATATACGAGAAACATATCCTTTGTTCTTTTCAGATACTTTAGGATGTTTTTGACCGCTGTCCAGTGTTCCACTCCTGGATTACTTTGGTACCTCCCTGCTAGACTTATAGCAAGGCACACATCAGGTCTGGTACACAGCATTGCATACATGATAGATCCTATGGCTGAGGCATAGGGAATGACTTTCATTTTCTCTCTATCTTCTGCAGTGGTCGGGCATTGAGTCTTACTCAACTTCATACCTTGTAAAACAGGCAAGAATCCTTTCTTTGACTGATCCATTTTGAACCTTTTCAAAATCTTATCAAGGTATGTGCTTTGTGAAAGTCCAATTAAGCGTCTTGATCTATCTCTATAAATCTTGATGCCTAATATGTAAGCAGCTTCTCCGAGGTCTTTCATTGAAAAACTTTTATTCAAGTATCCTTTTATGCTATCCAGAAATTCTATATCATTTCCAATTAACAATATGTCATCTACATATAATATTAGAAATGCTACAGAGCTCCCACTCACTTTCTTGTAAATACAGGCTTCTCCAAAAGTCTGTATAAAACCATATGCTTTGATCACCTCATCAAAGAGTATATTCCAACTCCGAGATGCTTGCACCAGTCCATAGATGGATCGCTGGAGTTTGCATACTTTGTTAGCACCTTTTGGATCGACAAAACCTTCTGGTTGCATCATATACAACTCTTCTTTGAGATATCCATTTAGGAATGCAGTTTTGACATCCATTTGCCAGATTTCATAATCATAAAATGCGGCAATTGCTAACATGATTCGGACAGACTTAAGCATCGCTACAGGTGAGAAAGTCTCATCGTAGTCAACTCCTTGAACTTGTCGAAAACCTTTCGCAACAAGTCGAGCTTTGTAAACAGTAATATTACCGTCTGCGTCGGTCTTCCTCTTGAAGATCCATTTATTTTCGATGGCCTGCCGATCATCGGGGAAATCAACCAAAGTCCATACTTTGTTCTCATACATGGATCCCATCTCAGATTTCATGGCTTCAAGCCATTTTGTGGAATCTGGGCTCATCATCGCTTCCTCATAGTTCGTAGGTTCATCATGGTCTAGTAACATGATTTCCAGAACTGGGTTGCCGTACCACTCTGGTGCGGAACGTACTCTGGTTGATCTACGACGTTCAGTAGAAACTTGGTCCGAAGTTTCATGATCATTATCATCAACTTCCTCACTAATTGGTGTAGGAATCACTGGAACAATTTCCTGTGATGTATTATTTTCCAATATGGGAGAAGGTACAATTACCTCATCAAGTTCTACTTTCCTCCCACTCACTTCTTTCGAGAGAAACTCTTTTTCTAGAAAGGATCCGTTCTTAGCAACGAATATTTTGCCTTCGGATCTGTGATAGAAGGTGTACCCTACAGTCTCTTTTGGGTATCCTATGAAGACACATTTTTCCGACTTGGGATCGAGCTTATCAGGTTGAAGTGTTTTCACATAAGCATCGCAGCCCCAAATTTTAAGAAACGACAACTTTGGTTTCTTGCCAAACCATAGTTCATAAGGCGTCGTATCAACGGATTTAGATGGTGCCCTATTTAACGTGAATGCAGCTGTCTCTAAGGCATAACCCCAAAACGATAGTGGTAAATCGGTAAGAGACATCATAGATCGCACTATATCCAATAAAGTACGGTTACGACGTTCGGACACACCATTACGTTGTGGTGTTCCAGGTGGCGTGAGTTGTGAAACTATTCCACATTGTTTCAAATGAAGACCAAACTCGTAACTCAAATATTCTCCTCCATGATCAGATCGTAGGAACTTTATTTTCTTGTTACGATGATTCTCTACTTCACTCTGAAATTCTTTGAACTTTTCAAATGTTTCAGACTTGTGTTTCATTAAGTAGATATACCCATATCTGCTCAAATCATTAGTGAAGGTCAGAAAATAACGATACCCGCCGCGAGCATCAATGCTCATTGGTCCACATACATCAGTATGTATGATTTCCAACAAATCTGTTGCTCGCTCCATAGTTCCGGAGAACGGAGTTTTAGTCATCTTGCCCATGAGGCATGGTTCGCAAGCACCAAGTGATTCATAATCAAGTGATTCCAAAAGTCCATCTTTATGGAGTTTCTTCATGTGTTTTACACCAATATGACCTAAACGGCAGTGCCACAAATAAGTTGCACTATCATTATTAACCTTGCATCTTTTGGTTTCAATATTATGAATATGTGTATCACTACAATCGAGATCCAGTAAGAATAGACCACTCTTTAAGGGTGCATGACCATAAAAGATATTATTCATCAAAATGGAACAACCATTATTCTCTGATTTAAATGAATAACCGTCTCGCAATAAACAAGATCCAGATATAATGTTCATGCTCAACGCTGGCACCAAATAACAATTATTTAGGTCTAAAACTAATCCCGAAGGTAGATGTAGAGGTAGCGTGCCGACGGCGATCACATCGACTTTGGAACCGTTTCCCACGCGCATCGTCACCTCGTCCTTAGCTATTCTTCGTTTAATCCGTTGTCCCTGTTTCGAGTTACAAATATTAGCAACCGAACCGGTATCAAATACCCAGGTACTACTACGAGCATTAGTAAGGTACACATCAATAACATGTATATCACATATACCTTTGTTCATCTTGCCATCCTTCTTATCCGCCAAATACTTGGGGCAGTTCCGCTTCTAGTGTCCAGTCCCCTTGCAGTAGAAGCACTCAGTTTCAGGCTTGGCTCCAGATTTGGGTTTCTTCGTTGAAGTAGCAACTGACTTGCTATTCTTTTTGAAGTTCCCTTTCTTTCCCTTGCCCTTTTTCTTGAAACTAGTGGTCTTGTTAACCATCAACACTTGATGCTCCTTTTTGATTTCTACCTCCGCAGCTTTGAGCATAGCGAAGAGCTCGGGAATTGTCTTTTGCATCCCTTGCATGTTATAGTTCATCACGAAGCCTTTATAGCTTGGTGGCAGTGATTGAAGAACTCTATCAATAACACCATCCTCGTCAACATTGCAACCAAGTTGAGTCATATGATTGTAGTACCCAGACATTCTGAGCAAGTGTTCACTGATAGAACTATTCTCCTCCATTTTGCAGCTGTAGAACTTATTGGAAATCTCATATTTCTCAATTCGGGCATTTGCTTGAAATATTAACTTCAACTCCTGGAACATTTCATATGCTCCATGACGTTCAAAACGTCGTTGAAGTCCCGGTTCTAAGCCGTAAAGCATGGCACACTGAACTATCGTGTAGTCATCAGACCGCGACTGCCAGACGTTCAAAGCGTCTGCATCAGCGGAAGGGGGCTTGTCACCTAGCGGTGCTTCAAGGACATAATTCTTCTGTGCAGCAATGAGGATAATCCTCAGGTTACGGACCCAGTCCGTGTAATTGCTACCATCATCTTTCAACTTAGCTTTCTCTAGGAATGCATTAAAATTCAAAGGAACGGTAGCACGGGCCATTGATCTACAACGACATAGATATGCAAAACTATCAGGACTAAGTTCATGATGAATTAAAGTTCAGTTTAATCATATTAATTTAAAGAACTCCCACTTAGATAGACATCCCTCTGGTCATCTAAATGATCACGTGATCCAAATCAACTAAACCATGTCCGATCATCACGTGAGATGGAGTAGTTTTCAATGGTGAACATCTTATGTTGATCATATCTACTATATGATTCACGCTCGACCTTTCGGTCTCCAGTGTTCCGAGGCCATATCTGTATATGCTAGGCTCGTCAAGTTTAACCCGAGTATTCTGCGTGTGCAAAACTGGCTTACACCCGTTGTATTTGAACGTAGAGCTTATCACACCCGATCATCACGTGGTGTCTCGGCACGACGAACTTTCGCAACGGTGCATACTCAGGGAGAACACTTATACCTTGAAATTTAGTAAGGGATCATCTTATAATGCTACCGTCGTTCTAAGCAAAATAAGAAGCATAATAAGATAAACATCACATGCAATCAAAATATGTGACATGATATGGCCATCATCATCTTGTACTTTTGATTTCCATCTTCAAAGCACCGTCATGATCACCTTCGTCACCGGCTTGACACCTTGATCTTCATCGTAGTATCGTTGTCGTCTCGCCAACTATTGCTTCCATGACTATCGCTACCGCTTAGTGATAAAGTAAAGCAATTACATGGCGATTGCATTTCATACAATAAAGCGACAACCATATGGCTCCTGCCAGTTGCCGATAACTTTACAAAACATGATCATCTCATACAAAACCGTATAACTCATCATGTCTTGACCATATCACATCACAACATGCCCTGCAAAAACAAGTTAGACGTCCTCTACTTTGTTTGTTGCAAGTTTTACGTGGCTGTTACGGGCTTAGCAAGAACCGTTCTTACCTACGCATACAAAACCACAACGATGTTTCGTCAAGTATGTGCTGTTTTAACCTTCACAAGGACCGGGCGTAGCCACACTTGATTCAGCTAAAGTGAGAGAGACAGACACCCGCCAGTCACCTTTAAGCAACGAGTGCTCGTAACGGTGAAACCAGTCTCGCGTAAGCGTACGCGTAATGTCGGTCCGGGCCGCTTCATCTCACAATACCGCCGAAGCAAAGTATGACATGCTGGTAAGCAGTATGACTAGTATCATCCACAATCTCATTGTGTTCTACTCGTGCATATCATCTACGCATAGACCTGGCTCTGATGCCACGGTTGGGGAACGTAGTATTTTAAAATTTTCCTACGATCACGCAAGATCTATCTACCAGATGCATAGCAACGAGAGGGGAGAGTGTGTCTACGTACCCTCGTAGACCGGGAGCGGAAGCGTCAAGTGACGCGGTTGATGTTGTCGAACTTCTTCGCGATCCAACCGATCAAGCACCGAACGTACGGCACCTCCGCGTTCAGCACACGTTCAGCTTGATGACGTCCCACGAGCTCTTGATCCAGTTGAGCTTCGCGGGAGAGTTTTGTCAGCACGACGGCGTGGTGACGGATATGATGTGTTCACCGGCGCAGGGCTTCGCCTAAGCTCCGCGACGGTACGACCGAGGTGTGATTCTGTGGAGGGGGGCACCGCACACGGCTAAAACAATTCAACTTGTGTGTCTTTGGGTGCCCCCCTGCCCCCGTATATAAAGGAGCAGGGGAGGGAGGCCGGCCGGCCTCTCCTGGTGCGGCTAGGAAGGGAGTCCTACTAGGAATAGGATTGCAATCCTATTCCTAGTAGGATTCACCGAAAGGAAGAAGGGGAAAGGAATAGGAGAGGTGGCGCCCCCCCAATCCTAGTCCAACTAGGATTCCTAGGTGGGGGCGCCGGCCAGCCCTATGGGCTGCCCCTCTCTCACCCTTTAGGCCCACTATGGACCATCCCCTCTCGTAGGGGGTTCCGGTAACCCCCTCCGGCATTCCCGATAAATCCGAAACTTTTCCGGTATACTTCCGGTGTCCGAATATAGCCGTCCAATATATCAATCTTTATGTCTCGGACATTCCGAGACTCCTCGTTATGTCCGCGATCTCATCCGGGACTCCGAACTACCTTCGGTACATCAATACTCAAAAACTCATAATACCGATCGTCATCAAACGTTAAGCGTGCGGACCCTACGGGTTCGAGAACTATGTAGACATGACCGAGACTCATCTCTGGTCAATAACCAATAGCGGAACCTGGATGTTCATATTGGCTCCTACATATTCTACGAAGATCTTTTATCGGTCAGAACCGCATAACAACATACGTTGTTCCTTTTGTCAAACGGTATATTACTTGCCCGAGATTCGATCGTCGGTATCTTTATACCTAGTTCAATCTCGTTTACCGGCAAGTCTCTTTACTCATTCCGTAACACATCATCTTGTGACTAACTCATTAGTCTTTTGCTTGCAAGGCTTATTGTGATGTGTGTTACCGAGAGGGCCCAGAGATACCTCTCCGACACTCGGAGTGACAAATCCTAATCTTGATCTATGCCAACACCACGAATACTTTCGGAGACACCTGTAGAGCATCTTTATGATCACCCAGTTACGTTGTGACGTTTGATAGCACACAAGGTGTTCCTACGGTATTCGGGAGTTGCATAATCTCATAGTCATAGGAACATGTATAAGTCATGAAGAAAGCAATAGCAGTTAAACTAAACGATCACAGTGCTATGCTAACGGATGGGTCTTGTCCATCACATCATTCTCCTAATGATGTGATCCCGTTGATCAAATGACAACTCATGTCTATGGCTAGGAAACATAACCATCTTTGATCAATGATCTAGTCTAGTAGAGGCATACTAGGGACATTCTGTTTTGTCTATGTATCCACACATGTACTAAGTTTCCGGTTAATACAATTCTAGCATGAATAAAAGACATTTATCATGATATAAGGAAATACAAATAACATCTTTATTATTGCCTCTAGGGCATATTTCCTTCACCTACAACCAAGCAGTCCGTCACACTAGCACCTCCAGCTTAGCGGTCCGGCATAGATAAACCGTCTGCTAAGCAGTCCGTCCAAGCTTCACCATCTGCTCGACAGTCTTCCTTGCAGCCAACCAGACGTTCTACCAGAAATGCTTCAAGTACCAAGAAGGAAGCGGCCAAAAAGGCTACACCCACGACCACGAGGAAGCGCAGCGGGAGAGGGAAGAGGAAAGAGAATAATTGCCTCTTACTTAAAGCACTCATGGCCCAGAACCAAATTAACAGCAACTTGTTCGAATCAGTGAGTAATATTATTTCTGACGCCATGGATGATGAAGAAGTAGAATTGTTGCTTGATAAAAGTAAAGCAGACGTACTTGAAGCACACAATTACGTCCATGGCAAGCCATTTCTTGTTGGCGAATACTTTGATGAGTGCAGCTCCAGTTGCCGAGAGTTACATGAATATTGCATGTATCAAATGTCAGCAGGTCATCATGCTTTGCTAGTCCACTACAATAGAGTTCATTTCGACATGATGCTGGTTCCATCAATGTGAGTTTCGAGAACTTTCATCTCTTCTTCAACTTCAACGTGCTCGATGCCACTCTTGTTAGATGCGTGATTTTGTAAGTACTTAACAAACTCTAATTAACTTCTCCATACAATGCTGTAAATGATAAACAGCTAACTGCATTTTATTCCTCTCAGGGGACTGAACGCGCAGAGAAGAAAAAGGGAGGGTGTGTATTTCATAGATCCCGCATTAGCAAATGGCACATGATTAGATGGTAAGGACCAACGGGACTGGGCCGTTAACACGGTCGTCCGTATCTTCGAAAACACGTCCCATGCAGAATCATTTCTCTGGCCATATCATGAATGCTAAGTCAAGTAAACAACCACACATACACTGATTGTCTTTTAGATTTCAACATCATTCGTAAGTTCATGGCTTTCTTAATATGTAGCAATCACCGGATATTGGTATTCATTGTTCCAAAGAAGAACATAGTTTACTACATCGATTCTCTCAGAGAGTCAACAAACGTTCAGGATCTGACGCATGTTCAAGAATTCTTGGAATGGTATTGTATTCTATGATGTTGAAATTAATTTGCATTCATATATGGTTCAATAATTGTAGTTTTCAAAATTCATCATCATTTGCTGTGTTCTCGCATTGTGGAAAACTAAACCAGGGAACCTGTTCAAAATGGAACAACCTCCGCAGCACGAGAATGTTTCTCCGGTAACACAGCAAAATCCATTATTTTCGGAACATTTATCCAACAGTATGCAAATACCTTTCCTTACGCTAGTCAAATGTTCAAGCTTCTAAATAAACCTCTTTCTATTTTGTCCAAAGAAAAAATAATACATCTAACACTAGTTAGGTTGTTCCTAACAGGACAAATACATGACTAATTTTGTACAAAAAATTTCAGTGTCCTCAGCAAGAAGCAGGGACCAACCTTTGTGGATACTATGTTTTCAGACACATGATCTTCATCTGCAAACCTGCTGATAGTTGTGACGATCCTCGCGAATTAGAACCAGTAAGTCTATCTTAATTAATATCTTCTACTCCACTCACATGGCACATTCCGATCTTAAAATTACTACAGCTCATCTTAAAACCGAGGACCCCTGAACCGCTCCCGGCTGGTGAATTTTTGATGGTTCGGAGATTTATCAACGACTTCTTCCTGGATCACTACATCAATCCGACTGGTGATAATGAGGATTTCAGCATGCGTTATCCAGAAACATAGAGTAAGAGTTAGCCGCTAAACATATAATGCATGGATCCATTGTTTTCCATCTGATGAGGTCTTCATATTTCATACACTATGATTAATTATGTAATGCATATATGTGTGGACAAATCATTGGAATTTAGCTACCATATGTTCAATTGCAATTGTTGCGAAATCTGATGAATGTTCTTCCTGTGGACACTATGTGTTCAATTGAATATTGTGATGAATTTGCTTTTTGCGTGACGATTCAAAATGGGATATTTTTTTATTTGTTCAATTGAATATTGTGGCGAATTTTCTTTTTGCGTGCCGATTCAAAATGGGATATTTTTGTTTTAACCTGCAATTGCTTCGCATATGGTTCAACTGAATGAGTGTGTGCGATCCACATCGGAAAGCATACGTCAATCATAGCGGAACAGTCAGTGATACACATCATATCACAAACGATTTGCAGCGGTAATACATGTGCGTAGGGTCTCCGAAACCGTTTGTGATATTGCATTATCGCACACGAAAACTGGGAGTAAACCGTTCCCAATGCAAAATACAATCCTAGTCGTAATTTTTTCAGGAAACGTGTGGGATCCCAAACGAAAAGTACACGCCACTCTTGCGGCAACCGTCGGTGATACCCAACAAATCACAAACGGTCTGCAACACTTGTATGTGTGCGAAGGGGCTCCTGAACCATTTGTGATAGAACATTATCGTAGACGATAATCGTTGGCAAACGTGTGCGATAGAGTCTAGCATGGCAGACGGGTTACACAGAAAACTTGTGTGCGATGGGGCACAAATCGCACACAGTTCATATGTTGGCCCGTGTGCCTTACATACTATTTCCCAAACGGTTAGTTACGATAGAACGTATGGTTTCACTGCGTCATTAGGAACACTTAATCACCGATACCACACATGCGAAAGAATTTAGTGTGTGCTGCATCACACACGATTACATTTTGGAAGGCCTCTAGATCACTGCTCCATATCCCCTACGATTTCTGGGTCTTGTGGGAAGGACACCCTCTCGCACACACTCACTTGGCGGCGGTTCCAAATGCCATCGCGGAAAGGGGTTAAAAACCGTTTGTATAGTACCGACGCGTACCAGTGTGTTTTGACCTGAAAAAAATCATAAGGAGGTTTTCGGGACGAAGCGCCGCTGTCTCGAGGCAGAACCTGGGTGAAACCAATTTAGAGCTCCGGCAGGGCTATTCTGTCGGGAATACTTCCCTCCGGGAGGGGAAAATCGAAGCCATCATCATCATCATCAACGATGCTCTCATTGAGAGGGGGTCAATCTCGATCAACATCTTCATCAGCACCATCTCCTCTCAAACCCTAGTTCATCTCTTGTATCCGATCTTTGTCTCAAAACCTCAGATTGGTACCTGTGGGTTGCTAGTAGTGTTGATTACTCCTTGTAGTTGATGCTAGTTGGTTTATTCGGTGGAAGATCATATGTTCAGATACTTAATGGGATTCAATACCCCTCTGATCATGAACATGAATATTCTTTGTGATTAGTTACGTTTGTTCCTGAGGACATGGGAGAAGTCTTGTTATAAGTAATCATGTGAATTTGGTATTCGTTCGATATTTTGATGATATGTATGTTGTCTTTCCTATGGTGGTGTTATGTGACGTCGACTACATGACAGTGCACCATTATTTGGGCCTAGGGGAAGGCATTGGGAAGTAATAAGTAGATGATGGGTTGCTAGAGTGACAGAAGCTTAAACTCTAGTTTATGCGTTGCTTCGTAAGGGGCTGATTTGGATCCACTTGTTTCATGCTATGGTTAAGTTTACCTTAATACTTCTTTCATAGTTGCGGATGCTTGCGAGAGTGGTTAATCATAAGTGGGAGGCTTGTCCAAGGAAGGACAACATCCAAGCACCAGTCCACCCACATGTGAAATTATCAAAGTAACGAACGCGAATCATATGAGCATGATGAAAACTAACTTGACAATAATTCCCATGTGTCCTCGGGAGCGCTTTGCTTTATATAATTCCAATAACTTGGCCTCGTGAAGGAGAAAGCATCGCTCAAGCTTGGGGGAGGCTTAAGTAAATGTTATATTCATGCCCCAATCCTGATCTCTCAAGAGAAATTATTATTCAGAATTTTTATGCTCGGCTTTCTCATAATGATCAATCCATGCTCGATACTTCTTGTACTGGATCTTATATGAATAAGACTATTGAATTCAAATAAGATTTATTAGAAAGAATTAAACGCAACTCTGAAGATTGGGATCTCGACAAAGGTAATGAGTCAGGTATAAACCTTATGTTTGTTTGTGTTAAATCTTTTATGAATACCGATGCTTTTCATGAATTTAGCACTAAATATGGACTTGACTCTGAGATAGTAACTTCTTTCTGTGAATCATTTGATACTCGTGTTGATATCCCTAAGGATAAGTGGTCTAAATATCATTCTCTCATTGAAGTGAAAGTAGTAGAACCAATTAAAGTTGAATAAGAAACTATTACTTATAATGTTGATCCTATTATTCCTACTACTTATATTGAGAAACCACCTTTTCTCGTTAGAATAAAGGATCGTGCTAAAGCTTCAACTGTGGTTAATAAAAGTAATATTAGAGCACCTAGACCACCTGAACAAATTAAAATTGAACCTGAAATTGCTATGGTTAAAGATCTCTTGACTGATAATATGGATGGGCATGTTATTTATATCTGTGATGAAGCTGCTAGAATTGCCAAACCCGATATTAAAGATAAACATAGACTTGTTGTTGGCATGCCCATCGTTTTTGTTAAAATAGGAGATCATTGTTATCATGGTTTATGTGATGTGGGTGCTAGTGTGAGTGCAATTCCTTTTACCTTATATGAAGAAACTATGAATGAAATTGCACCTACTGAGTTAGAAGAAATTGATGTTACTATCAAGCTTGCTAATAGAGATACAACATCACCAATTAGGATTGCTAGAGATGTTGAAGTCTTGTGTGGGAAAATAAAATATCCTATTGATTTTCTTGTTCTTGGTTCCCCACAAGATGACTTTTGTCCCATTATATTTGGTAGACCTTTCTTGAACACTGTTAATGCTAGGATAGACCGTGAGAAGGATATTATTAATGTTGGTCTAGGGGATATGTCTCATGATTTTAATTTCTCTAAATTTCGTAGACAACCTCGTGATAAAGAATTGCCTAGTAAAGATGAAATTATTGGTCTTGCTTCTATTGCCGTGCCTCCTACTGAATGTTTAGAACAATATTTGTTAGACCATGAGACTGATATGTTTATGAATGAAAGAAGGGAAATAGTTGAAATATTCTTTAAACAAGGGCCTATTCTGAAAAACAATTTGCCTGTTGAAATCCTTGGGGATCCTCCTCCACCTAAGGGTGATCCCTTGTTTGAGCTTAAACCATTACCCGATACTTTGAAATATGCCTATCTTGTTGAGAAGAAGATATATCCTGTTATTATTAGTGCTAACCTTTCAGAGCATGAAGACAATAAATTATTGAAAACTCTAAAGAAGCAGCGTGCTGCTATTGGATATACTCTTGATGATCTTAAGGGCATTAGTCCCACTTTATGCCAACACAAAATTAAGCTGGAACGAGATACGAAACCAGTTGTTGACCACCAACGATGATTAAATCCTAGGATGAAGGAAGTGGTAAGAAATGAAATACTAAAGCTTCTGGAGGCATGTATTATTTATCCTATTGCTGATAGTCAGTGGGCAAGTCCCATTCATTGTGTCCCTAAGAAGGGAGGCATTACTGTTGTTCATAATGATAAGAATGAATTCATCTCGCGAAGAATTGTTACAGGTTATAGAATTGTCAGGCCCAAGATGAGATTCTATCCCGATCACGTGACACTTACGTGATTGGGGCACAACCGCATTTTGGGCGCTTAGCAAGATGCATATCATTACATCGAACCATTACATACATACATGGGGAATACAACAATTCATACAAGTCACATGAATACAACAACATCAATACAAGGCATCCGACTACGGATGCAAACATGAAAGCACAACGACATCCATCTGCTATCCCAGGCTGTCGACCAGGAACCTAACCCAAGACTGAAGAAGAAGAAGAAGAAAGAACTCCAGCACAACGGTCATCGCTCTCACGTCAATACATTGGAAACCTGCACCTGCAACTGTGGTTGTAGTATCTATGAGCCACGAGGACTCAGCAATCCCATAACCATGGGTAACAAGACTAGCAAAGCTTAATGGGTAGGAAGAGGTAAAGTGGTGAGGTTGTAGCAACTGCTAAGCAAAAAATATGGTGGCTAACTTACGAGTACAAGAATAAGATGAGCATCTACACAAACGGTCGCAACTAGTATTGATCGCTAAAGATCCTGAACTACCTACGAGTCAAACATAACCCCACCGTGTTCTCTTCTCAAAGTGAAAAGAGGCAGTCACGGTTACTCACACAGTTGTGTGTTTTACTTCAGATCCTCTATCAAGTTTTCTACAATCGGACATTAACAAATTCCAATCTGCCACATAACTGCGGGCACGGCTTTCGAAAGATCATAACCCTGCAGGGGTGCCCCAACTTAGCCCATCACAAGCTCTCACGATCAGCAGACGTAATAATAATATTATCACCCCTTATCTTAGGGACAATCCGATCAGGCTCGGCATCCGGTGCACAAGACATTTCGACAATGGTAAAACAAGTCCAGCAAGACCTCCCGGCGTGCCGACACCCTGATAGTAGCCACGCGTATCTCGTCTCATGCCACGTCCGGATGAGCGAAGCGTAAAGGAGCCAGATACCGCAAGTTGTCAAGGGGCGGTCCCGCACAGAGCTCTATTTGGGACCAACACCATCGGCACTGGACCCCCTATATGTAGAAAGAATCCACGGGTAGCGCTAACTCCCTATGCAATTAATTAAGTTTTTATTATGTTGCAATAAAACCAATGTTGGGCCTTGCTGGAGGAGTTTTATTCAAAGACGAAGTGTCAAGGGGTCCCCATATACCCAACCGTGTAAGGACCGCAATATCAAGGAACATAATGCCAGTTTATCGGCTTCTAAGGTGGCATGAGTGGAACAAAACACCGAGCAAAAGGCCAAGCCTTCCACCCATGCCCAGTATATAGGTGTGTTAATATTAATAATAGATATTGTGATATTCCAACAACAGGTTCCAACATGGAACGATCTTCATCTTCACCTGCAACTAACAACGCTATAAGAGGGGCTGAGCAAGCGGGTAACATAGCCAAACAAGGGTTTTGCTAGGAAGGTGTCAAAGGTTAGAGGTTTCATGGCAACAAGGAGAAGGGCTGACAATAAAGATGGGTAGCGCGACATATAACGATAACATCGAGACAACTAAGCATGGCAATGATAGTAAAGGTATCCAAGATGATGGTCATCTTGCCTGAGATTCCGCAAGGAAGAAGAACAAATCCATGAAGAAGACGAAGAAGAAGCCTTGAAGATGAACCACATGTAGATGAACGAATCCTCAAGATCGCAACGGAACAAGCACTAACGAGAAGAAGCAAGCAATACGGTAAACACACAACACAAGAACATGACAATATGCTCAACCAAGTATGATGCAAGACAAGTCTATATATGATGCACTACATGGCAAGGGATGAAGCACACAAGAACAACACAAGACAACAAGTTTAAATGAGGCCGGAATCAACGCATAACAAATCCGGTAAGTCCTCATATGCATGTTTTGAAATTAGACCAGATCTGAACAAACCTTATGTTAAAGTTGTTAAGCAGCAGGTTAACATGCAGCATGACGATCTACATGAAATTCTAGTCAAGTTTCATATAAAGTTTATTTAATTCGGAGCTACGGCCTAGAAGATATGAGCAAAACAAGACAAGCAAGGCAACGGTGCAAGATGCGCCCAAACATCAAGCAAACTCACTCCAAACATGAAAACATTATTATATTATGCTTCTACATGCAAAATCACACAAGTTTCATATAGGACACACTCAAAATGGGGCAACGGCTCAACACATACGCACGAAACAAGATATACCAACAAGCTGAAGTTAACAACCACATAGCAACTTTGGAGCAAGGTAAATATAATCTACATCACCCAAACATGATAACAAGAAGCATGGATGTGAAGTAGACATGTAACTTAACAAGCATGAACTTAGAACACACCCAAAAACTTGCTGGAACACATTTAAACAAGCATGTCAAGTTGCAATAAAATTATCCAGACTTAGTCAAAATCTGGGAAGGCAAAAACATCCTCACGATGCTGCCTTCGGAGGCACAAAACAACAAGCATATCAATGCTAATAAGAACATAAAGAGCATGGGCATGTAGTAGACATATCATATAGCAAACAACTCCATTGGAGCATCTCCATAGGAGGCATGGATCAATAGCAACAAGCTTCACCAAATTGAACATGCTGATAAAATCCTGGCAGGTATAATTTATAGCAACTTGGGAGGAAGAAATAAATAAGTTACAGCAGGTCATATGAGCAAGTAAGGGCATGAATGGATAGACAATAACATATACAACAAGACATGATCATTGACCACTCCAAAACAAGCATGGATTTGACTAGGGCATCAAGCAAACATAACATCAGTTATAACAGATTCCAGACTTAGCAGTTTTTTCACTAAGTATAAAACAACAACAACAACATGGCATGTTTACATGCTTGTTTAAGTCACCTCAAGACATATCATGGAAAATAAATTGCACCACAACAAAGACCATATGATTGTGCTTCTAAAACATATAGACATGAGGCATGAAGACAAACACATCAATAGCAATGATCAAGTGAAATCAGCATCTCATAACACGTTTCAGCACTTAACAGCCACATGCACTTTTGCAACAGAGATTAACATGGCAAGATGGAACCTAACATGAATGCTACAACAACCAACATGTAGAGCACTTCACAATGAACACTTTGACATATCATATACTTCATTTGGATAAACATGCACTAAGTTATCATATCTCAAACATGGCATCAAATTAACAAGTAACAGCAGTTTATAACAAGTAGCACTCTTGCATCAGAGATTAGAGCATCAAGATGAAGTCAAACAAGCATGGCACAATGGAACAAAGTGAAGAGCATATCACCACGATCATTTTGACATATCATTCACTCAATTTGGCCATACACACAAACATGCATGCAAAGTATGCATCAGAATTATGAAACAGAAAAGGACTTAGTCAAATAACCACCTCCGAAGGGGTGGACAAAGTCCGACTGGGGCAGACATGTCCGGCGGCGGGGATGCTGACACGCGGGCCCGGGGGAAGATCAGATGTGTCCGAATCCACCCGGACGTGTCCGTCGGTGCGGGATGGACAGGTCCAGGCGGGACATGGCTTGTTTGGATGGTGGGGTGGGTGGATCTCATCCACCCACCGGGTCCGGGCCGGATCTCGCCGGATCCGGCCGGGGGTGAGCTACAGACGGCGGGGCAGCATGGGAGCTGACCGGCGGCGAGCTGCAGACGCGGGGGAGCTCGGGGTCTGACCGGCGGCGAGCTGAGGGCGACGGCAGTGGCTCGCCGGTCGACGTCGAGGCGGCGGGAGGAGGCGGTGATCGACGGGAGGCGAGGGCGCGGGACGGCGCTGGCTCGCGCAGCGTCGGCGGCGTCGCGGGCCCGCGCGGGCCCCGGATGGGCTCCGCGGGCCGGCGGCGAGGTGGGGCGCGGGAGGCGACGTGGCAAGCGACGATTGGCCGGGCGCGGCGGCTGGACATGTCCGGATGGGGAAGAAGTGTCCGACGGCGCGGAGGGAAGAGGGTTAGGGTTCATCTGCGAGAAATTTCGGGGGGAGACACATATTTATAGGCATAGGGAGCTAGGAGTGTGCAAATGAGGAGCCGTTCACGGCCACGCGATCGTGATCGAATGGCCAAGAGCATGGAGGGGGTTAGAATGGGCTTGGGGCTGTTGTGAAAGGGGTGCTGGGCCAAAAGACAAAAGGACTCCGACGGTTAACACGGTTAACCGTTGGGCTATCAAACGAACTCCAAATGTGATGAAATTTGACAGGCGGTCTACCGATGCTATAATAAGACCACACGCCAAGTTTCATCCCATTCCGAGAACATTTTTCTGCCACTCATAAAATAAATATTCGGAGGCGCCGCGGGCGCGTGCAAGTGTGTCTGGGCTCAGGACAGACAACGGAGAGGACGAGGGAACTCGGACGGATGCAAGTTTTGAAAACATGATGATGCACACACATGATGACATGGCAAAGATGCAACACGCAAGCAGATGACATGGCAAAGGCGACGAATAACTGACTGATACCTGGCGCACCGATCTCGGGGTGTCACAACACTCCCCTACTAACAAGAGATCTCGTCCCGAGATCTTAGGAACGAGACGGAAGAGAAAAAGGAAGAACAAGGTTCTTCGAGGACAAAAGAGTGAAAGAGAAGAACCTTGAGAGGATGAACAACTCGAAAGGAAGAATATAATAGAGATGAACGAGATTGAGAAGCTCCGTTACAAAAGAGGAACAAGGAACACAAGAGAACCAAGGGGGTTGAAAGGCACGAAACAAGAGCTGAAGGAACAAGAATGAATTCGAAACCACTCCGGTTAATAAGAGAAATAAATGGATTTCCACGAAGGAATTCAGGGTTGCACTCCGGCTGAAAATGGAAGGAATAGGACACCGATTGAAGATGAATTGGAAGAAGAATAACTTGAGAGATGGAATAATATTTGATGAGAGGAACAACATAAAGCCTCCGGAAAGGATTGAAAGAGTGGAATGAAAAAACGGAGAAGAAGATGACAACTTACACAACGAATGTATTTGAAAAAGGATCTTTAAGAGAAAGACTTGAACGGAGTTGTTGAGATGATCAACAACAAAAGAATTATATTGTTGTGGACTTATTAAAACATCTCAAGCTTAAGGTGAATTATGCCGCAACCACAATATTGATGAGCTGGGAAGAACGAAGAAAGCAAAACTCCACTTCAAACGAATACGAAGAATTATTTGCTCACGAGAGGCAAAAGAATAAGAATGCTTGGGATGCTCCAGAAGAATTAGATGAACGTTTGAAGAATGAATTATCTCATGTAGAACTGCCATGAGGAACTCCGGTAACCAAAAGGATGATGATATAGAAATGACAAACGAAAAGAATAAGATTAAAGCCTTGCGATGATTCAGAAAGAGCTTCCGACGAGATAACCGAGAAAATCTTTGAACTCCGAGGAAGAAAAGATGAAAGCACTTGGAATTAGAATTTATTCATCAAGAATAAACTCCGAAGGGAAGAATTAAATCAACTCCACAAGACGAATAAGAATTATGATTTGCTTATCCTCCACCAATAAAATTGATGAGAAGCATTGGATTCACACACTACTTATTCTCGTTGGAAAGATTAAAGAGAGATATATCAGGACTTGCGAAACTCTTCCTGAAACACAGGTAGGATTGAAAGAACGATCGAATTGATAAGATAGCACCGGAAAGAACTCTTGAGCAAACCACCGTAAAGAATTAAAGCCGATTGAAGAAAAGAACAAGCACCAGGAAGAAATAAAATCGAATGATGAAAAGAACAAACCCCCGTAAAGAAATGAAATTGAGTGGGTACAAGAGAAATGAATCGCCTGGACGAATTAAGCACTTGAGGAAATTTGAGTGACGAGAACGAAGAGATTGTGAACTGATTAAAGAATACTTGAACAAAGCACCGGAAGAATGTGAGACGAACGAAGAGGCATTAATGAAGAATATTTGAAGGACGAAGTTGAAAACTGAGAATGAAGAAATCTTCTGAAATGATGGCCTTCGGAGGAACACAAAGAAAAGAATTCAGGAAATACTCCGGATGATGAAAAGAAGAAAGGTTGAACCAACGATGAAAAGAATTTGCAAACGATCTTGGAGAAGGCATATGACTGATGGAATCCATTCTTACGTCATACTTAAAAGAATTTTGGAACACTCCGGGAAATTAGAAGAGTCAGGTAAGATCCTGGGTAAAGACCTGTTGGTTATGAGCCCACCGAATAGAAAACACCGTTGGAAGGAATTGAAAGAAGATGATGCACCAGAATGATTAAAAGACTCAAAGGAGGTGACAACCTCGAATTGATTGGAACACGGATGAATTTCCTGAGATATCTTCTGAGCTCCGGGATAATTAAATGGTGAGAGGTAAACGAGGAAGGGAAAAACATTTGAGCCGATGAAATAATATGAACAACATCGATACTTGAGTTGAATCCACCGGAGAAGAAAAAGAGATGAAGAAGGATGAACTATACGAGAATTCACCGATTGAAACAATCGAGGAAAGAATGCAAAGGTTTCGCACGAGTAGGATAGATACTCGATTAAGGACTCCGGTCCGAGAAGAAAAGGGTGGGTGGGTGGGAAAAAGAAAGACCCCAAACGGACGGGGAAAACACCGTCGGTTGAAAAGAATTGGGGGTTGAACTTGCAAAGAAGAAGAGGGTCGAATCCACTTGACGAGAGATGCACCAGATGAAAGAACTGACAACGCAACGAACGGAAACTAACTGCGAGATCCTAAAAAAAATTTGAAGGGGAAGAGGAGTAATTCAAAACACCTATGTCAAGATTCCTCACCAGAGCGACGAAGGGGCAGAGGAGTAAAAGGAATTCCTACCCTCTGATATAACTAGACCCCGAAATGGTTTTCTGCTAGACTCGACAACGGCCAGACTAAGATCAATCAAGCGTCTCCTATGGTCGGTCGAGGCTCTGATACCAACTTGTCAGGCCCAAGATGCGATTCTATCCCGATCACGTGACACTTACGTGATTGGGGCACAACCGCATTTCGGGCGCTTAGCAAGATGGATATCATTACATCGAACCATTACATACATACATGGGGAATACAACAATTCATACAAGTCACATGAATACAACAACATCAATACAAGGCATCCGACTACGGATGCAAACATGAAAGCGCAGCGACATCCATCTGCTATCCCAGGCTACCGACCAGGAACCTAACCCAATACAGAAGAAGAAGAAGAAGAAAGAACTCCAACGCAACGGTCATCGCTCTCACGTCAAGACATCGGAAACCTGCACCTGCAACTGTGGTTGTAGTATCTGTGAGCCACGAGGACTCAGCAATCCCATAACCATGGGTAACAAGACTAGCAAAGCTTAATGGGTAGGAAGAGGTAAAGTGGTGAGGTTGCAGCAGCGGCTAAGCAAAAAATATGGTGGCTAACTTACGAGTACAAGAATAAGATGAGAATCCACGCAAACGGTCGCAACTAGTATTGATCGCTAAAGATCCTGAACTACCTACGAGTCAAACATAACCCCACCGTGTTCTCTTCTCAAAGTGAAAAGAGACAGTCATAGTTACTCACACAGTTGTGTGTTTTACTTCGGATCCTCTGTCAAGTTTTCTACAACCGGACATTAACAAATTCCAATCTGCCACATAACCGCGTGCACGGCTTTCGAAAGATCATAACCCTGCAGGGGTGTCCCAACTTAGCCCATCACAAGCTCTCACGATCAGCAGAACTAAAAATAATATTATCACCCCTTATCTTTGGGACAATCCGATCAGGCTCGGCATCCCGGTGCACAAGACATTTCGACAATGGTAAAACAAGTCCAGCAAGACCTCCCGGCGTGCTGACACCCTGATAGTAGCCACGCGTATCTCGTCTCAGGCCACGTCCGGATGAGCGAAGCGTACATGAGCCAGATACCCCAAGTTGCCAAGGGGCGGTCCCGCACAGTGCTCTATTTGGGACCAACACCATCGGCACTGACCCCCCTGTATGTAGAAAGAATCCACGGGTAGCGCTAACTCCCTATGCAATTAATTAATTAATTAAGTTTTTATTATGTTTCAATAAAACCAATGTTGGGCCTTGCTGGAGGAGTTTTATTCAAAGACGAAGTGTCAAGGGGTCCCCATATACCCAACCGTGTAAGGAACGCAATATCAAGGAACATAATGCCAGTTTATCGGCTCCTAACGTGTCATGAGTGGAACAAAACACCGAGAAAAAGGCCAAGCCTTCCACCCATGCCCAGTATATAGGTGTGTTAATATTAGTAATAGATATTGTGATATTCCAACAACAGGTTCCAACATGGAACGATCTTCATCTTCACCTGCAACTAACAACGCTATAAGAGGGGCTAAGCAAGCGGGTAACATAGCCAAACAATGGTTTTGCTAGGAAGGTGTCAACGGTTAGAGGTTTCATGGCAACAAGGAGACGGGCTGACAATAAAGATGGGTAGCGCGACATATAACGATAGCATCGAGACAACTAAGCATGGCAGTGATAGTAATGGTATCCAAGGTGATGGTCATCTTGCCTGAGATCCGCAAGGAAGAAGAATGAATCCATGAAGAAGACGAAGGAGAAGCCTTGAAGACGAACCACTTGTAGACGAACGAATCCTCACGAGCGTAACAGAACAAGCACTAACGAGAAGAAGCAAGCAATACGGTAAACACACAACAAAAGAACATGACAATATGCTCAACCAAGTACGATGCAAGACAAGTCTATATATGATGCACTAAATGGCAAGGGATGAAGCACACAAGAACAATGCAAGACAACAAGTTTAAATGAGGCCGGAATCAACGCATAACAAATCCGGTAAGTCCTCATATGCATGTTTTGAAATTAGACCAGATCTGAACAAACCTTATGTTAAAGTTGTTAAAAAGAAAGTTAACATGCACCATGACGATCTACACGAATTCTAGTCAAGTTTCATATAAAGTTTGTTTAATTCGGAGCTACGGCCTAGAAGATATGAGCAAAACAAGATAAGCAAGGCAGCGGTGCAAGATGCACCCAAACATCAAGCAAACTCACTCCAAACATGAAAACAATATGATATTGTGCTTCTACATGCAAAATCACACAAGTTTCATATAGTACACACTCAAAACGGAGCAACGGTTCAACACATACGCACGAAACAAGATATAACAACAAGCTGAAGTTAACAGCCACATAGCAACTTTGGAGCAAGGTAAATATAAGCTACATCACCCAAACATGATAACAAGAAGCATGGATGTGAAGTAGACATGTTACTTAACAAGCATGAACTTAGAACACACCCAAAAACTTGTTGGAACACATTTAAACAAGCATGGCAAGTTGCAATAAAATTATCTAGACTTAGTCAAAATCTGGGAAGGAAAAAACATCATCACGATGCTGCATTCGGAGGCACAAAACAACAAGCATATCAACTCTAATAAGAACATAAAGAGCATGGGAATGTAGTAGACATATCATACAGCAAACAACTCCATTGGAGCATCTCCATAGGAGGCATGGATCAATAGCAACAAGCTCCACCAAATTGAACAAGCTGTTAAAATCCTGGCAGATATAATTTATAGCAACTTGGGACCAAGAAATAAATAATCTACAACAGGTCATATGAGCAAGTAAGGGCATGAATGCATAGACAATAACATAGACAACAAGACATGATCATTGGCCACTCCAAAACAAGCATGGATTTGACTAGGGCATCAAGCAAACATAGCATCAGGTTATAACAGATTCCAGACTTAGCAGTTTTTTCACTAAGTATAAAACAGCAACAACAACATGGCATGTTTACAAGCTTGTTTAAGTCACCTCAAGACATATCATGGAAAATGAATTGCACCATAGCAAAGACCATATGATTGTGCTTCTAAAACATATAGACATGAGGCATGAAGACAAATGCAATGATCAAGTGAAATCAGCATCTCATAACAAGTTTCAGCACTTAATAGCCACATGCACTTTTGCAACCGAGATTAACATGGCAAGATGGAACCTAACATGAATGCTACAACAACCAACATGTAGAGAACTTCACAATGAATACTTTGACATATCATATGCTTCATTTGGATAAACATGCACCAAGTTATCATATCTCAAACATGGCATCAAATTAACAAGTAACAACAGTTTATAACAAGTAGCACTCTTGCATCAGAGATTAGAGCATCAAGATGAAGTCAAACAAGCATGGCACAATGGAACAAAGTGAAGAGCATATCACCACGATCATTTTGACATATCATTCACTCAATTTGGCCATACACACAAAAAGTTACATGCATGCAAAATATGCATCAGAATTACGAAACAGAAAAGGACGGGGTGGACAAAGTCCGACTGGGGCGGACATCTCCGGCAGCTGGGATGCTGACACGCGGGCCCGGGGGAAGATCGGACGTGTCCGTCGGTGCGGGATGGATAGATCCAGGCGGGACATGGCTTGTTTGGATGGTGGGGTGGGTGGATCTCATCCACCCACCGGGTCCGGGCCGGATCTCGCCGGATCCGGCCGGCGGTGAGCTGTAGACGGTGGGGCAGCACGGTATATGACCGGCGGCGAGCTGAGGGCGACGGCGGTGGCTCGCCCGCCGGCGCCGAGGCGGCGGGAGGAGGCGGGATCCGACGGGGATCGACGGGAGGCAGGGCGCGGGGCGGCAGCGTCTCGGGCCCGCGCGGGCCCCGGATGGGCTCCGCAGGCCGGCGGCGAGGTGGGGCGCGAGAGGCGACGTGGCCAGCGGCGATTGGCCTGGCACGGCGGCTGGACATGTCCGAATGGGGAAGAAGTGTCCGACGGCGCGGAGGGAAGAGGGTTAGGGTTCATCTGCGAGAAATTTCGAGGGGAGACACATATTTATAGGCATAGGGAGCTAGGAGTGTCCAAATGAGGAGCCGTTTGTGGCCACGCGATCGTGATCGAACGGCCAAGAGCATGGAGGGGGTTAGAATGGGCTTGGGGCTGTTGTGAAAGGGGTGCTGGGCCAAAAGACAAAAGGCCTCCGACGGTTAACACGGTTAACCGTTGGGCTATCAAACGGACTCCGAATGCGATGAAATTTGATAGGCGGTTTACCTATGCTATAATAAGACCACACGCCAAGTTTCATCCTATTCCGAGAACATTTTTCGGCCACTCATAAAATAAATATTCGGAGGCGCCGCGGGCGCGTGCAAGTGTGTGTGGGCTCAGAACGGACAACGGAGAGGACGAGGGAACTAGGACGGATGCAAGTTTTGAAAACATGATTATGCACACACATGACGACATGGCAAAGATGCAACACGCAAGCAGATGACATGGCAACGACGACGAATAACTGACTGACACCTGGCGCACCGGTCTCGGGGTGTCACAACACTCCCCTACTAACAAGAGATCTCGTCCCGAGATCTCGTCCCGAGATCTTAGGAACGAGACGGAAGAGAAAATGGAAGAACAAGGTTCTTCGAGGACAAAAGAGTGAAAGAAAAGAACCTTGAGAGGATGAACAACTCGAAAGGAAGAATATAACGGAGATGAACGATATTGAGAAGCTCCGTTACAAAAGAGGAACAAGGAACACAAGAGAACCAAGGGGGTTGAAAGGCACGAAACAAGAACTGAAGGAACAAGAATGAATTCGAAACCACTCCGGTTAATAAGAGAAATAAATGGATTTCCACGAAGGAATTCGGGGTTGCACTCTGGGTGAAAATGGAAGGAATAGGACACCGATTGAAGATGAATTGGAAGAAGAGTAACTTGAGAGATGGAATAATATTTGACGAGAGGAACAACATAATGCCTTCGGAAAGGATTGAAAGAATGGAATGAAAAAAATGGAGAAGAAGATGACAACTTACACCACAAATGAATTTGAAAAAGGATCTTCAAGAGAAAGACTTGAACAGAGTTGTTGAGATGATCAACAACAAAAGAATTATATACTTGTGGACTTATTAAAACATCTCAAGCTTGAGGTGAATTATGCCGCAACCACAATATTGATCAGCTGGGAAGAACGAAGATAGCAAAACTCCACTTCAAACGAATACGGAGAATTATTTGCACTCGAGAGGCAAAAGAATAAGAATGCTTGGGCTGCTCCGGAAGAATTAGATGAACGTTTGAAGAATGAATTATCTCATGAAGAACTGCCATGAGGAACTCCGGTAAGCAAAAGGATGATTGTAAGTGCATCTAGTGCCACCCTAGTTGGTTTTGGAGTATTGACGACAAACCTGGTTGAGGGACTAATGTGTTTGTGAGAATTGCAGGATAAAACAGGTAGTAGTCCCTCATTGATTCGGTTTACCTACCGGAGACGACCCCTAAAAATGTATGAAGACATTGACATCAGTGGTGGTATATGAAGATAATCCTATTGAAGACTATGACAAGAGAAGACATTGTGTGAAGACTATGGAGAGCGAAGACTTAGACGTTTCTTTGTTTCCTTTTCTTCTTTGTTGAGTCATAGGAACCACCGTACTGTAAAGTGGGGTTCAAGTGATCTAAGTCAGAGTGACTGAAGTGATGCTCAACCAAATCCTATGTCTTCGAGCGAAGACAATGAGAGCAAATCTTATCCAGAGTTGGATGAGTCAGCTTTACTTGTAGCCCAAGTAAAGTTGCCGTGTGAGTGTTTGAAATCTGACCGTTGGAACACGTGTCAGTTCCTTAGTGACCCAGGGTCACTTCGGACAAATCAGGTCGGGTTGCCCAGTGGCTATAAATAGCCCACCCCTACACTAGAAATTGGTGGCTGCTCAGAGTTATTACACGGCTTTTGTCGTTTGAGAGCAACCCACCTCCGAAGCATTTGAGAGAGATATCCTTGCGAGGACAAAGCCAAAACACCCAGAGCCAAAGAGTGTTAGGCATCACTGAAGTCTTTCTGTCTGTGTGACCTGAAGAGTTATTAAACTTGAGGATTGTGTTTCCTCCAGCCGGTTAGGCGTCGCGTTCTGAGCATCCAAGAGTCATTGTGGATCGCCGGTGAACGAAGTCTGTGAAGGTTTGGAAGTCTACCTTGAAGACTTACCGGAGTGATTGGGCGAGGACTAGGTGTCCTTAGCTCAAGGGGAATAAGGTGAAGACGCGGTCTTTTGAGTTAAATCTCAGCCTCCCTAACCAGACGTACAGTTGTCACAGCAACTGGAACTGGTCTAACAAATCACTGTCCTCCCCGAGCTACTCGTTCTATCCTTTCCTTCCCTTTACTTACTGTTCTATGTTGTGAAGTCATTGCCTGCTTGCCTTATCAGATTGACTTCACTGAGTGTCTACTTGTTGTGATTGGCTTCATTCCTTCTTCCATCTTGATCCCTACTGCCTAGCTGCTATTAGTCTTCGTGCTTTCACTTCATTGAATACATGACTATGGCTTGTCTAGGGTAGTCTACTTTCCGCTGCATACTAATAGGATTGAGTTTATCTTTTGTCTTCAAAACTACCATGTTTTGAAGCATTTCATAAAAATCGCCTATTCACCCCCCTCTAGTCGATAAACTACACTTTAAATTGGTATCAGAGCAAGGTACTCCCTTGTTCTATGTGATTTGGTTTAACCACCTAGAGTTTTAGCTATGTCGAATGCAGGGATAACTAAAGTCTCCGCTGCGTGCCCCATCTTCGATGGCACCGAATATCCCTACTGGAAGAACAAGATGCGCATGCACCTTGAAGCCATTGACGTGGACCTCTGGTTTGTCGTCAAGAACGGCGTTCCCAAGACTGGTCAAGGTATCACCCCTGCTAATGTCAAGAGGCTCGTTCAACTGGATTCAACGGCCAAGAAAATCATCTGTGGTCATCTGACCAAAGGACAATATGGTCGTGTAAGTGCTCTGGAAACGTCAAAGGAAGTCTGTGACTGGCTCTCAAAGGTCAACGAAGGAGTCTCAACCCCGAGAGATCAAAGGATCAGCGTCCTTCGCAATCTCTTCAATCGCTCCAGCACACATTCCATCGTCTCAATGACATCACTAATGAGCTTCAAGCACTTGGCGCCACTGAGATCACCAAGCATGAAATCGTCAAGACCCTCCTGATATCACTTGACAGCTCATTTGATATCCTAGCCCTGATGATTCAAGAACGCCCTGACTTCAAGACTCTTGATCCGTTTGACATACTTGAGAGGCTCAACACACATGAGTTCCAGCTATCTGAGAAACATGACATCTATGGTCCCCACTATGGCAGATCTCGCGCCTTAAAGGCAAAGGCTGTTTCTTCATCTGAAGAAGAATCTGACTGTAGTTCTCATGATCCTGAAGACATTGGAAAGGAGCTTGCCATGCTTGTGAAGAAGTTCCAGAAATTCACTAGGAAGAAAGGCTTCAGAAAGTCTTCACGATCCAGCTCAAGAAATGATGAAGCTTCTACCCATGACTACAAGAAGATAACTTGTCATAAGTGCAAGAAACCTGGTCACTACATCTCTGAGTGTCCTCAGTGGGACAATGAGAAGAAGAAGAAGAAGAGCAAGGAATATGATTCAGATGACAAGAAAAAGAAGAAATACTCAAAGTCTGCTTCCAAGTCTTCCTCAAAGTATTCATCACACAAGAAGAATTCATCTGGCAAGGCTCGCGCGTTTGTTGGCAAGGAGATGGATTCAGAGGAGGAGTCTGCTTCTGAAGAGGCGGAGGTGGAGTCGGAGGAGGAGTCTGATTCTGGTGCTACGAGTCTGGCTGTAGCCACTGCCTACGTGGCCAAGTCCATCTTCAACACTGAAGACAATGGCCCCGTCCCCAACATTGTTGATGAGGACGACGACTCTGCTCCCACCTACTGCTTCATGGCACGCGGTGCCAAGGTAAAATCACGCGATGCTTACTTTCAAACATCTAGTGAAGATGACTCTGATTGTGAATCAAAACCTAGCTACAAAACACTTGCTAAAATTGCCACTGAACAGCAGAAAGCCATGGAACATATTCAAAAACTGTTAGACAAAAGCGATGACCCGTTGGACACGAAAATGACCCGTTCTCAGTCCTTAATTGAAGACATAAAAAATCTTCATGTTAAGTACAAGGAACTTGAAGGTCTTTATGAATCGCTCTCGAAAACTCATGAAAAACTTTCCCACGATTACATTCAAAGGAAGCGAGAACTTGAGAAATTGAAAGCGGCTCATGAAGATCTTCAAAAAGAAAACGAGTCACTCCGCGCACAACTGATCAGCTCCACTCACGAAGAGTTTGAACCACCATGTCTAAAATGCATTGAGCATGATAACGCTACATCTGTTGCTGAATGTTCTACTGCTTCCACTGTTGCAATATCTTCAACTACTGATGTGGTAACTAACCCTTCTGCTGAGGTTACCACTACTATTGCTGATGAAAATGCTAGGTTGAAGACTTTGCTTGAAACAGGGATGTACAAAAGCCTCAAAGGGCATCAGACTCTATGTGATGTCCTCAAAAAGCAGATACTGAACCGAAACCCTAGGAAAGAGGGTGTTGGGTTCGACAGGAAAATGAATGTTGATGATTCATACTGGAAGCCCGAGCAGTATCCCAAAACTTCACGGGTTGCTGCAAAGGAACCTTCAGTGGATCCATCTACCCTATCTGGCTTCACTTGTACTAATCCTCTTATCATTGATGAATCCTTTGATGCAAACTATAAACCGTTTAAGAATCAAAATGGTGAAGTGTTTGCCAGGTACATTGGTACTAACTGCTGGAACGGGCCACCTATGAAGAAGATCTGAGTTCCCAAAGGTTGTCTTGAGAAACTTCCAGCAAACGTCATCATGACACCTCTTGGGAAGAACACAAACCCCAGACCAAAGGCTTCATATGGTCCTAAGGCTTCATACAGACAAAGGACTCACCTGAGTCGCCCTAACGCAGATGTTTTGCAGGGAAACCATACTCAGACCCATGAATATGAGCGTGTTTCTTCAAACCGCTATATTCATAAAACAAAGAATTTTTCTGCCTATTCTTATGAGTATTATTCTCCTCCTGCAAGATTATTTGCTAGGGCTCCAAAGCCAAAATTCTCAGATGCTGCTCTTAGACTCATTGCTTCTAAGCCACCCCTGAAGATGTGGGTGGTTAAGAAGAACTAACTTTCTCTTACAGGGAAAGGTCTCCAGCCGAAAATCAAAGGCGTCTGATGCTATTGCTGGGGACCTAAAACACTTGTTGGGCACAAGATCAAATGCCGAAAATGACTTACTGCTCATACTGCTCATGAATCACTTGATAAACATCTTATCAGTCCTAACTTGGGTCTAAGCTTTCATAATCCACTTACACGTCAAATGTTTATGCTTCATAATGGATTGTGGTGAAGCCTATCCTCCTGACTGCATTGTAGGGAGTGACACCAAAGTGTTCAGAATGGATTATGGACAGCGGATGCACAAATCATATGACCGGAGATCGAAATCTTCTCATGGACTCAACCTTACATCCATCTAACAAGAGTCACATCACATTTGCTGATACTGTATTTGAAGGATACAGAAAAGGTGATATGTATATGGTAGATTTCTCAGCTGGACCGCAGATGGCTGTATGTCTTCTAGCAAAAGCTTCAGAGTGTTGTCTCTGGCATCGGAGACTAGGACATGCCGGCATGAGGAACTTGCACACTCTCGCAAAGAAGAAGCATGTCGTAGGCATCGAGGAAGTCAAGTTCAAGAAAGATCATCTATGTGGTGCCTGTGAAGCTGGGAACATGACTAGAGCCAAGCATCCCTCGAAGACAATCATGACGACATCCAAACCCTTCGAGCTGCTTCACATGGACTTATTTGGCCCTACTCACTACTCCACGTTCTCTACCACAGCCTGTCTCTATGGCTTCGTCATTGTTGATGATTATTCAAGATACACATGGGTGCACATAATACTCTACAAGACTGAAGTGCAAGATGTCTTCAGACGCTTCGCCAACCGTGCCATGAACAACTATGTCGTCAAGATCAAGCATATCAAAAGTGACAATGGCACTGAGTTCAAGAGCACTGGCGTTGATCTTTATTTGGATACAATGGGAATTACTCATGAATTCTCAGCCCCGTATACACCTCAGCAAAATGGGATCGTTGAGCGCAAGAACAGAACTCTAATTGAGATGGCTCGAACGATGCTTGATGAATACAAGACACCAAGAAGGTTCTGGCCCGAAGCTATTGATACTGCATGCCATATCATCAACCGTGTTTATCTTCATAAGCTTCTGAAGAAAACGTCCTATGAACTCCTCACTGGAAAGAAGCCTAACGTAAGTTACTTCAGAGTATTTGGAGCTAAGTGCTAGATCAAGGATCCACATCACAAGTCAAAGTTTGCACCAAAAGCACATGAACGCTTCATGCTCGGATATGGAAAGGACTCACACTCCTACAGAGTCTTCAACATCTTTCTCTATAAAATAGGTGAAACTGTGGGTGTGCGGTTTGATGAGACAAATGGTTCACAAAGAGAGACCCTACAAAATGTGCTAGATGAGGCTTCACCCAATGAATCTATCAAGCTAATGGGAACCAGTGAGATCATGCCTTCTGAAGCACAACCCGACGAGGAACTCATCATCTCTGCTCCAAATCAACCTGACGACAATGCTCAGCCTGAAGACAACACTCCTGACAATGACAATGTACAACAAGAGCAAAATCTTCGTCCAGCTCATCCTCATGTTGCAAATGAAGTACAAGTTGAGAAGATAATTGACAACATAAATGCTCCTGGTCCACTTACTCGTACAAGAGCAACACAACTAGCAAATTTCTATGGGAACTTTGCATTTGTATCAATATATGAACCCAAGAAAGTGGCTGAAGCTTTTATGGAACCCGGATGGATTCAAGCAATGCAAGAAGAGCTTCAACAGTTTGAGCTGAACAACGTGTGGGAACTTGTCAAGCATCCTGACACTCGCAAGCACAACATAATAGGCACAAAATGGATCTATCGCAACAAGCAAGATGAGCATGGTCAAGTGGTCAGAAACAAAGCTCGTCTCGTTGCTCAAGGATACACTCAAGTCGAAGGGATTGACTTCGATGAAACATTTGCTCCTGTGGCTAGACTTGAAGCTATTCGTATACTGCTAGCCTATGCAAATCATCACAACATACTTCTGTATCAAATGGATGTAAATAGTGCCTTTCTCAATGGAAGGATTGAAGAAGAGGTGTATGTTGCACAACCACCTGGCTTTGAAGATCCAAAACATCCTGATATGGTATACAAACTCAACAAGGCAATGTATGGCCTCAAACAAGCGCCTCGTGCTTGGTATGACACACTCAAAGACTTCCTGAAGAGCAAAGGCTTCAAACCTGGATCCCGAGATCCCACACTCTTCACAAAGACATATGATGATGAACTATTTATCTGCCAAATCTATGTGGACGACATTATCTTCGGCTGCACTGACAAAAGATACAGTGATGAGTTTGGTCACATGATGGAAGAGCAATATCAGATGTCCATGATGGGTGAGCTGAAGTTCTTCCTTAGTCTTCAAATTTGTCAGCAAAGCAATGACATCTTCATATCTCAAGAGAAGTACCTTAAATACTGCCTGAAGAAGTTTGGAATGCAAGACTGCAAAGGGTACTCGACGCCTATGCCTGGTAAACACCATCTGGGTCCCAATGCCAATGGTAAAGTGTTTGATCAACAGGTATACCGCTCCATGATTGGTTCTTTGCTTTATTTATGTGCATCTAGGCCAGATATTATGCTTAGTGTTTGCATGTGTGCTTGATATCAAGCGGCACCAAATGAGTCGCATCACTTAGATGTGAAGCGAATACTTCGATATTTGGCTTACACCCCAATACTAGGATTATGGTATCCAAAGGGTTCAGAGTTTGATCTAGTTGGATTCTCAGATGCTGATTATGCTGGTGACAAAGTTGATCGCAAGTCTACATCAGGCACATGTCACTTTCTAGGACGATCTCTTGTCTGTTGGTCTTCAAAGAAGCAGAACTGTGTATCACTCTCCACTGCTGAATCTAAATACATTGCTGCTGGATTTGATGCGCTCAGCTTCTCTGGATGAAGCAAATGCTCAAGGACTATGGCGTCCATCTGAAGCATGTGCCACTCTACTGCGATAATGAAAGCGCTATCAAGATTGCCAACAACCCAGTTCAGCACTCGAAGACAAAGCACATTGAAATTCGTCATCACTTTCTCAGAGATCATGTCATGAAGGAAGATATTGATATCATTCACGTCAACACTGAAGAGCAACTGGCAGATATCTTCACAAAGCCCTTGGATGAGAAAAGGTTTTGCAAGTTGCGGTGTGAGCTAAATATCTTAGAATCCTCAAATGTCCTGTAATCAGGCACACATCCTAACACTTATGCAAATTGATGACTTAGATGTGCAACACACGTAGTAAAGTATATATTCAATCAATGAAGACTTACATTCTAAGTGTGAATACATTAACATGGAAATTGAATTCGGAGCGCCACGAGAATTGTGCGCCGTTTCTGGGTCTAATACTTCCTATACGGTGGGTAACGCCACCACCAAATCTTTGTTTGAAGTGTTTCTCGTGGCGTTACATTTGCAAAGTCTGCGCACTTGGTTTATCTTCATATACGATATATATAGAGTTGTGTTCTGTCCTCTATAGCATTCATTTATAGCTGTGTCTTCATATTTGAATCTTTTGAACTAAGTGAATGTGATCGGACCCTAACCTCTCTATGCTTTCTCATCTTACACTCTGTCTGTCCAAATCATATGCATTCTGTTGGAACTGTCGAATATCTTCTCTGCATCCTTGTCAGTAGAAGATACGGAGACAAACTTTAAATCTGATTTTAATGCTCCATCCTTTATGCCTGAAATCCGGAGAAGCCGGAACGACCACTCCGACAGTCGTGGTGTACGTGGGATCGTGGGACAACTCCCAATGCGTTACATGACCGCCACGTGTCCCTCGTATGTGAACCGCCAGGGGCACCTGCGTAATTGCGCTATGCCGCCTCCCATGCTTATAAATGCACGTCCCATCACGGCCAAAAGTTCTTCTACCACCTCTCCACCTCGACCAACCCTAGCGCCTCCGCTAGCTCTCGACGACGCCGGCGACGAAGCGCTTCACTGCCGCGACCTCGTCGACGCCATCTTCACGCTGGCCGCGGACATCGTCGACTCCGCCGTCGCCGTAGCTGTCCTCCATCGCCAAGTTAGGGCACGGAAGATCGAACTACTGGGCATCCAACTTCTCTCCGTCTAAGCAGTTCATCGTGTGGTAAATAAAACTTTCCTTTTACCATCTTCTTGATCCAGAAAGATTCATCACTTTTACCACAAGAGGTTTCTGCCTACACAAATATATAGATCTATCCTGTCTGCATCTCATATCTTGCCTAGTACATTCACATATGCTTCAAACATAGTTAGATTCCTCACTTGTACCTATTCGTGGATTTGTACAAATCTGGAACCAACTCTTATCATATGAGTGAATGTCTTCGCGCTATGAGGTCAAAGTCTTCAAAACTGTTTTATCTTCAAAAACTTCTGAGAATGCATATGACCTCTTCCCCTTCCCTCGCATCTCTAATGTTGTCACAGGTACATGTCCGTGGGAGAATCCCTTGGTTCTCATAGTCTGCATTCACTTGCAGAATTCTTGCAGCGTCACATTCACTGCCCTGAAGACAGTTCCTGTCTGACCAGTAGACCGAAGCATTTGCTAGTATTGGAGCCATTTAGTTTGAAGCCCTTCAGATTGAAGCCAATGGCAACTGACAAGACAGTTAGAAAGGGTGGCTGACAGCGCCGTGGCAACACCTCCAAAGATTTGCCTCCTGATCTAAGTGAAATGTACAAGACTGATCCAGAGGAGGATTACAATCAGAGGAAGACACGAATCCAATGGATTCAAAGATATTGGGCTGAACAGTGGTTCAAGTACAGGTTCGTGACCCAAGAGTATGCTGAAAAGAACGCCATCAATCATCCATGAGGAGATATCACCTATAAAAATCTTCCACCCAAGACTCGTGTTGAAGCCATTGCTCAAGGCTTCTACCCTTGCATGGTCAGAGGGCCTCAACCTGCTGATGCTGATCCTACTTCTCTGCTCTGGTGTTGCGACGACAATTTGTTCAAGCGAAATCTTCAATATGCCAAGAACTCAGCCAAAGAGAACAAGAAGAACTGAGGATTGGACTTCAATCCTGGCCCCTCTGCGCCCTGCGTTGATGGCACACGCGAAGCTGAACCAAACCTGGTTGGGCCCTTCTACAACTTAGAAGGCTTCATCAGTCACATCAGGGTTCAAGGGGCGGATGTGGATCAACCTGCAGATGACGCTGATTCTGAAGAAGCGCCTGCAACTCCGAAGCCCAAGAAGAAGAAATCCAAGGCTTCGAAGACCACTCCACCAATTGCTTCTAGAGTGAAGCCTTTGGCCACTGCTCCACCAGCACCAAGTGTGCTGTCTGAGGAGCACTCTCGCATCTCTAAGAGCAGACAGCTAATGAAGAAGCCCTCGCACAACCCCAGTCTAGCTCTCACTCCTGACGGCTCTTCTGAAGACTGCCAATGAAGCCCTTGATCTCTCGAGCGATGAGGATCTTGGGGACGATGCTCTGGAGCAACTGATCAAGATCAAGCAAGATGCTGAAATCTTCAATGATTTGTCGCTCTTCGACGTGGAAGTGCTCAACAATTTCATTGATGAATGGTTTGACACCCCCAACCTCAGCTTCGACGATCTGCAACTTCCAGTTGGCCTTAGCGTCTCCTTCCATGGCGCCATTGCTTCTGAGCTAGCTCTGGCTCAGAGAATTGTTGAGCTGAAGCAAAAGATCGATTATGAAAAGGCTCAGTTCAAGAAGCATGTGGACAAGCTTAGCGTCCAAGAGATTCAGAACTTCAAGGTAATGATGCACGAGCTCAAGGAAGCCTTTCGCCAGAGGCATGATGATGCTAAAGGTTCTCGCGAGTGAATCAAGGACTTGGCTGCCAAATGCGTTCAAGCTTTCAATGAAGCTGAAAAGCGCAAGGCCCTTGGGCATCCTGGCATTGACCCAAGGATGGCTGCCAAGAAAAAGAAGAAGCAATCTGTGCCCGAAGCTGAAGAATCCAGGCATGAAATGCCTCGCATAATCTTCCCTGCCAGCATGACTGGCACGAAGCCTAAGGTCACCCCAACTGCTTCCGAGCTCAAGAAGACAAAGGTGGCTGAAGCTGAAGCTCACAAGCGCAAGCAAAGTACTGATGAAGCTCCACCCACCAAGAAGCGCAAGACAAAGAAGGATAAGGCTCCTTCCAAAGAGCCTATCTTTGTCGAGCCCATATCAGTTGCTCGCCCTGCATCTACACACCGAGAATGTCGCATGACAGTCCATGAGCCTGCTCCCACAGAGGCTGAAGACATTCCAGCTGTTGACCCCACCGCAGCTGAAGACATTGGTCCTCAAGACAATGTTGAAGATGATGAAGTCCTTTCTCAGATCGAATACAACGTTGAATCTTCACCTGTTCTTACGAACAGCGAACGCATCCGCATTGGTCGTCCATTGACGCCAATTGCATAGGATGACTCGTGGGATAATCACCCACAAGATACACCAGCCACACCTCAACCAACTCAAGACACCAGTTCGGTGCTTGAAGATGAATACTTTGAGGCCCAACAACCTCCATCCCCTCAGGCGTCGCCAGCATTTCGCAGGCTTCGCAAAGGACCAAGGCCTCAAGTCGTCACCCCAAGTGTTCCAGAAGGAGAAGAGCAACAATCTGTACCAGACGCTGCTCCTACTGTGAACCCCTTAGAATCTGAAGCCAAAGCGGCTGAAGATATTCCGGCTACATCAGCCGAAGAAGAACCACCCCAAGAAGAAGAACAACCCCAAGCAGAAGAAGCGCGTGCTGCCACACCCCCTGTTCTCGAGAAGAACGTGTCCGACCCTCCAGCTCCTGAAGTGGAGGTTACAAACTCAAAGGCTGCCACCACCAACACTAAAGCCAATGACGTGGTCATGGCTGAAGCTAATGTGGCACCTGAAGACATAGTGGTGCCTGA
Source organism: Secale cereale (assembly GCA_902687465.1). Taxonomy (NCBI): domain Eukaryota; kingdom Viridiplantae; phylum Streptophyta; class Magnoliopsida; order Poales; family Poaceae; genus Secale; species Secale cereale. The sequence goes on from LR738713.1 coordinate 104,964,857, forward strand.
AGTGATGGTGCCTGAAGCAAGTGCTGCACGTGAAGCAAATCAGCAGCCTGAAGCTAATGCCTCTGCTCCTGTTCCGCCTCCAAGGCCCCATAGAATTGAGTAAGCATACAACCAAGATGATCAACTCATTACTGTCTGATGGCCTATTCTGACTCCACCACCTGCTACTGGACTGCATGCTACTGGTCCTCAGTTTGATCATCATGTTGAGCATAGGCCTCAATTCAGAAGCCTAAACCAAGACTGCCAAGGTTTCCAGGTATTGCCACCTCTCAAGGGTCCTTCAATGCCAATATCTTCACTGCGCACAACAAATTTTTTGACAGCGCCAAGAACCCATATTCCAAGCCAAGAATATCATCAGATAGGTTCTGGAGCCGTCAGCAGCGCAGTTATCACTCAAGAGTACTCTATGATCAAGGGCGCATTTTCCCTCATATGCGTCTTGACACTGAAGCTATTGCTGGACTGCCCTGTCTGGAGGAAGCTCTTGATTGCTTCCGTGATGCTGGCCTGCTAAATTTTGTGACTAACAAGGAGCATTGGAATGAAGAGCTGCTTTTACAATTCTATGCAACCCTCCACATTCGAGGCTACAACAGGGATCCAAAGACATGGGTCCTTGAGTGGATGACAGGAAATGTCCATCATGAAGCCAAAGCCTTTGATCTCATTGAGCTTACTGGCCTGCCCACTCCAGGAGACCTGTATGAACCTGGCTGTCAATTGCACAATGAAGCCTCGGAGAGTATCTTTCAGAAGCGCAAGCCCAACATGAGCCAAATGCTAAGCATGATGAAGCCTCTACCAAGTGATGCTGAATATCCTAAGGAATTCTTTGTTGAAGACCTAGAGTACCTGCCACGCACCATCTATCATATCATCAGGCGTACTCTATGGCCCGTCAAAGGACATTCTTCATCAGCCAAGCTTGAAGGCACTATGAAGACACTGGTCTTCTATATCTTCAATGGCATCAGCTTCAATGCTCAACATTTCTTCATTAGGCAATTGGCTATGTTTGGCTCTGATCTGTTTGGTCTGAAGTTCTATGCCCCATGGATTATGCGCCTCATCAAGCTTCATTCAGCTATCACCTATCAGCCCTCTGCTCGCAACCATCATATATTCTTGCCTGAGGTTGATATGTCAGCTGAAGCTATATATCAAGAGCCTGCCAAAGAGCCTGTTAGTCTTCACAATGCTGATCACCAGAGCTTCACTTAGCAAATTGAAGGAGTTCTATTAGTCTCACGCATTTATTCTCTGGCTGGCCGTACTCGTCTACCTCGACACGCTGAAACCGATGCTACTGAGAGCACCATTGCCCAAAGGCCTCAGAAGCGATCTCGTTTTCTCAATAACCGAGAGCTTCTGGTTGCCCTCCATCAGAAACAGGATAAGCATCACTACTGGCTAAAGCGTCAGATGCAAAGCCTCTTGGTGGACGTCAATCGCATTCGCAATCTTGCCACCAAGAATGCCTTTGTTGCTCATGAAACCTATCAGAGGTCATGGCACTACTAGGAAAAGGGCTATAGATAGGATTGTTACTAATGGCGAACTAGACATGCGGTGCGCCATTAGTATATACTAATGGCGCACCATGTCTTGGTGCGCCATTAGTATCCAAATACTAATGGCGCACCACATCCACGGTGCGCCATTAGTAAATTTTTTTCAAAATTTGTTTTTATTTTTTTAAATTTTATTTTCAAAAATACTAATGGCGCACCGTGGGAGTGGTGCGTCATTAGTAGTTGAACTTACTAATGGCGCACCACTCCCACGGTGCGCCATTAGTATTTTTTTCATATTTTTTTTTCAAAAAATACTAATG
>LR738713.1:104966957-104986769 GCA_902687465.1 Secale cereale
AGTTCAAAAATAAATAAAAGAAAATGATGTAAATGTAAAAAAAATAAAAGAAAATAAGTTTCCCATGTGATATGTGGTCTACTTGTTGGGAAAATTTACAAATATGAATTTTGAGTTTATTTGCAAAATATGTCTGGAATTTAGTAAAACGGGCATAACTTTTGCATACGAACTCGGATTAAAAAGTTTTTTATATGAAAAATCATCTACTCGAAAAGTTACATCCGAATTTAACGGGGGGAACCCCGTTAAACATTTTCAAAATCCCCAAAAACCTAACAGAAAAAAAGTTACGGGGATTTTAAGATCTAGAGGCAAAAAAATTCAAAAAATTTCAAACTTACTAGTGGCGCACCGTTTGCTAGGTGCGCCACTAGTAACCGAAAAAAATTTATAAAACTTTCGAAAAGAAAATTATAATTTTTTCCCAAAATATAATACGTAATATGACCGGGAAGTTTGAAATATATTTTCAAAATTTCATCCTACTCATGAACATTAACAAACTCCTAGACATCAAGAAGGGTTAATATGATTGATATGATAGATATATCAACAAGTGCCTGTGAGGTGAGCTGGTGCTGGGGTTGGATAGAATTTTTTTTTGAAATACTAATGGCGCACCAGTGGTGCGCCATTAGTATCCAAATACTAATGGCGTGCTACTAATGGCGCACCAGTAGTGCGCCATTAATGGCCAAAACTGGTGCGCCATTAGTTGGCCTTTTTCTTGTAGCGTGGAAGAGTTTAACCTTGCTGAGTGCTGAAGCGGATCTTCAAGACGATGGCTTCACAGAGAGATTCAAGTTTGACCACACTCCTCCAAGGAATGCTGTTATGCGTCGAACTCCGTCTCTTGAAGATTATGAATACTCCTCCTCCGCTGCAACAATTGACGCCAGGGTGATAGATGATCAAGATGATGCTACCTCACCTCCTCCTACTTCAGCGCGTATCGACACTGAACCAACTACCTCGGCATCGCCAAACACCAACGTCGACCCTGCATCCTCCCCTTCTCCAACTGGGAACGAGTAGAGGCGCTATGTCTTCAAACCTTTTTGGTCCTTACTGACAAAAGGGGGAGCAGCATATGAGTTGATAGTCTTCAAGCGGGTTCATATGGGCGGGTGCTTTATATTTTTCCTAGTGATTACAACTCTCGTTTTTGCTACATTTGGTTCTTTGAGTTGTAACACTTAAACTGATGGTCGTCTGCTACGTTTTCTGCTACTCTGTAATGCGATGATAAATTCCGCATCTGCTATGTTATATTCCGCACTTAGTCATTATTGCAGACGTCCATTTTTCATTATGCATGTCATTATATTCAACATATCAATTGTGCATGATGAATTGTCTTCATAAGTCGAAGAGGATCTCCACAAGTACAACCTGCCATGTGGATTTGCATTCAAAGGCAAATCAACTATATGCACATCTTCAGGGGGAGCCTTTTGCTACTTACGAAGACAATACCTCTATCCTTTACAATTTCACATACCTTTTATCCCCGTTGTAAACTTCAACCAGTTTGTCATCAATCACCAAAAAGGGGGAGATCGTAAGTGCATCTAGTTCCACCCCTATTTGGTTTTGGAGTATTGACGACAAACCTGGTTGAGGGACTAATGTGTTTGTGAGAATTGCAGGATAACACAGGTAGTAGTCCCTCATTGATTCGGTTTACCTACCGGAGACGACCCCTAAAAATGTATGAAGACATTGACATCAGTGGTGGTATATGAAGATAATCCTATTGAATACTATGACAAGAGAAGACATTGTGTGAAGACTATGGAGAGCGAAGACTTACACGTTTTGTTGCTTCCTTTTCTTCTTTGTTGAGTCATAGGAACCACCGTACTGTTAAGTGGGGTCCAAGTGATCTAAGTCAGGGTGATTGAAGTGATACTCAACCAAATCCTATGTCTTCGAGCAAAGACAATGAGAGCAAATCTTATCCAGAGTTCGATGAGTCAGTTTTACTTGTAGCCGAAGTAAAGTTGCCGTGTGAGTGTTTGAAATTTGACCGTTGGAACACGTGTCAGTTCCTTAGTGACCCAGGGTCACTTCGGACAAATCAGGTCGGGTTACCCAGTGGCTATAAATAGCCCACCCCCTACACCATAAATTGGTGGCTTCTCAAAGTTATTACACGGCTTTTGTCGTTTGAGAGCAACCCACCTCGGAAGCATTTGAGAGAGATATCCTTGCGAGGACAAAGCCAAAACACCCAGAGCCAAAGAGTGTTAGGAATCACTGAAGTCTTTCTGTCTGTGTGACCTGAAGACTTATTACACTTGAGGACTTTGTTTCTCCAGCCGGTTAGGCGTCGCATTCTGAGCATCCAAGAGTCATTGTGGATCGCCGGTGAACGAAGTCTATGAAGGTTTGGAAGTCTACCTTGAAGACTTACCAGAGTGATTGGGCGCGGACTAGGTGTACTTAGCTCAAGGGGGATAAGGTGAAGACGCGGTCTTCTGAGTTAAATCTCAGCTTCCCTAACCAGACGTACAGTTGTCACAGCAACTGGAACTAGTCTAACAAATCACTATCCTCCCCGAGCTACTGGTTCTATCCTTTCCTTCCCTTTACTTACTATTCTATGTTGTGAAGTCATTTCCTGCTTGCCTTATCAGATTGACTTCACTGAGTATCTACTTGTTGTGATTGGCTTCATTTCTTCTTCCAACCTGATCCCTACTGCCTAGCTGCTATTAGTCTTCGTGCTTTCACTTCATTGAATACATGACTATGGCTTGTCTAGGGTAGTCTACTTTCCGCTGCATACTAATAGGATTGAGTTTATCTTTTGTCTTCAAAACTACCATGTTTGGAAGCATTTCATAAAAATCGCCTATTCACCCCCCTCTAGTCGATATACTGCACTTTCAATGATGATATAGAAATGACGAACGAAAATAATTAGATTAAAGCCTTGCGATGATTCAAAAAGAGCTTCCGACGAGATAACCGAGAAAATCATTGAACTCCGGGGAAGAAAATATGAAAGCACTTGGAATTAGAATTTATTCATCAAGAATAAACTCCAAAGGAAATAATTAAATCAACTCCACAAGATGAATAAGAATTATGGTATGCTTATCCTCCACCAATAAAATTGATGAGAAGCATTGGATTCACATACTACTTATTCTCGTTGGAAAGATTAAAGAGAGATATATCGGGACTTGCGAAACTCTTCCTGAAACACCGGTAGGATTGAATGAACGATCGAATTGATAAGATAGCATCGGAAAGAACTCTTGAGCGAACCACCGTAAAGAATTAAAGCCGAGTGAAGAAAAGAACAAGCACCGAGAAGAAATAAAATCGAATGATGAAAAGAACAAACCCCCGTAAAGAAATGAAATTGAGTGGGTACAAGAGAAATGAATCGCCGGGAAGAATTAAGCACTTGAGGAAATTTGACTGACGAGAACGAAGAGATTGTGAACTGATTAAAGAATACTTGAACAAAGCACCAGAAGAATGTGAGACGAACGAAGAGGCATTAATGAAGAATATTTGAAGGACGAAGTTGAAAAGTGAGAACGAAGAAATCTTCCGATATGATGGCCTTCGGAGGAACACAAAGAAAAGAATTCATGAAATACTCCGGATGATGAAAAGAAGAAAGGTTGAACCAATGATGAAAAGAATTTGCAAACGATCTTGGAGAAGGCATATGACTGATGGAATCCATTCTTACGTCATACTTAAAAGAATTTCGGAACACTCCAGGAAATTAGAAGAGTCAGGTAAGATCCTGGGAAAAGACTTGTGGGTTATGAGCCCACCGAAGAGAAAACACCGTTGGAAGGAATTGAAAGAAGATGATGCACCGGAACGATTAAAAGACTCAAAGAAGGTGACAACCTCGAATTAATTGGAACACAGATGAATTTCCTGAGATATCATCTGAGCTCCGGGATAATTAAACGGCGAGAGGTAAACGAGGAAGGGCAAAAAACATTTGAGCCGATGAAAATATATGAACAACATCGAAACTTGAGTTGTATCCACCGAAGAAGAAAAAGAGATGAAGAAGGACGAACTATACGAGAATTCACCGATTGAAACAATCGAGGAAAGAATGCAAAGGATTCGCACGAGTAGGATAGATACTCGATTAAGGACTCCGGTCCGAGAAGAAAAGGGTGGGTGGGTGGAAAAAGAAAGACCCCAACGGACGGGGAAAACACCGTCGCTTGAAAAGAACTAGGGGCTAAACTTGCAAAGAAGAAGAGGGTCGAATCCACTTGACGAGAGATGCACTAGATGAAAGAACTGACAACACAAGGAAAGAAAACTAACCGCGAGATCTAAAAAAAATTTGAAGGGGAAGAGGAGTAATTCAAAACACCTACGTCAAGATTCCTCACCAGAGCGACGAAGGGGCAGAGGAGTAAAAAGAATTCCTACCCTCCGATATAACTAGACTCCGAAAAGGTTTTCTGCTAGACTCGACAACAGCCAGACTACGATCAATAAAGGGGGATCCTATGATCGGTCGAGGCTCTGATACCAACTTGTCAGGCCCAAGATGCGATTCTATCACGATCACGTGACACTTACGTGATTGTGGCACAACCGTATTTCAGGCGCTTAGCAAGATGGATATCATTACATCGAACCATTACATACATACATGGGGAATACAACAATTCATACAAGTCACATGAATACAACAACATCAATACAAGGCATCCGACTACGGATGCAAAAATGAAAGCACAATGACATCCATCTGCTATCCCAGGGTGCCGACCAGGAACCTAACCCAAGACTGAAGAAGAAGAAGAAGAAAGAACTCCAACACAACGGTCATCGCTCTCACGTCAAGACATTGGAAACCTGCACCTGCAACTGTGGTTTTAGTATCTGTAAGCCACGAGGGCTCATCAATCCCATAACCATGGGTAACGAGACTAGCAAAGCTTAATGGGTAGGAAGAGGTAAAGTGGTGAGGTTGCAGCAGCGGCTAAGCAAAAAATATGGTGGCTAACTTACGAGTACAAGAATAAGATGAGCATCTACGCAAACGGTCGCAACTAGTATTGATCGCTAAAGATCCTGAAGTACCTACGAGTCAACGTAACCCCACCGTGTTCTCTTCTCAAAGTGAAAAGAGACAGTCACGGTTATTCACACAGTTGTGTGTTTTACTTTGGATCCTCTGTCAAGTTTTCTACAACCGGACATTAACAAATTCCAATCTGCTACATAACCGCAGGCACGGCTTTCGAAAGATCATAACCCTGCAGGGGTGTCCCAACTTAGCCCATCACAAGCTCTCACGATCAGCAGAAGTAATAATAATATTATCACCCCTTATCTTAGGGACAATCCGATCAGGCTTGGCATCCCGGTGCACAAGACATTTCGACAATGGTAAAACAAGTCCAGCAAGACCTCCCGGCGTGCCGACACCCTCATAGTAGCCGCGCGTATCTCGTCTCAGGCCACGTCCGGATGAGCGAAGCGTATAGGAGCCAGATACCCCAAGTTGCCAAGGGGCGGTCCCGCAAAGTGCTCTTTTTGGGACCAACACCATCGACACTGGCCCCCCTGTATGTAGAAATAATCCACGGGTAGCGCTAACTCCCTATGCAATTAATTAATTAATTAAGTTTTTATTATGTTGCAATAAAACCAACGTTGGGCCTTGCTGGAGGAGTTTTATTCAAAGACGAAGTGTCAAGGGGTCCCCATATACCCAACCGTGTAAGGAACGCAATATCAAGGAACATAATGCCAGTTTATCGACTCCTAAGGTGGCATGAGTGGAACAAAACACCGAGCAAAAGGCCAAGCCTTCCACCCATGCCCAGTGTATAGGTGTGTTAATATTAATAATAGATATTGTGATATTTCAACAACAAGTTCCAACATGGAACGATCTTCATCTTCACCTGCAACTAACAACGCTATAAGAGGGGCTGAGCAAGCGGGTAACATAGCCAAACAATGGTTTTGCTAGGAAGGTGTCAAAGGTTAGAGGTTTCATGGCAACAAGGAGAGGGGCTGACAATAAAGATGGGTAGCGCGACATATAACGATAGCATCGAGACAACTAAGCATGGCAATGATAGTAAAGGTATCCAAGGTGATGGTCATCTTGCCTGAGATCCCGAAAGGAAGAAGAACAAATCCATGAAGAAGACAAAGAAGAAGCCTTGAAGACGAACCACGTGTAGACGAACGAATCCTCAAGATCGCAACGGAACAAGCACTAACGAGAAGAAGCAAGCAATACGGTAAACGCACAACACAAGAACATGACAATATGCTCAACCAAGTATGATGCAAGACAAGTCTATATATGATGCACTACGTGGCAAGGGATGAAGCACACAAGAATAACACAAGACAACAAGTTTAAATGAGGCCGGAATCAACGCATAACAAATCTGGTAAGTCCTCACATGCATGTTTTGAAATTAGACCTGATCTGAACAAACCTTATGTTAAATTTGTTAAACAGCAGGTTAACATGCACCATGACGATCTACACGAAATTCTAGTCAAGTTTCATATAAAGTTTGTTTAATTCGGAGCTACGACCTAAAAGATATGAGCAAAACAAGACAAGCAAGAAAACGGTGCAAGATGCACCCAAACATCAAGCAAACTCACTCCAAACATGAAAACAATATGATATTATGCTTCTACATGCAAAATCACACAAGTTTTATATAGGACACACTCAAAACGGAGCAACGGTTCAACACATACACACGAAACACGATATAACAACAAGCTGAAGTTAACAGCCACATAGCAACTTTGGAGCAAGGTAAATATAAGCTACATCACCCAAACATGATAACAAGAAGCATGGATATGAAGTAGACATGTTATTTAACAAGCATGAACTTAGAACACACCCAAAAACTTGCTGGAACACATTTAAACAAGCATGGCAAGTTGCAATAAAATTATCCAGACTTTGTCAAAATATGGGAAGGCAAAAACATAATCACGATGCTGCCTTCGGAGGCACAAAAGAACAAGCATATCAACTCTAATAAGAAAATAATGAGCATGGGCATGTAGTATACATATCATACAGCAAACAATTCCATTGGAGCATCTCCATAGGAGGCATGGATCAATAGCAACAAGCTCCACCAAATTGAGCATGCTGATAAAATCCTGGCAGGTATAATTTATAGCAACTTGGGAGTAAGAAATAAATAAGCTACATCAGGTCATATGAGCAAGTAAGGGCATGAATTTATAGACAATAACATAGAAAACAAGACATGATCATTGGCCACTCCAAAACAACCATGGATTTTACTAGGGCATCAAGCAAACATAGCATCAGGTTATAACAGATTCCAGGCTTAGCTGTTTTTTCACTAAGTATGAAACACAAAAACAACAACATGGCATGATTACAAGCTTGTTTAAGTCACCTCAAGACATATCATGGAAAATGAATTGCACCACAACAAAGACCATATGATTGTGCTTCTAAAACATATAGACATGAGGCATGAAGACAAACACATCAATAGCAATGATCAAGTGAAATTAGCATCTCATAACAAGTTTCAGCACTTAACAGCCACATGCACTTTTGCAACAAAGATTAACATGGCAAGATGGAACCTAACATGAATGCTACAGCAACCAACATGTAGAGCACTTCACAATGAACACTTTGACATATCATATGCTTCATTTGGATAAACATGCACCAAGTTATCATATCTCAAACATGGCATCAAATTAACAAGTAACAGCAGTTTATAACAAGTAGCACTCTTGCATCAGAGATTAGAGCATCAAGACGAAGTAAAACAAGCATGGAACAATGGAACAAAGTGAAGAGCATATCACCACGATCATTTTGACATATCATTCACTCAATTTGGCCATACACACAAAAAGTTACATGCATGCAAAGTATGCATCAGAATTACGAAATAGAAAAGGACTTAGTCAAATAACCCTCCGAAGGGGTGGACAAAGTTTGACTGGGGCGGACATGTCCGGCGGCTGGGATGCTGACACGCGGGCACGGGGGAAGATCGGACGTGTCCGAATCCACCCGGATGTGTCCGTCAGTGCGAGATGGACAGATCCAGGCGGGACATGGCTTGTTTGGATGGTGGGGTGGGTGGATCTCATCCACCCACCGGGTCCGGGCCGGATCTCGCCGGATCCGGGCGGCGGCGAGCTGCAGACGGTGGGGCAGCACGGGATCTGACCGGCGGCGAGCTGCAGACGCGGTGGAGCTCGAGGTCTGACCGGCGGCGAGCTGAGGGCGACGACGGTGGCTCACCAGCCGGCGCCGAGGCGGCGGGAGGAGGCGGGATCCGGCGGGGATCGATGGGAGGCGAGGGCGCGGGGCGGCGCTGGCTCGCGCAGCGGCGGTGGCGTCTAGGGCCCGCGCGGGCCCCGGATGGGCTCCGCGGGCCAGCGGCGAGGTGGGGCGCGGGAGGGGACGTGGCAAGCGGCGATTAGCCGGGCGCGGCGGCTGGACATGTCCGGATGGGGAAGAAGTGTTCGACGGCGCGGAACGAAGAGGGTTAGGGTTCATCTACGAGAAATTTCGGGGGGAGACACATATTTATAGGCATAGGGAGCTAGGAGTGTCCAAATGAGGAGCCGTTCACGGCCACGCGATCGTGATCGAACGGCCAAGAGCATGGAGGGGGTTAGAATGGGCTTGGGGCTGTTGTGAGAGGGGTGCTGGGCCAAAAGACAAAAGGCCTCCGGCGGTACTCCGAATGCGATGAAATTTGACAGGCGGTCTACCTATGCTATAATAAGACCACACGCCAAGTGTCATCCCATTTCGAGAACATTTTTCGGCCACTCATAAAATAAATATTCGGAGGTGCCGCGGGCGCGTGCAAGTGTGTCTGGGCTCAGAACGGACAACGGAGAGGACGAGGGAACTCAGACGGATGCAAGTTTTGAAAACATGATGATGCACACACATGATGACATGGCAAAGATGCAACACGCAAGCAGATGACATGGCAACAGCGACGAATAACTGACTGCCACCTGGCGCACCGGTCTCGGGGTGTTACAAGAATGGTAATTGATTTTTGGAAATTAAATAAAGCTACTAAAAAAGATCATTACCCTCTAACTTTTATTGATCAAATGCTAGAAAGATTATCCGAACATACACACTTTTGCTTTCTAGATGGTTATTCTGGTTTCTCTCAAGTACTTGTGTCAAAAGAGGATCAAGAAAAGACCACTTTTACTTGCCCTTTCAGTACTTTTGCTTATAGACGTATGCCTTTTGGTTTATGCAATGCACCTGCTACCTTTCAAAGATGTATGGATGCTATATTCTCTGACTTTTAAGAAAAGATTGTTGAGGTGTTCATGGATGATTTCTCCGTTTACGCAACTTCTTTTGATGATTGCTTAAGCAACCTTGATCGTGTTTTGCAGAGATGCGAATAAACTAATCTTGTATTTAATTGGGAGAAGTGCCACTTTATGGTTAATGAAGGTATTGTCTTGGGGCATAAGATTTTTGAAAGAGGTATTGAAGTTGATAAAGCTAAAGTAGATGCTATTGAAAAGATGCCATGTCCTAATGATATCAAAGGTATTAGAAGTTTTCTTGGTCATGCTAGTTTCTATACGAGGTTTATTAAAGACTTCTCTAAAAATTTTCTAGGCCTCTCACTAATATCTTGCAAAAATATGTTCCTTTTGTTTTTGATGATGGTTGTGTAGAAGCATTTGAAATACTTAAGAAAGCCTTGATTTTTGCACCTATTGTTCAACCACCTGATTGGAATTTACCCTTTGAAATTATGTGTGATGAGAGTGATTATGCTATTGGTGTTGTTCTAGGACAAAGAGTTGATAAAAAATTGAATGTTATTCATTATTCTAGTAAAACTCTAGACCATGCCTAGAGAAATTATGCTATACTGAAAAGGAATTTTTAGCAGTTGTTTTTGCTTGTGATAAGGTTAGATCTTATATTTTTGATTCCAAAGTAACTATTCACACTGATCATTCTTCTATTAAATATCTTATGGAAAATAAAGATGATAAACCTAGACTTATTAGATGGGTTCTCTTCCTACAAGAATTTGATTTGCATATTATTGATAGAAAGGGAGCTGAGAACCCCATTGCATATAACTTGCCTAGGTTAGAAAATATTCTTGATGACCCACTATCTATTGATGATAGCTTTTCTGATGAACAATTAGCTATCATAAATGCTTCTCGTAATGCTCCATGGTATGCTGATTATGCTAATTACATTGTTGCTAACTTTATACCACCTAGCTTCACATACCAACAAAAGAAAAAGTTTTTCTATGATTTAATACATTACTTCTGGGATGACCCACACCTTTATAAAGAAGGAGTAGATGGTGTTAGTAGACGTTGTGAACCTGAGCATGAACATGAACGGATCCTACGCAAGTGTCACTCCGAGTCTTATGGAGGACACCATGTTGGAGATAGAACTGCACAGAAGGTATTACAATCCGGTTTTTATTGGCGCACTCTCTTCAAAGATGCTCGTAAGTTTGTATTGTCTTATGAAGAATGTTAGAGAATAGGTAATATGAGTAGACATCAGGAAATGCCCATGAATTATTCAATTGTTATTGAACCATTTGATGTTTGGGGCTTTGATTATATGGGACCTTTTCCTTCCTCTAACGGGTATACACATATTTTAGCTACTGTTGATTACATTATTAAGTGGGTAGAAGATATTCCACCTACTAGTGCTGATCACAACACCTCTATTAAGATGCTTAAAGAAGTTATTTTTCCAAGGTTTGCAGTCCCTAGATATTTAATTATTGATGGTGGTTCACCCTTTATTCATGGTGCTTTCCGTAAGATGATTGCTAAATATGATGTTAACTATATAATTGCATCTCCATATCATCCTTAGTCTAGTGGTCAAGTAGAATTGAGTAATAGAGAGATTAAATTGATTTTGCAAAAGAAAGTTAATAGATCCAGGAAGAATTGGTCCAAGAAACTTGATGATGCATTATGGGCTTATAGAACTGCTTATAAAAACCCTATCGGCATGCCTCCATATAAAATCATTTATGGATAAGAATGTCACTTACCTCTTGAATTTGAACATAAGGCATATTGGGCTATTAAAGAACTCAATTATGATTTATAACTTGCCGGTGAGAAGAGGTTATTTGAAATTAGCTCACTTGATGAATGGAGAACCCAAGCCTATGAGAATGCCAAGTTATTTAAAGAAAAAGTTAAAAGATGGCATGCCAAATGGATACAAAGACATGAGTTTAACGTAGGTGATCATGTTTTGCTATACAACTCTCATTTACGATTTTTTGCAGGAAAGCTTCTCTCTACATGGGAAGGCCCTTACATTATCTCAGAAGTTTATCGCTCCGGTGCCATTAAAATCAGCAACGCCGAAGGCACAAATCCGAAGGCGGTAAATGGTCAAAGAATCAAACACTATATCACAGGTACTCCCATAAATGTTGAGACCAATATAATTGACACGATGACACCGGAGGAGTACATAAGGGACACTTTCCAGAACGTTTCAAACTCCGAAAAGGAATAGGTATGTGGTACGGTAAGTAAACCGACTCCAAAACGTTCCAAACAAAAAAAATTCTCCGTTTCGGAATATTTAAAAATTTAAGAAAATTAAAACTAGTCCGAAAGGGACACGGGGCATCCACAAGGGTGCAGGGCATGCCCCTACTTTGCAGCCACCCCGTGTGCCCTCCGGACTCCCTTTTTTGCACGATACTTCTTTTTGTCGGTAAACATTCATTATATAATATCCCAAAGGATTTGACCATAGTACCACGACAGAATCTCATGTTTTCTTTTTTGAGTGGTTTTTGCCGCAGATCTAGAGCAAGATGTCATCTCAAGAATTGGTCGAGGAGAGTCATCTCTCTCATCCGACACTTGAGCACTTTGGGCCATCAACGAAAGAGGAGATGGAGGCTGATTTGAAGCGGGTAGATGCCATGGAGGAGGACCAAGAAGTTACCTCTCACCTCCAAACTAAATTCATGATAGAGGAACTCCAGAGCTCAGTGATTCCAAACTCGATCATCCCTCCCAAGGCTAAGTTTCTCTCTTATGAAAATATGAAAAAGAGTGTTGCTTTTTCTCCCGCGGCTAGGAAGAATCCATGGGTGGATGGAGCTCTAGCCGTTACGGGCAAGCTTCGCACGGAAATATTTGATGTTAAGCAGCAAATTAATAAGCTTGATGAAGAGAATCGTATCCTAAGGGGCATCATCGCCAAGAATATCACAACACCTCCTCCAAAGAAATAATGATAAATACATGGGTATGGACACTCCCCTTGGCAACTGCCAAGCTTGGGGGAGGTGCCCCGGTATCATATCACCATCACACCTTTATCTTTATCGCTTTTCTTAGTTCGGTCCTCTTTGGTTATATCTTGATCTGTTAGAATAAAGTTTTTAGTATGAATTAGCTTTGAGTTTTGCTTTGATCCCTATCTATGTAATCATGTCACATCCCTAGCTTTACTTTGCCCTAGGATAGTTTTTGCCTATGCATCATGTTTAAAATCTTGTTTAAACTTGAAATGGGGATGTTCAAACCCTAGCACTAAATGAATTCAACTAGGGTCAAATTAAAATCTTTTTCAAAAAACCCAAAATGCCTTGGGAAAAGTTCATCATTTTTGGATTGATTAAAAACCTCTGCCAAAAATGTTGCACCTATTTCTTGGACCATTCTGGATTTTTGAATTAAATCTTAAAGTATTTGCATTTGGGCATTTAAATACTACTAATTATTCTAAATGTCCAAATAATCCTAAACTGAAATGTTCCATGTTGGTTATATGCTAAACAGTGGGCATGAGCAGTTTGGTGATTTTTGAAAGTGCCTAAGCATTTTTAGAAAAGCCACAAAGTTACAAAAGAAATAGATAACAGAAAACAGAAAGAAAAGAGAGAGAGAGAGAAGCTTACCTGAGGCCCACTTACCTGGTGGCCCAGCAGTTTCGGCCCAGCCCACCTGGCCTTCCCCTGTCGTCTTCCTCGTGACAGAAGGACGGAGGGCGTGTGCTCGCCGCGCGTGGCCACACGCTGGCCACCTCCAGGCTGCCTGCCTGCGTCTCGACCCCCCCGGAGGCCTCCACGGACGCCACGCACCCCTTGGACCCCCTGCACCTCTCCCTCTCTCCCCAGAACGCTCCCCCCTCCTTCGTTTCCCCCCCACCAAACACGGCCGTCGCCGCCATTCGCCGCACGCATAGCCACCGCTGCCGCCTCGCACTTCTAGCATGCCCACGAGCTTCGCCGCGCCCCCTCTAGTCCTCAACACCGAGCCACGCATCGCGGGAGGCCCTGCACCGTCTCCATTTGGTCGTCTTCAACCTCGGGAACCGCCGGATGTTGATGGGCCTCGAACCCCTCGTTGGTTACCCCAAGTGGAAGGTGTAAGATGCAGTAAGTAGAAGTGTTTTCCCCTAGCAAAGATGACAAGGATCGAATCCCCAGAGACTCCTAGGTTCAACAAGTAGGTGTCAATTGCTAACGGCGCAATTAGCAATCAACGTGGACCTGCACACAGATACAAATAACTTTGCTCCCAACGAGTACAGAGAGGTTGTCAATCTCTCCGGCCTTGTAGTTCACAAAGGGTTAAAAGCAATATGATAGTAGCGATAAATAGTGTTTTGCAATAGTAAGTAAATAGCGAAAAGTAAATAGTGGATGTGATCAATGATGGTAATATGGACCGGAGTCTCATGATGTTCACTAGTAATGTCTCTCTCCCAAAAGAGGGTAAAACAGCTATGTGAGGTAAACAAATTACAGCTGGGCAATTGACAGGACGACAAACGCAAACCAATGCTGATTACATTGCAAGAAAGGTTGAGGTTCAAAGCATGGGCGGTACGCCAAAGTAAGTAGACCGAAATCCATCAATATCTACTACTAATCATCCACCTTGAGATATCTATCCAGAACATCTCGCTGGTATTAAGTTGCGAGTCCCACCCATAGTGTAAACTCAATGCAACAGACAACTGCATTAAAAGAACTTTGCGTAAAGTAAACAATCCTTGCACCCGCGGGCACAAGCACTGTTGTTTTCCCCCTTGTGGCAACAGCACATCCCCTAGACTCATGTTTCTGTCACTCAAGCTAGTCATCGAGGGGCATGAACCCACAATCGAGCATAACGTTCCCTCTTGGAGTCACTACTTACTACTCGGCCAAAGCAATAAATAACAACGGAGAACATGCAAGAATTACTTATGAACTAAAATATAAAAGAGGTGAATCAAATATATTACTCAAGATCAATCTGAACATAATCTCATAATCCATCGGATCCCAGCAAACTCAACATAGCAACAGCATAAGGATTACATAGGTGCCTCGATCATGTAGGGCAGCTCACGAGGACTAATTAGTGAAGCACAAGAACGGGAGGAGAACATCACATAGCTACTGGTCATGGACTCATGGTCCAAGGGAGACTACTCACGAGTCATCTGGGAGGCGTCCATGGTGGTGGAGAAGCTCCTGGTGGTGATCCTCCCCTCCGGCAGGGTGCCGGGAAGAGTTCTCCTGGTGCTCCCGATCTTGGAAGCGGCGGCGGCGGCGGAACAGAGATGGGATCGCGAAAAGAAGTCCTGTTCTGAGGGTTACGGGGAACCCTTTAAATATATGCCAAAGTAGGGCACCGGGGGAGCCTCGGGGGGCCGAGGCGCCCCCCCGGCGCGGCCCAGGGGGGGCGCCCACAGGGCGCCTGGAGCCCCTGTGGCCCCCCCAGGCTGCCCTTCGGACGCAGTGTTGTTTCCGGTTCGCTGATTTTTTATATAATTTTTCTGGATTTTTCTGGGCAGTTCTCGAAACGTGAAAACCTGAAATACAAAAACAGCCGAAAACAGAAACTGGCACTGGGGTGCACTGGATTAGTAAGTTAGTCCAAATATGATCAAAAGTGTATGGAAGTGTATGAATATCATAGCAATATCACCCAAAAGTGGCATGGAGCAAGCAGAAATTATAGATACGTTTTGGACGTATCAACATCCCCAAGCTTAATTCCTGCTCGTCCTCGAGTAGGTAAATGATAACAAGAATAATTTCTGTGGTGACATGCTATTAACCATATAGGACTTTCTCATAGTCATATGACAAAAGCTTACTGAGACAATGATTCTAAAGTAATTAAGTTGTCTCAAGAGAAAATCACAAATGACTGAAAGTTTTACAATATGAAACTGAAACATCAAAAAGATTTGCAATGAACATGATGTGCAAATATGATAAAGTGATATCTAGCTTGCCCCCTTTAGTGATGAAAACATAAATGCAAGGGCACCTTCAAGGTTTAAGTGACGACTAGATACAATAATTTCAGAATAAACGATATCACAATCATGCAAAAGACAATGCTACTTTGGGACAATGCACATTACACTCAGAATAACAATCATGCTCTCAGTAGTTGGTGCTTTAACATAAAGGTAAAAGAAAGGTTAAGTGCTAGAGCTTTTTATTTTGAAAACATGGAAGCAATTGTGTCAACGGTAGTAGTACTTCATATGTGTCATGTATAAAACATCTTATAAGTTGCAAGCCTCATGCATCGAATACCAATAGTGCTCGCTCCTTGTCCTAATTAGCTCGGATCCCCATGGGTTATCATTGCATTGCATATGTTTTCACCAAGTGTCACAAAGGGGTACCTCTATGCCACTTGTACAAAGGTCCAAGGAGATAGATCGCATTTGATTTCTCGTTTTTGATAAATCTCAACTTGAGGACATCCATACCGGGACAACATAGAAAATAGATGATGGACTCCTCTTTAATGCATAAGCATATTCTCATGAGAGATTGAGGATTAAGGTCCAAGCTAAAACTTCCACCATGATGCATGGCTTTGGTTGGCGGCCCAATGTTCTTCTCTTACAATATGCATATTAATTCAACCCACGGTAAATCACCCTTACTTCAGACAAGACGAACATGCATAGCAACTCACATGATATTCAACAAAAGTGTGACAGTTGATGGAGTCCCCAGAAACATGGTTACCGCTCAGCAAGCAACTTATAAGAAATAAGATACATAGGCAACATATTCTTTACCACAATAGTTTTTAGGCTACTTTCCCATGAGCTATGTATTGCATGGTTAGTTTGCTTAGTGCAGGTGGAGGTTAGCAAAAGACTGGGAGCGACCAACTAAGAGAGCAATGACGGTCATAATCATGTAGAGCGACAAAGCAATATTGAATCAGGCATGGTAGTTATATCGCTACTTAGAAACAAAAGATCATCAAGGCTTGACAGACTTTCTTTACAGTCTTGAATATGCGTGAGCATACGCCAAGTCAATCAAAATAAATTCTCGAAGGAAGATATTACTAAACCATACCATATCATAGGCAAACAAGTCAAGTTGGTACTCCAATAACACATTGGGAACCCCCCAGCTATTTGAGATTAACCATGAAATAACCTGAACTACTAAGCACCATAATGAAAGTAGCATCTTTATCATAGACACATTAACCAATGCAACGGAAGAAAACTCTCTTAATAAGGTGAGCATGGTAGTTAAAGAGAGTTCAAGCAACCAACTAAATAAAAGCTCTTGAAAAGATAAGCATGAATACTAAGAGTAGAGCACGATAGTAGCTATTAAAAGATAAAGAACACACACAGCATAGATAGACATGAAAATTCTATGTAATGTTCTAGGTAGAGGTGGAGCGTGTTTCTCTCCCACATAAAGGAATGCTGGGTTCCGACTCGTTATGAAAAACTAAAAAGAAAACTAAAAGCAAGACGCTCCAAGCATAGCACATAACATATGAAGTGATAAAAATATAGCGAAACGAAAGACAAACTAATAATGTTGATGGAGAAGGGGATGCACGGGGGCATCCCCAAGCTTAGACGCTTGAGTCTCCTTGAATATTTCTTGGGGGTGCACGGGGGCATCCCCAAGCTTGAGCGCTTGACACTCCTGAATCTTTTTATCATCTTCCCTCGCACACTTGAAAACTCCCTTCATACACAACTCATCATAATCTGATTAGCGAGGTTAGTACCCTTAATAAAATAATTATACCTTGCTGGAAATAAGGATATTATTGAAGTTCTACTGTTTCTAAAGATTGCCAAAAGGTTTTTGCAAAGAAAAAGCAAGTTCTCAATTTGCAAAGTGAAGGTAAGGCAAAATAGGACAGAATCTGTGAAAAACAGAACAGCAGGCAGTAATTTACCTGTTCGGGATACTTCTGCAACTCAAATAAAAAAACTCAGAACTGACGCACTAAAGAAAATTATATAGAGAACACTGTCGAAAAAATTCAGACAAAAAAGATGATCTGGTGATTTTATACGAATTTTTCTATCCAAGGACATAATCTGTTTCCTGGACAGCACCTCACAACTTTTGAACTTTCTAGCAATCAGAGGCTATACTTGGCACAAATATGAAAAACAAAGATACAATGATGATGCTACAGCAGTAAACCACATCAAGACACAACAAAAGCAAAATTTTTATTCATGTGGGCTGCCTCCCTAAAGCGCTTTCTTTTATGCCTTTAAGCTAGGCATAATGCATAGATCAAGTTGTATCAATTGAACCATCATCAAGATCATCAAAAAGCTCTTCAATAATACAACTAGTCTTAAGAGGACTCTCAAATAAAGGCCTCATAGAGATACTTCTAGGTAGAAGACCAAAAGGATAAAAGTCAAGGGAAGATTCATTTATAAATTCATCAACGATAGGTGTTTCTTCCAAAGTCTTTACAGTTTCAACCCCTTTGGCAGTAGATGGATTACTTTTAGAACGGGGAGCCTTTGGAATGTGAACGAACTTAGGCTCCCGCTTTGCCGGAGTTTCTACCTTCTCGGTTTTGATCGAGGAGAAAGTAGTTCCTAAGGTATCAAATATTTCCTCAATCTTGTTCATCCTAGAAGAGTCAGAATCATGGAATTTGACGGTCTCCAAAATTTTGAAAATTTTATGCATGGAGCTGTCAAGTCTATTCAAATTCCCTTGGATCTTTCGATCCAAATCATTCATCTTATTAGTGCTTGGCATCTCTATCTCTATTTTTTCAAGTTTTTTCATAATGTGAGCTAGGGTGATGTCCTCTCGAATGCTAACAACAGGGGGACTCCCAACAAGATTTTCAATAATACTAAGAGACTCCCAAACTAGGGCCTCTAGGAATTTCCCATTGATAGCAATATCTAGAATAAACCTATTCCAAGAAGTAATTCCAACATAAAAATTTCTAAGCAAGATAGTAGTAGGTTGCTTCTTGGTGGCTCTTTTTTGTGAATCATTAATTCTATACCAAGCATCTTTCAAACTTTCCCCACCTCTTTGTTTAAAGGTGAGAACTTCTGCCTCGTCAAAGACAAAAGGACCCGACATAATGATAACTAAAGAACAAGATAACTATTTTTGTGATTTTCGATAAAAAGAACTAAAGCAAAAACTGAAAGGTAAACTAACAATACTAAAAAGCAAAGGTAAAAGATAGCATGCAACTCCCCTATCCTGAAGAGTGGAGTCCCCGGCAACGGCGCCAGAAAATACTCCTTGATGGGCCTCGAACCCCTCATTGGTTACCCCAAGTGGAAGGTGTAAGATGCAGTAAGTAGAAGTGTTTTCCCATAGCAAAGATGCCAAGGATCGAATCCCCAGAGACTCCTAGGTTCAACAAGTAGGTGTCAATTGCTAACGACGCAATTAGCAATCAACATGGACCTGCACACAGATACAAATAACTTTGCTCCCAACGAGTACAGAGAGGTTGTCAATCTCTCCGGCCTTGTAGTTCACAAAGGGTTAAAAGCAATATGATAGTAGTGATAAATAGTGTTTTGCAATAGTAAGTAAATAGTGAAAAGTAAATAGTGGATGTGATCAATGATGGTAATATGGACCGGAGTCTCATGATGTTCACTAGTGATGTCTCTCTCCCAAAAGATGATAAAATAGCTATGTGAGGTAAACAAATTACAGCTGGGCAATTGATAGGACCACGAATGCAAACCATTGCTGATTACATTGCAAGAAAGGTTGAGGTTCAAAGCATGGGCGGTACGCCAAAGTAAGTAGACCGAAATCCATCAATATCTACTACTAATCATCCACCTTGAGATATCTATCCAGAACATCTCGCTGGTATTAAGTTGCGAGTCCCACCCATAGTGTAAACTCAATGCAACAGACAACTGCATTAAAAGAACTTTGCGTAAAGTAAACAATCCTTGCACCCGCGGGCACAAGCACCGTTGTTTTCCCCCTTGTGGCAACAACACATCCCCTAGACTCATGTTTCTGTCACTCAAGCTAGTCATCGAGGGGCATGAACCCACAATCGAGCATAACGTTCCCTCTTGGAGTCACTACTTACTACTCGGCCAAAGCAATAAATAACAACGGAGAACATGCAAGAATTACTTATGAACTAAAATATAAAAGAGGTGAATCAAATATATTACTCAAGATCAATCTGAACATAATCTCATAATCCATCGGATCCCAGCAAACTCAACATAGCAACAGCATTAGGATTACATAGGTGCCTCGATCATGTAGGGCAGCTCACGAGGACTAATTAGTGAAGCACAAGAACGGGAGGAGAACATCACATAGCTACTGGTCATGGACTCATGGTCCAAGGCAGACTACTCACGAGTCATCCGGGAGGCGTCCATGGTGGTGGAGAAGCTCCCGGTGGTGATCCTCCCCTCCGGCAGGGTGCCGGGAAGAGTTCTCCTGGTGCTCCCGATCTTGGAAG